>LPNX010124568.1:0-63181 GCA_001517045.1 Pseudotsuga menziesii | reverse complement strand
TTAAGAAATAGAATTATAAATCTAATCTACAACATAATAATTACATATAAATACAAAATATACACATCCCATACGAAATCAAGATAAAGACCAGCGAAGACTTTTTAAGGTCTGTATAATAAATTTACAATAAATACCAACTCATTTCCATTAAAATAAACATTATCATAATCAAATAAACCAAGCAAGTATCAAGACCTTTCATTGGTCTATGATCTAGTCCCTTTTCAAAATCCATTTTCGCGGCCCTATAATATTACAAATAATTAATACTATAAATCCATGGCCACGGCCCAGTATTTAATCAACATTAACTAAATTAAAACTTTGTTACAAGCGTGGTAACTCTGTCAACAAAACAACCTACAACAAGGAGTCCCCACCCAAGGTTTTATACCCACGAACTATATCCACTTGCCATTTACACATTAATAACTAAAAAAAAGTCTGAATGCACCTGTCCAAGCTATCGCAACTATCATGGAGAGCGCTCATGCCATTTACGGCATGGCCACAACCATATGCTATCATCATTTAAATTCCTACTACTAATACAAAGAATGGAAGCAAATATACACAGACCATCCACGAAGGGGAATGCTACATAAAACCCAATTTTAATAACAACAACACAGTATAAAATCATATACACAGTATTTATAAAGTCATAGTCATGTTTACATAGTCGTGCCAACGGCCATGGCACCATTGCAAGAAATGGTGCTGCCCTAACTTAAAGTTTTAAATAAAAATATGAATTACACAAAACATGTAGAGCTTGTTAAAAGTACTAAGGTTCCCATCGCTGCTAACAACTCCATGATTTTTAATTACAAACCTAAATCTTTGTAAACCGAGGCCCAAAGGCAAATAAAAAACCCCATAGTTAAACCCCAACCATGATAAAGTTCAAAACCCAGTTCTAAGGCTGAGACTGAAAAGTAACAACACTGCTAGCAGGATTACCCTAAGAGTAACGCTTTCCCACAACTTTTTTACAAGCTGCAAACCCAAACATCCTCTCCCTATCCCTGTCAACTACAACCGCAAATCAATTCAATGGATGAGAAGTATGATATCCATAGTAAGAAACAACCAAAAAACAATGCTCTGAAACCAATCGACACCATACCTTTCGTTAAAATGGAATTCTCCCTCACATCCTGCGCAGAACCGAGAGATAACAACAAACATAATGAAATGACCAAGCCCATCGTGGAGCCAAACCCTATGTTGCACTACCACTTTCCGCAATGCACATTAATAGCACCATCCTATTGGCCATTATCAAACTCTAAAACCCACATCCCTATAGTCTTATGCGTTACCATTTCAAATGCCACCATTTCCATGCAAAAGTCTTAAACCCCAATGTGCAATGGTTTAACTATATCATATATTCGCCACCCCAAATGGATACAAGGTCAACATATAACATATGTATCGCATACCTCAGGCTCTAAGCCTTAAAATCTTTGCTTGTCGATTTTCTTAGTCTCTAAGCCAAGGACCACGGCCTATGAAATATGCCATGGTAATGTTGTCAATTATAAAACTAAGAATTGGTCTTTAACCCAAGTTATAAACCTGTTAAGAGTAAAAGATTATGTTAGTACTTTAAATAAAATAAACATTTAATACAAATAGGTTAGGATATGAACTGTTGATAAGTATTACATAATGAATAATAAGTGTTATTTATAAACAACTCCATGTCATACATATTGGTAGGATAGTGACCTTACTTCTCATGCAAAGACGGTAAGAATGATAATATCAACCAGTACTTGTCACTAGTTGCAAGTACGACTACTAATACTCAAATGTCCAAGTGCTCCGTAACAAGTTTCCGTCATTAAGTATAATATGCACATAAATTTGGAGATGTGCCTTAGTTCAATAGAACTAAGTAAGCCCACTAGACAGGTAGAGACTTTTACCTCTCAGGTAGTACATGGGAGAACTAGTCCCACCATTCCATCTACTATGGTTCTAGAAACAAAGTTAATTTAGAATGAGATATACAAAATAAGCACATGTAGAATGATAATGATAATGAAGTGCATAATCAAAGTATCTAACATACACAACAAAGCGTAACTATAAGAATAGCTTAGTAATCATAATTACGACACCATAATGTAAAACAAAGTAATAATTGTAACTAAAAGTAAGAAGTTAGAACATAAGAACAACTTACGATGAAACAGTGGTACACTTAGTGTACATTACATTCCGCAAGTCCAATAATGTCGAGCATAGGTAGTTTTTACGAGCCTAATAAATTTTATTTTATTTTCAATTTTTGGGGACATTACAACATAAAGGGAATAGTTTGTCTATTTCATTATGTCCCTAACATGGGGTATTTATATTTCCGTGCCCCCCTATTAATTTTCCCTAGATTTTTCCTAGATTCCACAAAATTTTCTTTCTTCCATATTTATTCTATAGTTGAAAACCTATTTTATTAAACAAAAAAATTTAAACTACTATTTTTTTTAATTTTCACTCATGCAAGGTAGCTAACGCCGTCCTCGATTTTCCCTTCTCGGAATGCGGCGACAGACCAACATCATCACCTGCTTTGTACAAACTACCTTTGTTTCAATTGATACAAGCGTGTCAAGCAAAATGCTAAGAGCGTTGTAATATGCATGGTGTCTATTGTCTGAGTGTATTGCTTTGAGGTTGGGATTATACTTCGGAAATGAATTATGTATCATCATAAGTAGCATATTTGGCATGCTAGCATTAATTTGGGTTATGTGGACTACGCAAATCATTTATGGAATTGTGTTCATTTTTTTGGGCTCTCTATTGTTTTTCTCTCAATGTTTGTGCATGCCACATGTGGAGATATATATGGAACTATTCCCTCCATACCTGAGAGGTCTTTTGGAGTCATATCTAGAATGGTGGGAATAGGGGGTAATGCGGGTCTATGTAAGGAAATGGTTTTTCTTCACTAATTTGAGGTATTCACTGGAAGAGGGGATCAGCCTCATGGGGATCATGATGGTTGCATATGGTTTTTGTTGTGCATAATGTATTTAATGATGTGGAATGGGATGTGATTTAGGGCATCCAAGGTCATGTCTGCCTTGGGATGAGGGATATTATATTAAATTGGTCTTCTGCGATTTGATGAGATCCCGAAAAAAAATATTCTACTAAATAAAAGGTGTGACAAATGTATGATCTTGTTCCTCTGTAAACCATATTTCTTTTGTGCATAATTGTTTACCTAGTTATTCTAGTGGGTTAGCTCAATTGGTTCAGAGATATTTGTGCTAGATTAAGCTCTCGAGGTCAAATCCTCGGGTGGCTATGTCCCCACAGGGTTAGGCCCCGTAATCAAGGCGGACTATTTACCTTGGGTACCATCGTAAGATAAATGGGGAAGTACCAGAGGGTTTCCTTAGCATTGTTCATTGTAAAAAAATTAATTGTTTACATAGTTGAGGGTAGAGGGTATTCCTTCACTGAGGAAGTAGCGTGGTTGAGAAGTGTTCTGTTGTGCATTTATACCACCACTATATTCACGTACTTTTGTGTGGGTAAGGTTGTTTAGTCTTTCCATATTTTAGTCTATTGAAGTCATGCAACAAAAGTGTGTTGTGCATTGTTCTGATATGCAGAAAGCGTGGATCCATCAACAGTAAAAATATGGTTTTCCCAAAATTTGATTGTGGGCATTTTTGCTTAATTATTTAACAGATCGATGAGGATCTTGAAACCTCGGACAAAGGTTAAGCCACACAATCCTTTGTAACACTGTCTCATGACTCGAACCCTCATCGGAATTTCATTGTTATTGGGAGTTGATGTTTACCCTGATTCGAGTTCTAAGATCATATCCATCAGAGACGCAAGACATAGGTTCAAGCTAATATCTATAACAATACCTCATTATCTCCATCATTTCCATGGATTTTCAATCACTAGTTGCAAGAGGTCGAAGATGCATGTGGGTGTAGTGCTTTGAGGCTGGGATTGTATTTCGGTAATGGATTCAGTTTCATCATAAGTAGCAGTCAATATATTTCCTTCAATCGGGCAACATCCACATCCCCAACATTGGGAATCCTCAGGTAATAACTTATTAATAGCTTCTTAGGCATACTTTCAGACCTAAATAACATTGGCATGGAAAATCTTGATGTGTCTTACGATAATGTAAACCTCTAGATTATACCCAAATGGATTACACGATCCATTTTATATCTCTCTCGATTTATCCAACAACAATATCACCAGGGACGCAAGAAATGTATTTTATAACATGAAGACATTAAAATATGTGAATTTGCGAGCAATCGATTGATGAGGAGTATTCCATCGTTCATTGGAATTTTAAGTGGCTTGAGAGATTTGGATTTGTCTGATAGTGAACTGAATGGAACAATTCCAAAGGAAATGAGCGAGATGAAGAATTCGAGATAGTGAATGGCTCACAAAAATCTATAATCAATGTCAAACTTCAACTTATATTCTTGAATGGGATCCAACATACAAATGAAGTCGACCACTTAAAAATCTTGTCTATAATAACAGTCGAGGTATATTGTGAACTTGTTTCAATTTTGAACAGAACCCTCCAATAAATTTATAATTACAGACGTTAGGATGATGTAAAATAACTTATTCCTTTTTATATTTGAACAACTTAACTCTTTTATGGTTTCCATTTAAATTATATTTTTTACTAACATAATCCTTATAAGATGGGGAAATATATAAGGGTGTGGTGCCTCTTCCTAATATAATGATTGATTGGTTGTGAGGTGAGCATGATTTATTGCTTAGTATTCTTCTCCACTCCGTTATGTAGCATAAATAAAAATCCTTAACAGGAAGTAGTCCATAATACTCTTTTTCGCATGCTTTCCTACAATGCCCATTAAAAAAATGGGTACACCTAACATTTATGCATCTTGGAATTGTTTCTAACATAAACTCCCTCTTTTCTAGAAAAAATATTATACCACATTAGTTGAGAAGATTGGTATGCAGTAACATATAATCCCTAATATAAAATTACTCTTATGCTAATTGGGGTAGCCACAAGGGAGAGGAGAAGGAGACAGAAAACATCTTTGTATATGGAAAGTCTGGATATTGGATAATATTCCATTTAGTTGCACATAGTTACTTCAGTTGTGTATGGAAAGTCGAACTAACTTTATCAATATTTTTTTAAATAGTATGTTTTTTCTTAGTTTATTTTGTTTAACCAGGTTGTGGTAATACTATTTTACCTCTTGAATCATAATGCATCAATATATGAAGTCAATGTTTTATGTGGTAGGATTTAAGTAAACAGATCTTTGTTTTCATTGCTTGACATTATCCATTTTATTCTTATATAATGACTTTACATTCATTTGAAGTTTCTTTTTCATTTGTGGCGATAACAAAAATTAGAATTTCACAATATAAGAGAAGATTCTTTTCTAATGAGATAGGAAAGTTAAAATAAACTAAGAGTCATGATAATTTGGACATGAAAAGTAGTATGAAGCTATTTCTATAAGAAACATAACTCTTCGAGGTTAATCAGTACTTTAATATTTAGGCCTTCTACTCTGCACTCGTTGTGGCTTTAATTAAGATTGAACTCGAAAACCAAGAAATAAGTTAGACTCTAAATTTATGTTAATACTAGCCACACATGGATTCTAACCAAGGTTTGTATTCATAGGAGATCTCAGTGCTTTGAATTTGAACTCATGATATCGTTGCATTATATATTTTATTGTTATCTAGAAAGCTCGGATAAGGTAAGATTTGTCCAGTTTTGAATGGCATGTAAACATTCTAGTTGTGAAGGAAATTTGGTGCTAGGGAGGAACATCGTTTATGCTTGTTTATGTTCTGTTATATGCCCAGTGACAATCAGGCTGAAATGTTACCTGTTTTTTTTCTTAAATTTGTTCATTCTGTTGTACCTGATTTACTTTATCCTTAAGTAGTGAAATTGCATATTTAGGTGAACCAAATGAGATATCTATTCAGGGGAGACTGTTAAATGAGTGTTCACTACCCACTAGGAGGAAGGAGAAGTTGTAGAAGGCTGGTAGAGAAGTGACAGCACTAGAATTGATTTTCTAGCTGTTGCAGGAGCATAACCCCTAAAATGTGGTCATGTTCCCTAAGAGGGGGAACTGAGATGAGTGGCTCATTAAATTACGAACTAACCCTAAGACCTAGGCAATCTTATATAAACCATCAAATTGAGCAGGAGGCTCACCACTCATTATGATTTCTGAGAGAATGCACTTTGTGATTGTTGCAAACTGAAAATCCAGACATAGAGAATTTGATGAGGGGATAGCTAAAGTGAATTGCTGAGTTAAGTCTGTTGAGTGTTGAGTTGCAGAATTCTGATGGGTAGTTATGGGACAATGATTGGTTTGATTTCCAAATGTCCAAAATGGCTTCAATGGCCGTTTTATTTGATGTCACATAACTTTGCAGTCAATTTGTGAATTTCGTTCCATCAATCTTATATTTTGTTTAAAAAGAAAATGCAATAGATATAGTAGTTAGTCAAGGCTCTACTTGTTACTTATTATTAAATGTTTAATGATGCATGGTGAATTTTAAGTTATGATATGTTGTAATGTCTCCAAAATTTGAAAAACAAATTGTAGGCTAGTTAAATAATACCTATTATGGACATTAATTCATCTTTTGCGGAATATGTTTGTCATTGTTTACTAATTCGAAGTGTCATATGTTGTCCTTCCCTTTCTATGTGTTTTCCTGTGTAATGCTGATGTAATTATGCACTATGTTTATATTACTCAAACTGGTTAATTGATTACTCTAATAGTGATTATTGTTTAACTTGCATTTGCGTATGTTTGTTCAGTTATGTCTTACTTCCTAGTTATATGTTTTGTTAATTGTTTATGGATTTATTTGTGAAAAGTTTTGACTTTTCTTTAATTGTCAAGTGTGGAGTGGCAGGATTTGTATCCCTTAAGGGACCAATCGTAGAGGTAAATGGTTCCTCCCACTATTACAGGGTTTACATAGTTCATTATGAACTAATGCAAACTTCTCAAGTTTGTGTAGATTACTTTGTTGATGGAGTCTATCTATGACAGCTAAACATAACATCCTATGCTACACTATCCTATGCATACTGAAGATAAAGGGGCTAAAGTCCTGGCCTAACTTTTCTTACTTCCATTGTTTACATAGAGTTGGGTTTGTAAGACCTCAATCTTTATGGTTGACATTATTATATTGGATTGAGACTGTGATGATTTTTATCCCTTTGATATGTATTTTATCATGTGTTAATGACAAAGTGTAAATCCTAGGGTTATAGGCTTAAGTCATAAGACTTGGAAACATTAGGTTAAAGTTTTGGAAATACTATGGCTTATGTGACAACCCTTTCATAACACGTTTCATATGCAATGAAACTATGGATTAACTATGCCAATGAGGGTTTTGATGGGGGTTTAGTGCCAATTTGCAAATGTTGGGGTTTGGACTACATGAATGTGGGTAAAAATCAAGTCGATGGTGGGAGACAAGGTGCCACATTTATGGCTCCTTGGGGAATGGAGAAGACGATCCCTAAGCTCCGGTCTAGTCATTGTTGGGATTCATTTGAATCTGATGTTGGTTATATGTATGGTTTGGCTCTCAAGGTTTAACACTATGTGGGGTAACAGACTCACCGTGCATTGAAGAGGTATGCTCTCATTCTGGTTTTTCAATGTAATTTTGTTTGCTTCAGTTTGAGGATTAGTATACTTATAGCGGTTCTTTGTTTTGTTTTGTAGGCTAGGCATGGCTTCCATTCATGGCTTGTTGGTGGCATATCAAGACTTTCTACGCTACCCATCCATAGGTAAGCCCTGCAAAACCATAGGTCTTTCTACCTATGGATGTGAATGAGTAACGCAGTGTTGAGATATGTGTTTGAAAGGGTTAATGTTGTGAATGTTTTTGTTATGGGTCAAACATTTGGGTCTTCTGTGATAATGGGTATCCAGGGATGTGTTTGTAAATATTATTTTGATGATGGTTTAAGTGTGGAGGCTTTGATCCATGTCTATCTAGATGAAGACTCAGCTTTGTAATACATTTTTGTTTTGTATCATATGGTTTGATATATTAATGGAGAGCTTTGCATTTTGGTTTTAATGATGTGATAGTCTATGGCATGACAGTGCCATTGCTTGCAATGGCACCCTGTCGAATCATGACTGTGTGCATTTTATTTGTAAATTATGGAATGCATATTTTATGTATTGTGGCTAGGTTTTATTATTGCTTACACCCAATAGCTTCGCTTACCGTTGCATATTTTTTTGATGACGTGGTTGTAACAACATTGATAGTAGGGTTTAATAAATTTATTTTCTTCATTTAACATTGTTTGAGTTTTTGTCTTTAATGTTTATTATGGTGGGGTTTCACCTCTCGACCATGAGCCTGGCTCAGCCTTGGTATGGAAACGCAGCATGTGCATTCTCTCATTTTAAGCAATGTAGAGTTGTGACAGTGTAGCGTTTTAATTTATAAACTGTGTAAGATTTTTGTTTTTGTATAATCTTTTATGGGCATCCTATAATGAGAACCATTTATGGTTTTACAGTGTTGGTTTTAAAATCGATCCCTACACAATTTGATTCCTGGGTATGTGTTTGACTTAGTTTTTGTTTTTTAACTAATGTGAGCATACATGATTCGATCATGGGCTGTCTAATGTGTGGATTAGTGTTTCAGTACACCGTGTGTGTTTTTGGTTTGGAAGATATGTCAACAGGATTCGATCCTGGATCCTTTAAATGAATATGTCATTTAATGTTTTGGTTTGTATTAGGAATAAAATTGATTTTTAGTTTTTTTTTATATAACAATAGAGATATTTGTAATGATAGTTAGGCCTATGACCTAGACCTTGACAAGTATCAATAGCTGGCATGTTTACGCAGAGAATTTTATAATGAAAATATTATATGGGGTTTATTTAAGAATTATGTTTGTTATGTTGACTATAGGTTTAGGGTTTAACTATGTTAATTATGTTTATCGTATTTATACTATAATGGTTTAAATTTCAGTATAGAAAAGTACTATAGTAATAATAAAAACCATATAATTTCCTACAGTTTCGAAAACTGGTAAAAGTATATAAGACAGTCTCATTAGTAAGAAATTTAGTCTATAATCCTAACTAGGCCATCATGTTTAAGTAAACATAATAATCCTATAACAACATCTTTATAACTAGGCTTTATATGAACATGTAAACTATAATAAAATCATTATATCTAAGGTTTCTATGAACATGTAAGCTAAAATAAGCCGAGCTATTTTTAGGATTATGTAAACAAAATAACCTAGATACAACAAATAGATACTATTTATCCTTTTAGAATTTAATCCCTTCATTTATTAATAAAACCTATATTGTAATATCCTGAATTTTGGACCTAACACTTATGGGCATAAGTCCCATTGATTATGATGATATCTTGATGTTTTATTTTGATATACTGGGTCAAAGAACACATTTCATATGAACATGATTATTTGTTTCATATACTGGGCATAAGCCAATTGCATATGATATACATATATGTCTACTTATGTTGGACGTGGACCCTGAAGCACATGATTGATGACATGTTTTGTGTTGAACGAGGATCTCTGGAGCACATGGGTAAATTAATGTTTTGTGTTGATCAAGAAGCTCTGGAGCACATGAGTACTTATATTTGTGTTGAGTGAAAAGATCTGGAGTACATGATTTTTGAGACATTTTTGTTGAGCATGAAGCTCTAGAACACTTGAAAAGATAATTTGGAAGTGTTGGGCATAAGCCTTGGATCCTTCCATGTTGATGTTGAGCATAAGCTCTAGAAAATTGGATCCTTGGCCATTGTATCCCTAAGTGTATCCTACAAGTACATCCTAGAATTCGTGCTGAGCGAAGAGCTCTGGAATTGCACTAATTTCGTAAGTCCCTTTTTTTAGTGTTGAGTATGAACTCTGGTAAGTGATAGGATTTACTAAAAAGAATTCATGATTCTCGAATGAAAACTACTCGACAAAAATATTGATCTCATTTGACTTATTTATAAAGTGATTAAATGAAATTTTGAACTTATGTATTCTCATCAAGTACTGAAGAACTACCATGTTATACGAGGGAATCTGACATGCAAGGATGTTTAGATTTTCCTATCGTAGTAGACCTAACCATCTACCTAATGGATTTAATGAAGAAAGTGTCATAACTATAGGGATCACAATATGTGATACCCTAAGACAAATGTTAACAAGTAATATATTATTATATATTTTATACAGAGCATGTATAAAGAGTACACATAGTAATAATATTAATAATGTAAGAAAGAAGGAAAAGTTCCATCTACTATTATTATTGCTAAGAGAAAAGTAAATATTATAATACCTACAAAAGTTCAATTAGGAACTAGTTAAAAGTTCCTAGGTTAAAAATATTAAAAGTACCTAAATTAAATAAAAAGGGTTAAATCAAGAAATCAAAGAATTCTTGATTTAACTACCCCTTTGACAGAAAATTCTGTCTATAAAGTCTGAAGCCAAAGAGATGATTGGGAAACTCTTCCATCTTTTTGGGATTCATTATTCTGCGTGATTATTCTCAAGAGAGTTCTTGGAGAACATTTTCATCAGAGGAAAAAGGAGAACTGATCGAGACCTCATATACCAGTTAGGGAAGCCTTACCTTAGGGCTCTAAGCTACCTGCATGTTGGAACCAGCTCAGGGGATCCAGATTGAAACCATGAATGGTTCCAAGTCAGGGATGGGTGGAACGTGGTAGTTTCCAAGTGATTCAGTGATCTCTACAGAGGTCAGATCTGCATGTGAATTGTTAATTTTGGGTAATTGGGTGTGGAGGTTTCAGCCATTAAAAGAGCTTCACATTCCAGGAATGAGGTTCTTGACTATCTATTTCATTATCTAGATTAAATTCTCGCTAGATTATGCAAGGGTGTATATTATATTTCTAACCCTATGTACCTTTGTTTTTCTATCAAAATTCTTTTAGTGTTTACATTTTCATTATAAACCCTAAGCTCTAATTTTATTCTTGTTTAAACATTTACCAAGGGTTTTGTAATTTCAGTTTTACTTCTGCATTGTCTTTTATAGCTTAAACCTTGTTGTCCTACAGCCTAGGAATTATTTCTAATAAGTACTTAGTTGTTCATTTACTAATGTACTCTACTGACAAATTTCATATTGTCATCAAAGCTATGTTTAGAAGTAGAAGACTAGTTCATAATTAAGCTTCAAATAAAACCTTAGTATATAAATTACCATTAACTAAATATAATAAATAGAATCTATTAAAAAAATCATTATATAATATCATGTATAAAAAAACCATAATATAATTAAATAATATTATAACCTCAGTATTCTTTATGTAAGAATAAATCATAAATTCAAAGTAACTAAGCTAAGATAATAAAAAAACCAGCAAAGACCTCTCAGGTTCTATATAAATATAATCATGCCAAGAACAAGGATAACCATTATCACTTCTCATTAATCAAATAATATCATAAATCAAATCAACAGTTCATGTATAGAGACCATCGAATTGTGCACAATTTATTTTATTACTAACAATTACATCTACGAAAGCTTATGCAGTAACTATTCACATAAATAATCCATTGCATAAACAACAAATCAAACCCTCAGTTATTTACAAATCCTATTATAAATCGCATGCCTTAAACAAAGGTCCCTACATAAATAAAATCCAACATAATACCATCTACAGTAATCATTTAAAAATCAACATAATATCGTTATAGTAATCATTTAAAAACCAACATAATATCATCTACAGTAAACTTTTAAAAACAAACATGATATCATTACAGTAATCATTTAAACTGAATATAAGCACAGAGGTCACAGGATCGATTCATGTGGGCATCCAATCCCAAATAATATCCATATAAAATAAACCCTCATCATAGTATATGATCTAAGATCAAATCCTGTAGGGTCTATTAATATTTTACAAAGTCACGTTATATTACTTATATGTAGACCGTAATAAAAACACAAACTCTCTACACAGAGGTCGAAAGACCCATTTTAATATATATGTTGTAATATATGGCCCTCATCCTTTATCACATCCAACTTATTAAACAAATCAACATTTCCAAAATATTACAACGATGCCAACGTTTACCCATAGTGACGACGGATAGTCATAGGGTTGCACTACTAGACAACCCCCATATATTATTACACATTGATATCCTAAAAAGTAATACATTATTGAAGCTACCATGGCGGGAAATTCCAATGCCATATACAGCATGGCCCCAAATCAATAACGTTGTCACACACATTAGAGGAATTTTGGGGTCTAAAATGGGCCTCCTAAGGAAAATAAAAAAATAATAGTTAAAATAATAAAATAATATTGATTAATTTTGGAGGAAGAAAGAAAAAAACTACTTTTTGTGTTCGTATTTTCGACATATCTCCCTGTGTTTTTACTCAAATTTCGATCAAGAGAGCTCGTTGGATGCGGAATACTTTTGACAGACCTCACTACTCCAAAAATAGGAAATACCTGAAAAAATGTGATGATGATGTCATCATCACATTTTTCAGGTATTTCTTGTTTTTGGGGTAGCAGGGTCCATCAAAAGTATGTAGTGTGGGTACTCGTTGGATGTGGAATCAAATTCTGCATCCAACGAGCTCTCCCGATCGAAATTTGAGTAAAAACACAATGAGATATGTCGAAAATACGAACAAAAAAAGTAGTTTTTTTTTAATGACAAATATGTCAATTCAACCATTATGGTTGACTTATTTTATTGAAATTCTATTGGTTCTTGAATTCCAACTCACAAAAACTTATTTTGGCACGTTTTCTTATAAGGCCCATTTTAGAACCCAAATTTCCTCTAATGTTTCATCCATACAACCAATCCATACAACAAATGTGAATCTACACAGTCCATAGAAATAACAACATTGAAATTGATGCATCATAGATATACAAAAAGAGACTTTATAAAATCATTAAAGAGTTTACACGGTCATCTACTTCAGGCCTTGCACCATTGCAAGCAATGGTGCTGCCCATTTCTAGTAACATAACCCAAAACATTATTTACAAAATACACAGAGCCTGTCGAGAGCTACCCAGGCCCTTTTTCCTGAATAGAGCCCCTACAAAATAAATCACATTATATTTGAAGCCCAGGACCAAAGGAAAATGAAATCCCAACAAAAAAAATCCCAAGCATGTCACATTACAAAATGCGGAGCCGTTAAATTGCAGTCAAACTCCAACCAAAAATGTATCCATTAAAAACCAGACCCAAGCAAATCCAACCTATGGTGAGTGACAACTCAGTCTTAATCACGAAGCTAAGACGGGACAAGTAAATACTTGTACAAAAGGCTTACCAAAGGGGTATGGATTTTCCCATGGTACCTCCCATAAGCTACGACCCATGCCTATTCTCTCCACCCCTGTAAACCTGCAACAAAGGAGAGCCACTGTGTGAGAAGTATGAATAAAATCCATTTCCAAATCAACAATGATGCTAATGAAATAGGACACCCACATACCTATCAGCTAAGCCATCGCAGTTGCCTTCCTTCACACTGAGCAAGAGCAGAGAGTAAGCAACAATGCTGTAAAATACCAAACTATCGCCTGGGCCAAGCCCTAATCTTGATTGTCCCTTTTCCTGGGGCACATTGATACTGCCACGCTGGCCACCATTAATGCACACAAGACCCATAATTGTATAGTCCTTGGACTATATTAAACATTTCAACCAAAATCAACATAAAGTCTTAAACCATTTCATGCATCAAATAAACTTAGGATTAAATCCCTAAGTCCATGGCATATGAAATATGCCATTGAACGTTTAAACCAAGGTTTTTACAAATCTTCTCCAAACTATATAAACAAACCATATAGTAAAAATATGATAGGGTATGAAAAAATCATAAACATTTACACCATAGTAAATAATTATCACATCAATAATAACTCGGTATCACATAAATGATAAGTGTTGTAGTGACCACGTCACTATCATATAGTCCGTAATGATAATAATAACAATCAGTGTAATGTCACTAGGATAGAGCTATAAATGCAAGTGCTAGTGAAAAAAACAATTAGCACTTCCCGTTAAGCTTTATAAACAAGTTTTTTGTTTCCAAGTGCACCTGCACACAACCGGGACAATAATGCATTAGTTCAACAGAACTATGTAAGCCTGTTGCGATCAGTAGAAATGGTTACCTCTCAGGTGATTATAAGGGAAACTAGTCCCTCCACTCCACCCCTTTATCCATTGACAATGTCAAGTTAGAATCATGTATACGACAACAAGCACATGTTATAAACAATGAGGTATGTAAACAATTAACTAACTTACGCATCAATGCTTAACCATAGTATAAATAGTAATCAACATCACAACAATGTAAGTAACATATTAATAACCACATCAAGAAATATCGAAGCAGGACGTAAGAATAGCTTACGACAATATAGCATTACAAATAGAGTACGACACATTCCACAAATTTCAATTAATGTCCAGCATAGGTAGTTTTGACTAGCCTAATAAAAAAATTTATTTTCAATTTTTGGGGACATTACAACTGGTATCAAAACTTAGTTTCAACATTAAGAGACCTAATGGGCGTACCACACATTTGTTGCAAGGAAAATAAAGTATGTTTTTAAATTTTGTTAACTAATAGAAATTTTCCTATTATTAAAAATTGTAATTTCAGGAATTTTTACAGAACAGTTCAGATCATGAACATAAAAGAAGATAATAGATGGCAAGGGAAATTGAATACCCTCACCGAGGAAGTAGAACTAGTGGTGGAACTGAATTTTGATATTATGAAAACCATAGTCTTCAAGCAGACTTTCAAAGTTTCAGAGATGACAATCTAAATGAAAGAAAGGAATGTTAAGAACCCGTGTCAACCCCCCTCTTTATTTTGTTGGTATATTTTGTCAGACGCATATGCTTTGTAATTCATCCCATTAGTATGATATATTATCCCACATTCATGGGGAGTAAGTAATAGTTGTTAAGTCATCTAGTTAATAAGTTGCATTATCCCACATTCATGTGGAGTAATAGTTGTTTAGATTAGACTTAGTATATAAGTATGTGTTGAGGCTAATGAAAGCATGGAAGAGTTATTTTGTATTGAGCTTGCTCAAAGGAGATTTCCCCCTCAAAGTAGCCCGCGATCAATAAAATATCTTTTGTACTCCAATATTTTTGTTATATCATGCATTCTCATTATTAATTACAGGAGGTTCTCCACATCTGGTATCAAAGCACTTTCTTGGGCTCGTTGGGTGGAATTTTGGGAAAAAAAAGTTCTCTGTCATGCTTCCTGGCACTATGAGCCTTACAATTGTTCTTCTTCTTGAAGCAATAGTATTCATCCAGATCAGGGATTAAACCCTATCCACTCAACTGTCGGAAGTACTTGGGCATAGCCCTAAAACTCATTACGAGGAGTACCACAGGAACTTCGAAGTAGCTGGCCATTGAGAGGACCTGCCAAGCAAAAAGGGAAACAACCCCCACCATATTGACTACATTCCCATCCATGAGGAAAACCAAAGAGGTGTTTTTTTTGGCCAAGTGGTTAGCAGTTTTACCTACACCGTGAAGTGAGGGGTATTGCCCCAATACTCAAGCCTAAGGCAGCCTTGGTGGCTGAGTGACTACCTTCGAACCAATAGGAAGTCACATATACCTAGGGTCCATCTCTATTTACAGTTGATAACGTGCAGAATTTTAGAATTTTCACAAATCATTTACTCCATTTCATGTTGATAAAAAGCAGCTTCTAGCACCGCCACAGATCAGTTCTTCAGCCATATCTTCCTTGATTTAGCTCCGTTTTCCTTGAAATTTCATTGTCACCCCCATAATACCATTTTGCATATTTTTTCATTGAGGACCTTATCCCCAATTTCACTTCCTCAAGGCCGAAATTCCACATTTGTTAATTTTTAGAGTTTGTCATAACTTCTCTAATTCTCACCCAATCGCCTTCAAATTTTCCCACAGTGTTCATTTTCCATTTTTGCTTCATTGTCCCTCTTTGACAAATTTTCCAATTCCTTCATCACACCTATGAAATTCACATTTTCTACTTCTTGTCCCTAAAAAAGTGTCCAAAAACCTGTAAAACCCCAATTACCCCCCCAAATTTTTCCCAATTCAAAAATCTCATTTTCTAAAACTCTCTCTGTTTTTGTTTTTCTACCCATTACTTGATAAAAAATAAAAAATACTTATAGTTGTCACCCACACTGGATCAAATAAACAAATGGAAGAAGAACTTGCTGCAATCAAGTCGAAACTTGAGGATCTAGATCAAAAATTTCTTGGCCTCCATCTTCAGGATTCACCCACGAACAATCGTCGCCAACCTGAGTCTTCTGCCGACACTGGGTTCCTCAAAACTTATGAGCAGGCACGACATAAATTCTTTTCGAAGGGAATGAAATGGGAAATTCAAGAGATGGTTGCTGAATGTTATACTTGCCAGTGCCACAAGGGTGAAACTACACTCCTCCCCGGCTTGCACGAAACCTTGCCCATCCCTACAAGGATTTGGACAAATATTTTGATGGATTTCATCGATGTACTCCCTAAATATGGAGGGAATACCATAATATTGGTTATGGTTGATCGACTCTCCAAATATTGTCATTTTTGTGCTCTTAGTCATCCATATACTGCCTCCTCAATCGCATAAATTTTCATGGACCAGATATTTTGTCTTCATGGCATCCCTTCTTCCATTGTCTCAGACCATGATGCAACTTTCACAAGTCATTTTTGGAGTAAACTCTTTCACCTCACTGGAACCAAACTGAAAAATGAGTTCAGGATATCACCCACAAACAGATGGACAAGCTAAGTCGCCAACAAATGCTTGGAAACTTATCTTCGTTGCTTCACCTCTGAACAACAACATCAATGGGAAAAGTGGCTCCCTCTCATTGAATGGTGGTACAATACTTCCTACCATACTACATCTAAAATGACTCCAGATGAAGTTGTTTATGAGCAGCCACCCTCAGTGCTCCTTCCATACACCCCCCATAGTTCACCAGTTCAGGAATTTGACATGGTTCTGCACAACCGTGATCAGATTCTTCACATTTTGCAAGAGAATCTTCACATGGCAAGAAATTTCATGAAGCAGCAAGCTGATCAACACCATTCTGAGCTCATCTTTCAAGTCAATGATATGGTTTTTCTTTGTTTACATCCTTCCAAGCAATCCTCCCTAAAAATCGAAGGGCATCAGAATCTAGCTCCAAATTTCTATGGGCCATATAAAGTTATTCAGAAGATTGGGTCTGTTGCTTATAAATCAGAACTTCCTCCTTCTTCTCGCATTCACCCAGTCTTTCATGTCTCTTGTCTTAAGAAAGTTATTGGCACCAACATCAGAGCACAAACTGTTTTACCAGAGCTGGATATGGAAGGGTCCAACATTTTGGAACCAGAGGCCATCCTCAATAAGCGCACTCATCAGCTTCACTCTCAGGCCATCACAGAGGTCTTAATTCAGTGGCACGGCATGCAACCAGAGGATGCTACATGGGAACCATTCCTTCAGATTCACCAGCAGTTTCCACATCTAAATCTTTGAGAACAAAGCTTTTTCTGAGAGGGAGGGGATGTTAAGAACCCGTGTCAAATCCCCTCTTTATTTTTTTGGTATATTTTGTTGGATGAATATGCTTTGTAAGTCGTCCCATTAGTATGATGTATTATCCCACATTCATGGGGAGTAAGTAATAGTTGTTAAGTTGTCTAGTTAATAGGTTGCATTATCCCACATTCATGTGGAGTAATAGTTTTTTAGATTAGACTTAGTATATAAGTATGTGTTGAGGCTAATGAAAGCATGGAAGAGTTATTTTGTATTGAGCTTGCTCAAAGGAGGTTGCCCCCTCAAAGTGTCCCACGATCAATAAAATATCTTTTGTGATCCAATATTTTTGTTA
The DNA here is from genome assembly GCA_001517045.1 of Pseudotsuga menziesii. NCBI lineage: Eukaryota > Viridiplantae > Streptophyta > Pinopsida > Pinales > Pinaceae > Pseudotsuga > Pseudotsuga menziesii. Next base: position 45,080 of record LPNX010124568.1, on the reverse strand, counting down.
TATCGTGCACTCTCATTGTTAATTGCAGGAGGTTCTCCACAAGGAACAACAAGCAATCAATGAAGCATTGCTGTGAAATATGACGGGAGGAAGCCTGTAGGGAAAAACCACTCAATCCACGAACAGGTTCAAGAATGAACCTTATCATAAACAGTCCAGCATACCAAGAGAAGAAGGAAAAGAGGAACATACCCCTAAACCTCGAGAAGGAGAATATCACAGTCCTTCCAGTGAGGACTCTTTTTCTCCATGCAAAAAGAAACAAATAAGTGATGACAATATCCAGGGGGAGTTCAAGAAAATAAGAGCCCAAACCTATGAAGGATAGGTGAACACGAGGGAGAAAGTTGAATAATAGTTGTTGGGTATCAGCAAATATTTCCAAGTTCATAACTACTCTAGAAAAATGACAGCAGGACCGACCATCTATAATTTAAATGGAAAAGCAGTGAGATGGTGAAGAGACTTGAAACATACCAAGAAAGATGAGGTAAGAGAAATATGCTGGAGTAAATTTTCCAAGATATTTCAAAAAAAATATATGTCGGAAAGATTCTTCAATAGAAAGGTGAAAGAGTTTCATGAGTTACGTATGGGATTCATGACTATGGATGCTTTTATTAACATATTTCTAGATCTGTTACATTATGTGCCATACATTAAGGACAAAATTGTAAAGGTCCAACAGTTTTTAGGATGTATTCCTCCCAACTTTCGGGAAAAGATTGAGTTCAACATGCCTAAAACCTTGGACACCACATTGTATAAAGCTAGGCTCTGCTATGAGCATGGAAAAATAAGGCAAGAGAACATGAACAGAAACATAGACAAGTCTAAAAAATTCTCGAACAACCACAAACCTGGTTTTAACCCACCCCCGTACAGGAAACAGAACAACAGTTTTCCAGCAAACAAGAACTTCAACAAATCAAGTACAAAGCTATATGTACAAGCTACAAATGTTAACAAGCCAGTAGTAGCTGGGGAAGCCAATGCTACCCCGCTACAAATCAAATGTTGGAAATGCGGCAGGCCTCATTATTCCTAAGATTGTAAGAACAAGACCAATGCAGCATTGCACAACTTACAAGAAGAACCAACGGTAGAGGTTATAGCTGCAACACCACAGATTTATGCATCCATAGATGACCTACAGGAAGACCATTAGGCTACCATGGTTGAGATAGAAGATAAGATCTGGAACAATTCTATTTCAATACTCATTAACCCGGGTGATTTCCGGAGCTATGTATCACCTAAAATTATTGATGAATGTAAATTAGGCAAACTAAAACATGATAAACCTTGGCTGGTACAACTATCCATAGGTATGAAACATAAATTTTTGAAAATAGTTAAATATTGTGAGGGAGACATGAATGGTTATCCTACGAAAGTAAACCTGAACATCCTACATTTAGGATCATATGATATACTTATCGGCATGGACTAGTTGGAACATCATCATGTCATGCTCAATTTCTTACACAAGTCGATCTTATGTACAGATAGCCAAAGGAATCAAGTGAAGATTCAAGGAGTACCAAAGAAATTGTTGGTAAGGCAGATATATGCCTTACAAGAAAAGAAGTGCATTAGAAAAGGCTACAAGTTGTTTGTGGTAAATATCCGAGACATAGAGGCTGAGAGAGAGCAGCACATAGAGGACTTCCCAGTTCTTGTAGAATTCAAGGACATATTCCCTGAGGAAATCCCTAGATTACCTCCGAAGCAAGACCTATACTTTTCCATAGAACTAACACCAGGATCAGTTCCGGCTTCAAAATCCCCTTACTACATGAGTGCACCAGAATCTGTGGAACTCAAACTGTAGTTACACGAGTTGATAGAAAAAGGATATATCTGACCAAGTGTGTCCCCTAAGGGAGCACTGAAACTTTTTGTAAAGAAGAATTATGGTATGATGTGGATGTGCATCGACTACTGTCATCTTAACAAAATAACTATCAAGAACCGATACCCACTCCCTAGGATCGATGACTTGTTCAATCAAGTAGGAGGAGCAAATATCTTTTCAAATATCGACCTGCGATCCGGATATCATTAGGTATGGATTCGGGACGAAGATATTCACAAAAATGACTTTCGTACAAGGTACGGGAACTATGAGTTTGTAGTAATGTCGTTTGGGTTGACCAATGCACCCGCAAACTTTATGTGTATGATGAAAAGTATATTCAGTAAATATCTAGATAAATTTGTTTTGGTCTTTATATATGACATCCTAGGTTACTCTAAGAGTAGAGAGGAACACAAGGAACACCTACGCATAGTGCTAAGAGTGTTACGAGAACACCAGCTCTATGCCAAGTTTAGTAAATGTGATTTTTACAAACCACATATACAGTACTGGGGTCACTTTATCTCTGACATAAGGATAGTTATGGACCTAGAAAATATTATAGCCATAGAATACTGGCCTACACTTACTAGTGTCACCGATATTAGTTCCTTTTTGGGATTAGCTGTATATTATCATAATTTCATTGAGAACTTCTAGAGAATATATTTTCCCATGACCACTTTGCAAAAGAAGGAAAATAATTTCTTATGGACGACCAAGTATGATGAAATTTTTCAAAAGCTTAAGCAAATTTTGACAACTGCACTAATACTATGAATTGCGGAACCCGATGGGGATTTTGTTGTTTGCATGGATTCAAGGAAGGAAGGGTTCAGAGGATTCCTCTTGTAGAATGATTATGCAATTTATTATGAATCGTGAAAGTTAAAAGAACATAAGTAGAACTACCCCACACATGATCTTGAGTTAGCTTCCATCATTCACACATTGAATATGTGGAGGCACTACCTCATGGGAAGGAAATTCCTTCTAAAGACAGACAATATGAGTCTAAATTATTTATTCGAGCAACCGGATCTGAATGCTAGGAAAGCCAAATGGTTGACTTTCCTTAGTGAGTACCATTTTGAACTAAATCATATTAAGGGAAAAGAGAACAATATTGTTGATGCTTTGAGTCAATGAACTCATATGATATATGAGGTGACTTTAAGTAAAAATGATTCGTATTTATACGAGAGGATTAGAACAGTCAACAGAGTTGATTCTTTCTATGTATAAATCCTCAAGAAAGTCCAAGAGGATAGGCTGTTTCAACAACAAAAAGAGTACAAGGTCGACGAAACATGACTGTTATGGTCCAAGGAGATATTGCATGTTCCAAAAGAATGGGACATTCGGTCTGGTATCCTTACATAATTTCATCGAACACCATACTCAGGGCATCCGGGATATCCAAAGATGATATCTGTAGTTAAGAGACACTTTTTCTAGCATAAGTTAAAGGTCGAAATTGCTTTGTTTATCACAAAATTTTAGGAATGTCAGCTAGTCAAAGATGAGCGTCAGCATCCTTTTGGATTGTTGCAGCCACTACCCATTCTGGAATGGAAGTGGGAGGTCATTAGTATGGATTTTATCACCGGTCTACTGAAAAGTAAGAAACAAAATGATTATATCTTTGTAGTAGTTGACAAATTGTCAAAATAAGCTCACTTCATTCCAATGAAGTCAACCTACAAGGAAGTACACATTGACAACATCTTCTTGAAAGAAATATTTAGATTTCACGGGATACCCAAGGCAATCATCTCAGATTGAGATACAACATTTACCAAAAACATTTGGAGATCTTTATTTTTCGGATTATAGACGCAATTGAATTTTAGTACTCCTTATCACCCAAAGACAGACGGGCAGATAGAAAGGGTAAACCAAATTATTGAATACATGCTTAGGATGTATGTCATGAACAACCCCACCAAGTGGAAATACTACCTGCATCTCGCAGATTTTGCGTATAACAATGGTTACCAGACTTCCGCCAAGATGAGTCCCTTTAAGGTACTCTATGGACGGAAGTGTAGAACACTAATTACTTGGAATGGCCTGATGGATCGACTCATGCTAGGGTCTGATTTATTAAAGGACTTGGAATAGTTGGTTACCAAGGTCCAGGTGAACCTTAAAGAAGCACAAGACTACTAGAAAAGCTATGGAGATAAGAAAAGAAAAGATAAATATTATTATATAGGAGACCATGTCTACTTGAAAGTAAAATCAAAACAGACCTCATTGAGCTTGGGAAGGTGCGCTAAGTTAGCACGTAGGTTTTGTTGACCCTTAAATACTGGTCAAGAGAGAGTTAGTGGTATATGAACTAGCATTACCCGTGCACATAAGAGTCCATAATATTTTCCATGCATCATTATTAAAGAAATATGTTTATGATACTAAACATGTGATTGATTTGTCCTTATTCTAGGTGGAACTTGAAGGGGAGTTTTCTCCTAAACCTCTTCATATATTGGACAAGAGAGAGGTGCAGCTCATGAAGCACACCGTAGTTCAGTTGAAAGTGTGATGGAATGACTTCAAAACCGATGAGGCTACTTGGGAGAATGAAGCCACCATTAGAAAGGCTTACCCCTCCTTGTTTCATGATTTCATTCTGAATCGTTAGAACGCCAGGGACGGTGTTGTTATAAGTAGTGAGGGATGTAATATACCGAATTTCAGACCTAACACTTATGGGCATGAGCCCCATTGATTATGATGTTACCTTGATGTTTTATTTTGATATATCGGGTCGAATACCATAATGCATATTAACATGATGATTTTTTTGATATACTAGGTGTAAGCCAATTGCATATGATATACATATATGTATGCTTATGTTGGGTGTGGACCCTGAAGCACATGATTGATGAGATGTTGTGTGTTCAGCGAGGAGATCTAGAGCACACAGGTAAATTGATGTTTTGTGTTGGGGAAGAATATATGGAGCACGTGAGTACTTATATTTGTCTTGAGCGAGAAGCTCTATAGCACATGAGATTTGAGACATTTTTGTTGAGCGTGAAGCTCTGGAACACCTGAAAAGATAATTTGGAATTGTTGGGCATAAACCCTGGAGCCTTCCATGTTAATGTTGATCATAAGCTCCAGAACATCGAAACCTTGGCCATTGTATCCTACAAATACATCCTATCATTAGTGTTGAGTGAAGAGCTCTGGAATTGCACCAAGTTTGTAAGTCCTTGTTTTTAGCGTTGAGTATGGGGTGTAGTAAGCGCTAGGAGTTACTAAAAATAATTAATGATTCCTGAGTGAAAACGACTCAAGAAAAATATTGATCTCATTTGAATTATTTATAAAGTGATTAAATGAAATTTCAAATTTCTGTATTCTCATCAAGTACTGAAAAACTACCATGTTATACGAGGGAATCCAACATGCAAGGATGTTTAGAGTTGGCTAGCCTAGTGGACCTAACCATCTACCTGATGACCTTAATGAAGAAAGTTTCATAAGTCTAGGGGTCACAATAAGTGATACCCTAAGACAAATGTTAACAAATAATATATTATTATATATTTTATACAAAGCATGTATAAAGAATACACATATTAATAATATTAATAATGTAAGAAAGAAGGAAAAGCTCCATCTACTATTATTATTACTAAGAGAAAATTAAATATTATAATACCTATAAAATTTCAATTAGGAACTAGTTAAAATTTCCTAAGTTAAAAATATTAAAAGTACCTAAATTAAATAAAAAAGGGTTAAGGGCTGATGCACAATCATGGACTCCTTTAAAGACACTTTAGATGCCACATAATAATGGAAAAACCCAGAAACTATGACTTTATGTGACAATTAGGGGTACTTCCCTAACTTATTTGAAGATGAAGTAAAAAGACAAAAGATAGGTAATTGAATCAGATTTCATAATATATAGCATTTATGCAGACAAAATGTGTGTAAATGATTATAAAATTAGTTTCTGTGAAATTGGGTTTTCAAATTTTCAGCACATCCTAACATATATGTTTGTGTGGGTGCAACAATATATGAGGTAAATGATGTCAATTTGGTATAAAATCTTACAGACATATGGGCCTAGTGCAACACTATTTATTCATAATTTTTCATGAATTATTTTTATTATTATTAATTATTGAAGTCAAAAAATCTTGGAATGAAATGTTATGTGCAGGTGCAACACTTTAGGGGCAAAAAATAATGAAATCCTTGATTTCTATATATAATATCGTAGAGATTTCTCTTGTCAAATGCGCCATATAGTTTTCTTTGGAAATGGTGATGGAAATCAATAGTTATATAAAAAACAATCGATGTATCCATTTTCTAAAACTGATGTGTGTCATTTAGAAAAATAATAATAAATAAATAAAACATACTTTTGAAGGAAAAAATTACATATTCAGAATCATAAGATCGTACTCTGCAATATTCTAAATTTTCATAAAAAAATATTGTGTCTATCATAGCAAAACACGCCATCGAAACTGATCAGATAGATAGAATTCTAAAAGACAAGAAATAGCCCTGGTTTATTTGTCCTAGCCAAAAGGTTCGGTAGTCTGAAGCTATTTCTGAACATAATGGCAAACCTTATTCCCGTCGATTTTTTTAATTTTAAAAAAATGCATATGTATTATAACACATCTGTGTAATAGGTAATTCATATTGCATATGCGCTATATCGCATATGCAATATAGCGCAGATGCGATATGAATAAGCTATAACGCATATGCATTTTTGCTTAACTAATTTGGCATGAGAGTAAAAAAGAGTAATGGAATCCGTATCCCATTATAATACCATTTAGACTCCCAATATTCCATCCAGACGATCTATGGGGTGGCTCATGGCCCAACATTACATTGGTTAAGAGGGGGGGATTCAAAGGATGGAGAGCAAGGTCTAGAGGGAATCATGGGAGGGAGGGATGGGTAGGGGGGATGAAGGGAGGAGAAATATAAGGGGAAGGGAGGGATGGTTATGGGAGATATATGAGGTGGGGACGGGAGATATATGAGGGGTGGACGGTTGTTCATCGGTGTCTGGAAATGTTCGGTCCATAGAATAGAATAGATCATATGGTACTAGGAATCTTCAAACAAGTGTGTCACCATTAGTGTAATGAGTGTTTATATGTGTATTAAATATTTCGACATTTTTCAAGATTTAGTAATTAGTATTTATAGTAAGCGGGCGAAATCTCATTACTATCATCGTCATCATCATCATAATCATCATCATAGCCATATTCATCGTGATCATTATCATCATCGTCGTCATCATCATCGTCATCATCATCATCATCACCATCATTGTTCATCATCATCGTCATCGCGATCAGCATCATCTTCATCTTCATCATCATCATCATCATCCTCATCATCATCATAGTCATCATCCTCATCATCATCATTGTTCATCATCACCATTCCATTGCAAATGCTTGAAAATAAAATCAAAGCAAAGTTTCAACTAAATCTATCATCATCATCATCATTGTTTCTCATCATCGTCATCATCCTCATCCTCATCCTCATCCTCATCATCATCACCATCATTGTTCATCATCATTGTCATCCTCATCCTCATCATCATCATCATCATCATCACCGTCATCCTCATCATCATCATCGTCATCATCACCGTCATCCTCATCATCATCGTCATCATCATCACAATCATTATGCATCATCATCGTCATCATCGTCATCATCATCATCATCATCATCATCACCCTCATCCTCATCATAATCATCATAGTAATCAAACTCCTCCTCCTCCTCCTCATCATCATCATAGTCATCATCATCATCATCATCATCATCCTCCTCCTCATCATCATCATCATCATCACCATCACCATCATCATCATCATCATCATCACCCTCATCCCCATCACCCTCATCCCCATCATCATCATCATAGTCATCATCCTCCTCCTCATCATCATCACCATCATTGTTCATCATCATCATCATTGTCATCATCATTGTCATCATCATCTTCATCATCATCATCCTCATCCTCATCATTCTCATCATCACCCCCATCATCATCATCATCATCATCATCATCATCATCATCATCACCCTCATCCTCATCATCATCATCATAGTCATCATCCTCCTCCTCCTCATCATCATCATCATTGTTCATCATCATTGTCATCCTCATCCTCATCATCATCCTCATCATCATCATCATCATTGTCATCATCACCCTCATCCTCGTCATCATCATCATGGTCATCATCCTCCAACTCCTCATCATCACCAACATTGTTCATCATCATCATCCTTGTCATCATCATCATCATCATCATCATCATCATCACCCTCATCCTTGTCATCATCATCATGGTCATCATCCTCCTCCTCCTCATCATCACCTTCATTGTTCATCATCATTTTCATTGTCATCATCCTCCTCCTCCTCATCATCACCATCATTGTTCATCATCATCGTCGTCATCATCATCATAGTCATCATACTCATCATCATCATCCTCATCATCATCATCATCATCATCACCCTCATCCTCATCATCATCATCATGGTCATCATCCTCATCATCATCATCACCCTCATCCTCATCATCATCATCATAGTCATCATCCTCCTCCTCATCATCACCATCATTATTCATCATCATCACCACCATCATTGTTCATCATCGTCATCATCATCATCATCCTATTCATCATCATCATCAACCATTATTGTTCCTCCTCATCATCATCATCCTCATCATCCTCATCCTCATCCTCATCCTCATCATCACCATCATCACCATCATCACCATCATTGTTCATTGTAAATGTCATCGCCATCATCATCATCATTATCATCCTCATCATCATCACCCTCATCCTCATCATCATCATCATAGTCATCATCGTCCTCATCCTGCTCATCACCCTCATTGTTCATCGTCATCGTCATCATCATCGTCATCATCATCATCATCATCACCCTCATATTCATCATCATCATCATGGTCATCATCAACATCATCATCATCATCGTCATCGTCATCATCATCATCACCCTCATCCTCCTCCTCATCATCATAGTCATCATCATCCTCCTCCTCCTCCTCATCATCATCCTCATCCTCATCATCATCGTCATCATTATAATCACCGTCATAGTCATCATCATCCTCATAATCATCTTCATAATCATTGTCGTCATAGTTATACTATTCGTGATCATCATCATCATCATCATCATCATCATCATCATCATCATCACCCTCATCCTCATCATCATCATCATAGTCATCCTCCTCCTCCTCCTCATCATCACCATCATTGTTTATCATCATCACCACCATCATTGTTCATCATCATCATCATCATCATCATCATCACCATCATCATCCTATTCATCATCATCATCATCATCATCACCATCCTCATCATCATCATCATCCTATTCATCATCATCATCATCAACCATCATTGTTGCATTTGATATTTAATATTTTAATATTTGATAAGCATAGATTAGTCAAGTTGCATATTTAGTGAGCACTAAATTGCATACACGATATATCGCATATGAGTTTTGGAGATCATGTAAAAAAACTGGCTGTTAATTAAAAAGCATTGTATCCATATCGCATATGCGATAAAACGGAGGTGCGTTATATCGCATATGCGATATGTGTTATATAAAAAATGTTGGGTTGCATGCTGTGGGCCAGGTTAACTGTAGAAAAATACATAATTCTTCTAAACCCGCACACAGAGAACTATTCAACATGCAATTTAATCATTACTTACATAATTCCATAGTTTTGTACAAGTTTGGGTGGATTTCAATGGGGAATGTACGTAATAGAGGTCGAAAGTCAGTGTGGAAGGTGCTTACACCGGAAGAAGTTGAAAATAAAAAAGAAAAAAAGAGGGAAGATTCAAGAAATCGTCGGCATTCATTACATGAGCAAATAGTTCGCATTCCCCCTCAACAGATACATGACGTAGAGGCTGAGGAAGATAATGCAACATTAAAGGAAGTTGGTTATATGGAAGTTGATATTATTGATCCATTAGTAAACGGACAATCTTGTGAATACTTCAATAATTATGTTACTCGTGATGCAAATGTGACTGAGCAACAACCATGGCCAGTGGTTCAATATCCTAATTGAAGTTCTCATCCTGTAGTGGATGTAAACATCACTCCAACATTTCAAACGACAAGAAATTTTGCATCAAAATGAAAAAGAACTCCTAAACGCATACAAGTGGATGAGAGCGAATTGACTTCCATGGAAGGTAAGGTGGCTAAACGCACTATCCTTCTTCATTGTTCTCAAATAATGAAACAATATTTCGATAACAAATTCGAAGCCGATAAATGCCAATTGTTTTTAGCTTTGCTTAAATCTAGAAATATGGCAACTGTTAGAGGAAATTTAGGCATAAGAACAATGAAGAATGTCGAATCAAGTAATCACATTGTTAAATCTCTTACTGTTGCATTCACATCGATTGGTAAAAAAACTCATTCATAGGACTGTATTGTGGCTCGTTGTGTATTGGCTGAATCAATTGTATGTAGATCGACAAGGCAACATCGTTTAATTGAATGCACATCACAAATTGTGCCTTTACATCCAAAGACACTTAAAAAATATTTAGTAAGAAGAGACAACCTTTATGTAGAGGGACAAATGGAAACATTATGGGCATTTAGTAGTAGGTTGCCCCACAAAAACATGAAGTTAGTCAAAGCAGTGAAGGGCCTAGTTCACACGTTTTGGCACGATAACACTAGGCCTTCTTCTAACACGAATGATGTGTTAAAACATTGTAGAGGTTCTATAAACAATGAACCTCATGTTAAACATTATCTTGACATGACACAAACTCAACCGTTCGAGATGTTTAAAGTTTCCCACGTAGAGCTAAGGCTCGGGAAAAGATCTTTTGAAAAATGCAAGCCTTGGTATGTTAGAATCAATACCATCTGGAACACTTGTTGTTGTAGATACCACATAGAGTTTGACCTATATTCAACATACATTTGTACATATACATAGTTTTTTGCATCCTAACCATGTGCAGGAATGCTCAAGTACTGTAGCAAGGATTTCTCCCTGCTACAGGGGCAGGAATGGCTCCCTTATGCTTATAAGGCATAAGGGTAGGTTCTTGCTAATGGTGAAAATGCAGAAAAATGAAACAAAAATAACAGAAGCAGAACAGTAAACCAACACTAAGGCTAAGAACAGAAAACTAAAGCTAAACTAAACTATAAGCTAAGAACAGAACAGAAAGAAGGAGATGAAGCACTGGTGAACCCCTCTGCAGAAAATGGGTTAGGGTTCCACCTCCTTAAAATCTGCAAATAAACCTAAGCTACAATGGAAAACCTGTAAAACAATGTTAATGACAAAACCTGCAAGTGGAGACAAGGGTTAGAAAGCAAAGCATATTAAGAAGCAAAGAAATAAACATAAAATCACAAATATACCTTCTCTAGTGGGAATGGGCCACCATGCCCTAGCTCATGGGAGCACCTCTCTTGGTTTGGGATCAATGGCTCAATGGGAATGGAAATAGATGAGAGGGAGTGTGGGTGGCTTGAGAGGCAAAGGTCTCAAAGCATCCACGGGAAGCATAACAATAGGCAATGGGAGAAGTGTTTTGAGGGTGACCCCCCACCCTCCTTTTATAGCTTTTCTAAGGGGTTTTAGGGTTTTAAGCCCTTGGTCAGGGATTTAGCTCCTTTTTTGGGCCTTTAGCCCCTTTCGCCCTAAATTTAGCCCCTTTTTTAGGGCTTTAGATCCTAAGGGGCTATTTTGGGCTCTTTTTTGGGTTTTTTAGCCCTTTTCTTCATCCTTGGGCTCTTTTGGAGGTGTGGGGGTCTAATGGAAGGTCTGATGGAGTGATATGGGGGTTGTGAGATGGTGTCCTTGGGTGGTGTAGGCCATAGAGAGATATGTGGGGGATTTTTGGGTTAACAAGTACAATACTGCCAATGTCATCTAGAGATTTCATCCATAGCATAATCTGTCCAAGGCAAGATGGACAAACACATTTCTTAAAACAATGTGTAGATGGTTCTTGCAACAATTGTGGTGGGCTATCATTATGGTCTAATTGCATCCATGAAAGTGAAGATCAAGCATTCGGGAATGCAATTGTCGAGAAGCAGAACTATCAGTATGAGACATATCAACTACATGATCGAAAAGAAAGCGAGAAAATTAAATTGGTGACTTCATAGGTAAATTATTGAATATTGACATATTAATATTCATGTACACATTTTTTATGTGGTTTTATAACACTGTTTATTTTTTTACACCAGGTGCAAGTGTGTGATTTTATTTCAGAGTTTCGTGGAAAGATCCAATAGTACATTCAACATGTCGATATGGCACAGTGGCAAGATGATCAATTCAGAATATGTCGGGACACCTTCCCTCTTGGAAAAATACTATCAGTGGTTGAATTTATGGAAAATTACACCCTACAACCACAAAATGAAATACAAAGTCAATACTATCACTTAGAGCAGGTAAGCATAATGGTGCATATCATGTATCGACATGGGCCAGATAGAAATGAAGAGAAACATGTGATACTAAAAGAAATTCACTTCTACATAAGTGATGACCTAATCCATGACATCCATTATGTGCAACATGGTTGTGCTGGACAGTTCAAGAAGGCACGTGTATTTGAACGGTTGTGTTTGTTGCACATAAAATACAAGGTGCCACATGTATAGAACTACTTTGAAACTGGTCATGGAAAAGGAGAGCACGATGGTGCTGGTGCATGCATTAAAATTTCCATTCGAAGGGAAGAGATGAAGTTTATAGGTGCTTTCCTTTGAGATGCTGCATCTATAGTGAAATGGTGTGCATCTGTCCTGGGAGAACAAGCAACAAGGCAACACCTAGTGCGAAGAATATTCTAGGAGGTGACAGATGTCGACCGATCCCAAACACATCCGGTGAACACATTGCAAGAAACTTGACAGTTTCATTTAATTAGAAGCTCAGACAACTCAGCCCTACAAATTTGTACAAGATTGAAGGATTTATTTTGCAGTTCCTGTAGCATCGATGAATGGGATGATTGTGAGTATACGGATACTGTTGATACATGGGATCGAGTGACACTTGGCACGAATTTCAATGGGGTTGATGAAATAGACCATTTAGAAGATGGTTGGACACATATTTCTACAGACTATGATCACATATCAAATCTCATACAAGCAGGTACATGAGTAGTACCTAAATTAAAAAATGCATTTATGTTTTGTTTAATCTACCTATGTAGAATTTAATTTATGTAGAAATTAGAAATGCAAGACCTTATTTAAAAAAAGGTATTGTTAACTCGACCTATTTCCTTTCACATGTTAGATATATGCAGTGTTTGCCCCAAAAAATAATGAATGGGGTTATGACTATTGGTTGGCACATTTCTTAGAGGGGAAACAAACCATTCTCGAACCTGTTACAGATGATGAAAATATTGAATTCCCAACTGGTTCGATGGTTATAAAAGGGGATTAGTTGACACTTGTAGCACAACAGAAAAGGAATGTTGGGTATGTATATCAGGATTATAGACCGGGAGCTATTGTATACCACTTCACCAACCTAGTATTTGGTATAAACATCAAGCTCCACACACTTGGTCACAAAAATAGGTCACATGTATGATACTTGCTACCTCATATAGAGCATGAAATATTGATGGACACCATCGGCACCAGAGATGATCCAGATTACCTACTCATTTGAGTGCATTTCCAGGTGCGTGATTTAACCTTTAAAGTGAATGTTGAAGCACAATTTAATTTATTTAGCCTTAGTTTATTCCCAATGTAATAAACCTGTGATTGACTGATACCATTCACAGACATAATATTATTCAGAGGATATTGGACACTATAAACACAATTGTACAACCTTGGGTGAGTTATCTATAAATCATGTTTGCACATTTTCATTGAGTTCTCTTTTTTTTCTTATGATGTTACTAATGTCTAGCCTTTATTGTTCCTAGGATACAAACACCATCTATGGCACATTGGAGGCACCAAGAACGATGCCTTTAGACACCAACAAATAGAATTCGGAAAATAACATGCTCTCGAGTTGTTGAAATTTACATTTTTTGATGTTTTTAGTTTAATATACATTTAATTACATTGCCATGTACAAATTGGAAACCAACTAGGGTTTCATGAACACCAATTTGCATGCTATCACTAGGGTTGACAAGTTATGAGATGGAACTAGGATTCAGTGAGCTCTTTACAAGTTATGAGTAATGAGCTCTTTACAGGTTATGAGATGGAACTAGAAACACATGGACATGTACAAATTGGAAACCAACTAGGGTTTCATGAACACCAATTTGCATGCTATCACTAGGGTTGACAAGTTATGAGATGGAACTAGAAACACATGGACATGTACAAATTGGAAACCAACTAGGGTTTCATGAACACCAATTTGCATGCTATCACTAGGGTTGACAAGTTATGAGATGAAACTAGGGCTTAGTGAGCTCTTTATAAGTTATGAGATGGAACTAGAAACACATGGACATGTACAAATTGGAAACCAACTAGGGTTTCATGAACACCAATTTGCATGCTATTACTAGGGTTGACAAGTTATGAGATGGAACTAGAAACACATGGACATGTACAAATTGGAAACCAACTAGGGTTTCATGAACACCAATTTGCATGCTATTACTAGGGTTGACAAGTAATGAAATGGAACTAGGGTTTAGTGAGCAATTTACAAGTTAAGAGATGGAACTAGAAACACATGGACATGTACATATTGAAAACCAACTAGGGTTTGTAGGGTACGATGTTAGTATTGTAGAGTATGGTCTGGTATATTACAATGGTATGGTATGTTAGTATGGTATGTTATGGTATGTTATTGTATGTTATTATGGTATGCTGTTAGTATCATAGGGTATTGTAGAGTATGTTATTATATGTTAGTATGGTATGAACACTAGAAACACATGGACATGGGTATGTTTACAAGTTATGAGATGGGACTAGAAACACCTTGACATGTACAAATTGGAAACCAACTAGGGTTTCATGAACACCAATTTGCATGCTATCACTAGGGTTGACAAGTAATGAGATGGAACTAGGGTTTAGTGAGCTCTTTACAAGTTATGAGATGAAACTAGAAACACATGGACATGTACAAATTGGAAACCAACTAGGGTTTCATGAACACCAATTTGCATGCTATCACTAGGGTTACTAAGTTATGAGATGGAACTAGGGTTTAGTGAGCAATTCGAAAGTTAAGAGATGGAACTAGAAACACATGGACATGTACAAATTGGAAAGAAACTACGGTTTCATGAACACCAATTTGCATGCTATCACTAGGTTCAAGACAAGTTATGACATGGAACTAGGGTTTAGTGACCTCTTTACAAGTTATGAGATGGAACTAGAAACACGTGGACATGTACAAATTACGAACCAACTAGGGTTTCATGAACACCAATTTGCATGCTATCACTAGGGTTGACAAGTTATGACATGGAACTATGGTTTAGTGACCTCTTTACAAGTTATGATATTGAACTATAAACACATCATGGACATGTACAAATTGGAAACCAACTAGGGTTTCATGAACACCAATTTGCATGCTATCACTAGGGTTGACAAGTAATGAGATGGAACTAGGGTTTAGTGAGATCTTTACAAGTTATGAGATGGAACTAGAAACACATGGACATGTACAAATTGGAAACCAACTAGGGTTTCATGAACACCAATTTGTATGCTATCACTAGGGTTGACAAGTTATGAGATGGAACTATGGTTTAGTGAGCAATTTACAAGTTATGAGATGGAACTAGAAACACGTGGACATGTACAAATTGGAAAGCAACTAGGGTTTCATGAACACCAATTTGCATGCTATCACTAGGGTTGACAAGTTATGAGATGGAACTAGAAACACGTGGACATGTACAAATTGGAAAGCAACTAGGGTTTCATGAACACCAATTTGCATGCTATCACTAGGGTTGACAAGTTATTGCATGGAACTAGGGTTTAGTGATCTCTTTACAAGTTATGAGATGGAACTAGAAACACATCATGGACATGTACAAATTGGAAACCAACTAAGCTTTCATGAACACCAATTTGCATGTTATCACTAGGGTTGACAAGTAATGATATGGAACTAGGGTTTAGTGAGCTCCTTACAAGTTATGAGATGGAACTAGAAACACATGGACATGTACAAATTGGAAACCAACTAGGGTTTCATGAACACCAATTTGCATGCTATCACTAGGGTTGACAAGTAATGAGATTGAACTAGGGTTTAGTGAGCAATTTACAAGTTATGAGATGGAACTAGAAACACATGGACATGTACAAATTGGAAACCAACTAGGGTTTCAAGAACACCAATTTGCATGCTATCACTAGGGTTGACAAGTTCTGACATGGAACTATGGTTTAGTGAGCTCTTTACAAGTTATGAAATGGAACTAGAAACACCTTGACATGTACAAATTGGAAACCAACTAGGGTTTCATGAACACCAATTTGCATGCTATCACTAGGGTTGACAAGTTATGACATGGAACTAGGGTTTAGTGACCTATTTACAAGTTATGGGATGGAACTAGAAACACATGTACATGTATGGTATGGTGTGGTACATGTTATTATAGTATGGTATGTAGAACTAGTATGGTATGGTATGTTAGTATGGTATGATGTTAGTATGTTATGGTACATGTTATGTTATTATAGGGTATTGTAGGGTATGTTGTTAGTATTGTAGGGTATGGTATGGTATGTTAGTATGGTATGATGTTAGTATCATAGGGTATTGTAGGGTATGATATGGTATATTACATATGCATGCATGACTTAGTGTTATGATTTTAGTGTATGTAACTTATGTAGTGTATGGTATGGTTATGATGTTAAAAATTTGAGGATAGCCATAATGTTAAAAAGTTGATGAGTCATAAATTCTTCCTTTATGTATTGGAAATTCATACTAGCACACATGTGAACCACACATACTAGCACACATGTGAACCACACATATCATGTTCCAAGATCAAGTCAACCATATCATGTTCCAATATCAAGTCAACCATATATGTATAAATTTGAACCTTGATTTATATTATATATGTATACAAATAATGTTACAAAAATTGGCATGCCACATGGCCATAATACAAAATAGTGGATCAAATTGTACATCTGTGTGTATAAAAACAAAAAGTTACATCTATGTATCCCCCCTATACATTTATTCTAGTTATCCCCCCTTTCGCTGCCACTGCCAACGCCTTCAGAGAAGTCTATATTTATTTTCCGACTGCTCACTAGTGATCCCCATCGCTGAACAAGAGGGATAGGTCACATCAGTGGAGACTGCAGAAAAACCAAATTTTTTAAGTTAGTTTACCAACCTATAAAAATTCTATGTACATTTGTTCAAATTCCAAACCAATATAACATTTTTACTTACTATACGTGAGTAAGTAATGGTGGGTCGTGGTGCCTCACTAGCAGCGACGCCGATTGGGTTCTCTTCAAGCACCACTTGCTCACTATCAAGATGCATAAAAGAATATATATGCCAATGTCAACAAATATACATGTACATTAGGGGGGAAGAGGTGGGTCACCGATTTGGGTCTCTTCAAGCACCAAATTAGAGAAAGCGATACACAAACGTACAAACAACACAATACATAAATGTACCTTTTGGATCGTCAGAGGTGGGTCACCAATTTGGTGCTCTTCAAGAACCAGTGCCTCACTAGAAGCCTGCATAAAGTAACATATATGTCAATTTCAGATAATAAAAAAAATCAGAGACATATATACTACATGGATGGAAAATGATGTTTCCAAAGAAAGCGAAACATACATGTACCTGGCGGGGGGGAAGAGGTGGGTCGACAACAACCTCGCTTTGGTGGTATTCAAGAACTAGCGTCTCAATAGATTCCTACATAAAGTAACATATGCCAAAGAGATACATAAATGTACAAAGAGAAAGAGCGAAATCAGAGAAAGCCATACATAAATGTACAAAGAAAGCGATACATAAACATACCTGCTGGCTCATAAGAGGTGGGTCGACAACAACCTCACTTTGGTGCTCTTCAAGCACCACTGTCTCAATAGATTCATGCATAAAGTAACATATGTCAATGTCAGATAATACAAAGAAAAAGAGACATATCAATGGGGGCAACATAGAAAAAGATACTTGCAAGTACAAAAAGCAATATAAGCATGAGTTACAATGTATAAATATACCTGGTGGATGTGAGGTGGTGTGTAACCCATGGATTGATTAACTAGCAACGAGAGAAAATAAATTCTACTTGTACTAGCAAAGAAGCTCGCTTTTTGGACATATTCATCAAACTCACATTCCTACTTACAAAAGGATAAATATACAATTAGACAATTTCAAAAAATAAAAAAAGTACATGTTGAATCATTAAAATCACAATTAAAAGAAAGCGATATATAAACGTACATGCTGGCTCATCATAGGTGGGTCATCGATCTGGTGCTCTTCAAGCACCAGTGCCTCACTAGAAGCTTGCATAAAATAACATACGTCAAATTCAGATAATAAAAAGAATCATAAACATATATACTACATGGACGAAAAATGATGTTTTCAAAGAAAGTGAAACATACATATACCTGGTGGGGGGGAAGAGGTGGGTCAACAACAACCTCGCTTCGGTGCTATTCAAGCACCAATGGCTCAATGTATGCCTACATAATGTAGCATATGTCAATGTCAGATAATACAAAGAAAACAAGACATATACATGATGGACGAAAAATTATTTTCCAAAGAAAGCGAAACATAATTAAAAGCATAATTAAAAGCATATTGAAAAGCATATTTAAAGGCATATTTAAAATAATACTTGCATCTGGGAATCTACCTCTACATGAGAGGGACTAGGCTAGGATTCAATGTACTCATCCTGATCACCCTGCATAAAAGATATTGTATCAAAATTAGCATGTATTGAATGTTACAATCTCTACTATAAATATGTAAATAACGTTGACAAATTAACAAGTATAGTTCTTACCGCTAATGGTGAAGAACCAAACGCATATGCAATATTGACAACAGCATCAATATTCTCAACATTAATTAACGGACTATGCGATTCTGGGGTGCCATGGGACACCAATTGTATATTTGTTTAGATAATTTGTTAGATAATTAAATAGAAATAAATTGTGAAACAATTGAAAATTGTGATATGAAACAAAATATAATATGAAAATAATGAGTTTTACTTACAAATCAAGGTAATCCATCTTCCTGAAAGTCTGAAGTAGGGCCATAGCATATGCCTCCACATGATGTGCAATGGTGTGGAGTAACACAATGCTCTAAACACTATGCATCTCTTGTGTGATCTGTAGATGGATCCTTATTGTGCGATGAGACGGCCTTAGAAGTGCCAAACCCTTGGCCTACATTGCCTTGGACATCAGTCCCATGCTGAAGCAATGTATCTGCCAAGTCAAATAAGGCCTCCTGTGTATCCTCAATCACAGAACCCGCAGGAGGATATAACCGAGGGGTTTTTGGTGTGCGTGGCATGTAGTTAGGATCTTTCCTGGCCTCTTCCCTATCTTGGAGCATCCCATGACCAACACCCTGAAAGCCTAAGATATCGAAATAGTTAACATGTTTCCCTAGGATGAATTCTGCATACAACTTCTTAAGGAAATAAAATGGGATGTCCCTATTCCCACGAGAGTCTTGATCAAAGACCATATACCAACGATCCATCCAATTGGCCTTTATATTTGGTTCCACGTACCAATCTATAGAAATGTGTGCTCGACTGGTGGGTGGAACCAATCCGGTGCTAAGGTCTTGAAATAATGAAAATAATTGGTCTTTTGTAATCTTTAGATATTTGATGTCTTTATAACTCAAACCATCGGAGTAGTATTGCCTCCTGGATTCTCTATACGAGCTAATGTTGTACAGAGCTCCTTGGGCATTGGCAATTGTGTTTGTTATTGTGTCCAATGCCTCGGGTAAATATTATCTCAAATGACCCCACCCCCTCTAATAGATGATCTAAGGTACCTCAATGCAGCCAAATGTGCCAGAATCTATGAGTTTCAGTCTTCTTCCCCCTCTGGCTTTGGGTTGGGGTTCATGTTTGGGTTAGGTTCTTGGTTATTAGTGGGTTTGTTTTCCACAGTATCTTGCTCATTTCTGTTATCTGCTAAGATTTAAACAACAAAATACAAATTGTTTTAATTTATCATTCTTTGATTTAATTCATTTTTTTATTAAATTTGTTTTAAACAAATATAAAAACTTTGAAATTAACAAAAACAAGTTGTTATTGATATGAGTAGTTACTTGCCATTGGAGCCAAGCCACCTCCATAGCCACCTCCAAATCGACCTCCAAATGCTCAAACACAAATCGCCTTTGCAGTTTATCGCCTGTGCGGTTTATCGCTCTCCCGAAACACTCACCATGCAAATGACAAATGTGGCTCGCGGCCTCTATTTTGTTTTTTTTAATTTCCATATCGCATTTGCGATATTTAACTTTTACAGAACACATATGTGATATATCGCATATGTGATACTTCCTTACTAACCTTAGCCTTTTATTTTGGCTTGGGTTATTCCGAACGTACCATCAATAATGCATTTGCATTATTGATTTACACTTCGGAAGTGCGTTTTAGATTTCTTAAGTGGCACTAAAAAGTGGAACCAGCTTCATGTAAGCACCCTTAAATCAAGAAATCAAAGGATTCTTGATTTAACTAGCCCTTGGACTGAAAAGTCTGTTTATAAAGTCCCAAGCCAAAGAGAGGCTTGGGGATCTCTTCCATATTTTTGGGAGTCATTATTCTGCCTGATTATTCTCAAAAGAGTTCTTGGAGAACATTTTACTGAGAGGAAAAATGAAAACTGATCCAGACCTAATATACTATTCAGGGCAGCCTTACCTTAGTTCTCTAAGGTACTTCATGTTGGAACCGGCTCGAGGGGTTCCTGATTGAAACCAGGAATGGTTTTGGGTCATGGTTGGGTGGAATGTGGTAGTTCCTAAGTGATTCAGTCATCTATACAGAGTTCATATCTGCCTATGAATTTTTAATGATGGGTAATTGAGTGTGCAAGTTTCATCCATTAAAAGAGCTTCACTTTTCGGGTATGTGGTTCTTGACTGCCTATTCTGTTATCTAGATTAAATGTTGACTAGATTATGCAAGAGTTTGTATTATATTTGTAACCCTATATACCTTTGTTTTCTTGTCAAAATTAGTTTAGGGTTTACATTTTCATTATAAAACCTAGGTTGTAATTTTATTCCTCTTTAAATATTTATCAAGGGTTTTGTACTTTCAGTTTTACTTCTGCATTGCCTTTTACATCTTAAACCTTGTTTTCCTAAAACCTAGGAATTATTTCTAATAAATTCTTAGTTGTTCATTTACTAATGTACTCTACTGACAGATTTCATATTGTCAACAGAGCTTTGATTAGGAGTAAAAGATTAGTTCAGAATTAAGCTTCAAATAAAACCTAAATATAAATTACCATTAACTAAATATAATAAATAGAACCTATTAAACAAATCATTATATAATATCCTGTATAAACAAAACCAGAATCTAATTAAGTAATATTATAACCTCAATATTCTTTATCTAAGAATAAATCATAAATTCAAAGTAGCTAAGCTATGATAAAAAAAACCAGTAATGACCTCTCAAGGTCTGTATAAATATACTCATGCCAAGAATAAGGATAACCATTATCACTTTGCATTAATCAAATGATATCCTAAATCAAATCAATTGTCCAAGTATAGAGACCATTGAATGGTCCACTATTTATTTTATCACTAATAGTTACATCTATGAAATCTTATGTAGTAACTATTCAAATAAATAATCCATCGCATAAGCAACAAATCAAACCCTTAATTATCTATGAATCCTATTGTAAATCACATGCCTTAAACAAAGGTCCCTACATAAATAAAATCCAACATAAAATCATCTACAATAATCCTTTAAAAACCAACATAATATCGTTACGGTAATCATTTAAAAACCAACATTATATCATCTACAATAAACTTTTAAAAATAGACATGATATCATTACAGTAATCATTTAAACCCAATATAAATGCATAGAGGTCACATGATCAATTCCTGTGGGCATCCATGCCCAAATAAGTGTCATTAAGTCTAGGGATCATGACACATTATGCCCGAAGACAAGTGTTAACAAGTATTTTAATACTATGTATTTTAGACATAGTATGTATAAAGAATTAATTACGATTAATTATATAACTAAATAAATAAAGAAGAGAAGCTCCACCAATTATTATTTATTATTAAAGAATTAATAAATAGTGAAATATCTATGAAAGACTAACTAGGAACTAGTTAAAAGTTCCTAAGTTAAGAATTGAAAGTTACCCCACTAAATTAAAAAGGGTTAAATCAATAAATCAAGGATTTCTTGATTTAACTGCCCCTTGGACTGAAAATTATGTCTATAAAGACTCAAGCCAAGCAAAGGCTTGGGGCTCTGGTTTTTTTTATCAGGGAGAATTATTATTCTTCCTTTTTTTGGCTCCTAAGTGTTTTTCCTGGAGAGCTTTGTCCTGCAAGGAAAAGAGGATTGATTCAGAACTGAATACCAATTAGGAAACCCTACCTTAGGAGCTCTAAGCTACTTTCATGTTGGATTTGAGCTCAGGGGGATCCGGATTAGAACCAGGAGTGGTTTCAAGTCATGGTTGGGAGGAAAATTGTAGTTCCCAAGTGATTTGGTCATCAAACAAAGGTTAGATCTACATTGAATTATTAATGCTAGATATTTAAGTGTGCAGGTGCAGCCATTAACAAAGCCTCAAATCCAAGTATGAAACCCTTGAAGGACTATTCTATTTATTTCCAAAGTTTCATTACTGTTTATGTTAAGTAATGGCTGCAATATAATTTCTAGACCCTAATGGTTAAGCTTTAGGGTTAAGAATCTGCTAGGGTTTGTATCTACAAATTACTAATCATAGGTTGGAGAATTTTTATCATATGTTGTTTATGTTTAGGGTTCAATCTATATTAAATGTTCCTGTATTAACTACGTTTTGATCTTCATAATATGTTTTTACCTTGTTCTATGTATTTAGTACTTCGTTGACATATTCCATTGGTTAGCAGAGGCTTTCCCTAAATTCAACAAAACTAGTTCAGTAGAATTTAATTAAAATATTAGTTATGT
This sequence comes from Pseudotsuga menziesii, assembly GCA_001517045.1. NCBI lineage: Eukaryota > Viridiplantae > Streptophyta > Pinopsida > Pinales > Pinaceae > Pseudotsuga > Pseudotsuga menziesii. The sequence continues at coordinate 21,847 of LPNX010124568.1, read as the reverse complement.
TAACTAATACAAGTTTATAATTTAAACTATATCTTATAGGAAAAGAATTCATATAATAAAAAATCTAAGAAATTATTAAAGACCTTCTAAGGTCTGCTCCACATAATCATTTAAAAACAAATTAAATATCATAACATTCCATTTAATAAACATAATCATAATTAACCCAAGAGAGAAGACATTGTGACCATCCATGTGGTCCAATATCAAAACTCTTTATTATTATATAAAATCTATAGGCCATATTGCTTAGTCAATAACCACATCCATTTACATAACTCAAATGTTTAATTCATAGTCCTATTATTATAGTCATCCATTATAAAAACATAAAGGGTTTTAAAGGTCCCATTTAAATATATCTACACATAACCAAATATATCATATTAAACATTTAAACAACTAAAACACATTTTTCCAACAATAGGTCGTGACATTGAATTCTATAGATGTTGAGACTCAAGACAATAACATTAATAAAATCATAAGCATTATATATCCAAGCAGTAAGCAATTGCATAACCACTCTCTATACAGTCCATGCTTTACATCTAAAATATGCACGCTACGTTTTTTAAGCTACGCCACAACCCTCTAACTAAACAATGCATACACTACCAGTGAGGTCATAAATACCCTAGCTACAGCCTCAGCCAAGTTCGAGTATAATCACACAATCATGTTAATAAACCAAATCGATATCGTGGGTTGTCATAACTCTGGCTATTACAGCCCTATTCTTTTCAAGTAAACAATTTACATATTAAATTCCAACTAAAAGCTATCGCAGTCGTTGGGAGATGCACATGTCATTCGTGGCATGGCAAGCACCCACGCTGAGCCAATATAACAACTAAGAGTTCAATACTCTGTTTTAAACACAAACTCCATTTATATGCTAACGCAAAGCATATGGTGGCAAGCCAATGGGCTATGACACCCTTGCTACAATGGTGCATCCCATGGCATAATGCCCCAAGCTCTAGAAGCTCCCAACTTAAAATACAAACAAAACAAACAGAGTGTTGTGCATACTAACTTAACCCAAAACAATATTTATATGCATAGTAAATTTCCATAGGATTTAAGGCCACGATCGATCCCATTAAAGTACACATAAAACGCAAGATTTAAATAACCATACAAACCCCAAATTTACACAGTATTAAACACTGAATGAAATCGTAGGAATTTCATACCAAAACTTTACATGATTCATATTAAAAACCAGTGTGCAGTGTAATTACACAGCGAGGCATGAATCCTCTTTACAAATAGTTAAAGTATTAAAATATTAAAATGGAAAGCTATGAGATATGGCACCATCACAAGTAATGGTGCAGCCACAGCCCAAACAAATGCCAAACCTCTCAATGAGAGTCCATTTAAAACCAAAGCAAGCTACATCTTAACCCCAAAGGCAGATTCAACAAGTACCATCAAAACCCCAACCCAGTAAATATTTCCAACTCAGAAATTCCTAGAAGGAGAGGAGGCAAGTGAATCTTGCTAGCAGGCTTACCATGGCTGTAAAGAAGAAATCTCAACTCGACAGCGTAGCCGTGTGCAAACCATGGAGCACCTTCATTTCCACCTGCAACAATTCCATGATGGCATGAGAAGTATGACCATGCCATGGAGAAAACAAAATGAAACATTGCATTTTACACAAAGTGAATTGATGGGGTCGTCTCCCTTCTCCAAATGCATAGAGGCCACACTAAACCACAATGCCAAAACCATAATGCACAAATAGTGAATACCAAGTCCTTTGCCAAGGGTTTTCACCAACCCCGATGGCATTAATGGCACCAGTTGGTGGCCATTAATGCCTCCATAAAACCCAACCATATGTTTATGGATCAACGTTATATCAACCAAGTCATATGTTAAACCCTCTATACTATGGTTTCGCCACCCTTTAAATGTCAGTGTAGGCTCAATGATAATGACATGGTATGTATACCCTAGTCCCAAACTTATGGTATGCACAGCCCTTAACACTATTATATAGTGTTACAATGTGTTCCCTTAGCATCAAGATTATAGTGTTATCACATGCCCTTTATGCTAGTTCACATAGGTAGTATATGTGCTCAAGTCTTAGTCTAGGTTTGTAGCATTTAGGAATCATGGCAAACATAGTATGCCATGATGCCCTCACTAGGAAGAACAAGCATAAGTTTACAAGATCATAACCAAGGTAAACCTGCAAAATAGAAGCAAGAGACGAGTAAGTAACTAAACAAGAGATAGACAATAATAATGGTAGGGACAGTAAGATAATTCATAAGCATCTAGTAAATTAACGAATAAAAATAATTAGAAAACATAGGGCGTACCTGAGTTGTAAAATAGAACAGTAACAAAAGCGCAAGACGGAACGGGAAGTATAACTAAGAACTGAATTGTGTCAAGTAACCAATAATCTCGATGTCGCAATAGTAACTTGTGAATCAATGAATAAGGTGCCTTAGTTCGAATGATCTAAGTAAGCCTGCATAATGAAGAATAACATTACCTCTCATATCGTCATGGGAGAACGAGTCCCGCCACTCCATCACTTTTTTCCCATTAACAAAGTTAAGTTAGTTTTTATTAAATAAACAAAGTATACATGTGCAGGAGAAAAACAATGATCTATACAACTCATTCATTCACCAACAGTAATAACTAAGATATATCGATAGTTTAAATAATAGAATTAAGACATAAGAAGTAAACGAACTAATAGTCACTGAATGGATAAGATATGAACAAGACAGTGGGCATATTTCGAAGAGGTTGAAATTTTAAGGAGCATCTATGTTTCCACACGAGTACTAATGATCCCTTTTGGGTAGTTTCCACTAGCCTATAATTTTTTTTTCAATTTTTGGGGACATTACACCAGGATCAAATCCTGTAGGGTCTATTAGTATTTTACAAAGCCACGCTGTATTACTTATATGCAGGCCGTAATAAAAACACAAACTCTCTACACAGAGGTAGAAAGATCCATTTTAATATATACGTTTTAATGTATGTCCCTTGGCCTTTATCACATCCAACTCATTAAACAAATCAACATTTCCAAAATATTACAACCCTGCCAACATTTTGCTACAGTGATGGCTAATAGTCGCATTGTTACAGTACCAGACAGCCCCCATATCTTATTACACACGAGGTCATAAACAGTAATAAGTTATTGCAGCTACCATGGCGGGAAAATATAATTCCATATACGGCATGGCCCCAAATCCATAATGTTGTCACACATTTCATCGATACAACCAACGCATACAGCAAATGTGAATCTACATAGTCCATAGAAATAAAAAACATTGAAATCGACATATATATACCCAGAATTTGTAAAATCATTAAATATTTTACACAGTCGTCTACTTCTAGCCTTGCACCATTACAAGCAATGGTGCTACCCATTGCCAATAACATTAACTCAAAACATTATTTAGAAAATACAAAAAGACTGTTGAGAGCTACCCAGGCCCTTCTCGCTGAATAGAGCACCTACGAAATAAACCCCATTACATGTCAAGCCTAGGCCTGAAGGAAAATAAAACCCCAACAAACAAAATCCCAAGCATGTCGCATTATGAAATGCAGAGCCATTAAATTGCAACCAAACCCCAACCCAAAATGTATCCACTAAAAACCATACCCAAGCAAATCCAACCTATGGCGAGTGACAACTCAGTATTAATCACGAAGCCAAGAGGGGACAAGTAAATATTTTTACAATAGGCTTACCAAAGCGGTATGGATTTGCCCATGATATCTCCCACAAGCTAAGACCCACACCTGTTCTCACCACCCCTGCAAACCTGCAATAGAGTAGAGCCACAATGTGAGAAGTATGAATAATATCCATTTCAAAATCAACAACAATGCTAATGAAATAGAACACCCACATACATGTTGGCTAAGCCATTGTAGTCACCTTCCTTCACACCGAGCAGGAGCAGAGAGCAAGCAGCAATGCTGTGAAATGCCAAACTATTTCTTGGGACAATCCCTAAGCTTGATCGTCTCTTCTCCCAAGGCACATTGATACTGCCACCCTAGCCACCATTGATGCAAACTAGACCCATAATCGTATAGTCCTTGGACTATATTAAACCTTGCCACCAAAATCAACATAAAGGCTTATACCATTTCATGCATCGAATAAACTTAGGCATAAATCCCTAAGTCCATGGCATATGAAATATACCATTGAATGTTTAAAGCAAGGTTTTTACAAATCTTCTCCAAACTAAATAAACAAACCATATAGTAAAAATATGATAGGGTATGAACAAGTCATAAACATTTACACCATAGTAAATAATTATCACATCAATAATAACTAGGTATTACGTAAATGATAAGTGTTGTAGTGACCACGTCGCTATCATATAGTTCGTAATGATAATAATAACAATCAGTGTAATGTAACTAGGATAGAGCTGCAAATGCAAGTTCCAGTGACCAAAATGATCAACACTTCCTGTTAAGCTTTATAAACAAGTTTTTTCTTGCCAAGTGCACTTGCACGCAAACGGGACAAGAATCGATTAGCTCGACAGAACTAAGTAAGCCCATTGTGATAAGTAGAAACAGTTACCTATCGGGTGATTACAAGGGAAACTAGTCCCTCCACTCCACCCCTTTATCCATTAACAACGTCAAGCTAGAATCATGTATACGACAACAAGCACATGTTATAAACAATGAGGCACATAAAAAATTAAATAACTTGCACATCAATGGTTAACCATAGTACAAATAATAATCAACATCACGACACCATAAGTAACATATTAATAACCGCATCAAGAATTATGGATGCAGGACGTAAGAACACCTTACGGCAATAAATCAATACAAGCATAGTACAACACATTCTGCAAAGTCAATTAATGTCCAACATAGGTAGTTTTGACTAGCTTAATATAAAAAAATTATTTTCAATTTTTTGGGACATTACATGTATAAAATATAAGAAAGATCAAGAAACCTCATACCTTCAAGTTGAAGCTATTTTAATGGCTGAAAACCCTGCACACTCAAACACACAGCATTAGCAAGGACATAGATAGTTTTGACCTCTGTTCAGTTAACTAAATAACTGGGGAACTACGATGTTCCACCCAACCATGAACCAGAACCGTTCCTAGTTTCAATCCATATCCCCCCTAGTTGATTCCAACATGCAAGTATCTTAGAGATCCTAAGGTAAGGCTTCCCTATCTGGGATAACATGTTTTGTATCAGTTTTCTTTTCCACTTGGGAAAATTTTTCTCCAAGAACTCTCTTGAGAATAATCAGGTAGAATCATGGAATAATCAAAAGATCCCCAATCCTCTCTTTGGATTGGGTCTTTATAGACAAAAAATTTAGTAAAAGGGGCAGTTAAATAAAGAATCATTTGTTTTCTTGAAATAACCACTTTTACTTAATTTAGGTCAATTTAATATTTATTTTAAATTTAACTTGGAAACTTTTGACTAGTTCCTACTTTGACTCTTGTTGGAATTTAATATTTATTAATATTAGTAATAATAATAATATTTAGATCCTTTCATTACTATTCATAGTTACTAGTATTATAACTTATGCTTACTCTTTTATACATGTTATGTATAAACTATATATTTATATAAATCATTGTTAACATTTTTACTTTATGTATCATATAGCATGATCCCTAATCACATGACACTTTATTTTTAGCTTATGGTCACTTCTTTATTAAGTCCTTCATGTAGGGGTTAGGTCAACTAGGTTAGGCAACTCTAAACCTCCTTGCATGTTGGATTACCTCGTTTAACATGGTAGTTATTTAGTACTTGATGAGATATAGAAATTCAAAATTTCATTTAAGCACTTAAAAAAAAAAGATGAGATTAATGTTTTCTCAGAGTCGTTTGCACTCAACATATTAATTTTTTAGTAACTCCTAGCATTTTTCCACAACCCATACTCAATTATAACAAACATGGAGTTACAAACTTAGTGTGATTCCAGATCTCCTCACTCAACACTAATTCTAGGATGTATTTGTAGGATACACCCAGGGATACAATGGCCAAGGATCCGATGTTCAATACCTTATAATCAACATCAACCTGGAATGATCCAGAGCTTATGCCCAACACTTCCAATTCTTATATTTTCATGTGCCTCAAAGCTTCCCGCTGAACACAAAGGTTTCATAACTCATGTGTTCCAGAGCCTCTCTCTCAACACAATATTTAAAATACTCATGTTCTCGAGAGCCTCTCGCTCAACACAAACATCAAATACTCATGTGCTCCAGAGATTCTCACTCAACACAAACATCAAATACTCATGTGCTCTAGAGCTTATCACTCAACACAAAAAACACCAAATATTCATGTTCTTCAAAGCTTGTGCTCAACACAAATATCTCATCAATTATGTGCTCTAGGGTCCACACCCAACACATGAAATCATATACATAAAACATATGCAATTGGTTTACGCCTAATATATCAAACAAATCATCATTCTCATGTGCAATGGGGTCTTATGCCCAATATACAAAATAAAATATCAAATCAACTTCATAAGCAATAGGGATTATTCCCATAAGTGTCAAGTAAAATATTCAATATATTACATCCCTCCCCACTTAGAAAAACACCGTCCCTAGTGTTATAGGGACTAGGAATGAAATCATGAAACAAGGTGGGGTAAGCCCCTCTCATGGTAGCTTCATTATCCCATGTAGCCTCATTGGCCTTAAAGTGCTTCCATTGCACTTTCAACTGGACTATGGTGCGCTTCCTGAGATGCACCTCTCTCTTGTCCATTATATGAATGGGTTCAGCTACAAACTCCCCTTCAAGTTCCACCTATAATAAGGAGTAATCAATCACATGTTTAGTATCACATACATATTTCTTTAATAAGGATGCATGGAAGATATTATGAAATCTTATGTGAGAAGGTAAAGCTAGTTCATATTCCATTGGCCCTCTCTTGGCCAGTATCTCAAAGGTCCACAAAATATTGCTGCTAACTTTCCACGCATTCCCAAGCTCAGTTAGATTCTTTTTTATTTTACTTTTCAGTAAACATGGTCACGTATATGATAATATTTATCTTTTCTTTTCTTATCCATGTAACTCTTCAGGAGGTCTTGTGCTTCTTTAAGGTTTAGTTGGACCTTGGTAACCAATTGTTCCAAGTCCTTTAGTAATTCAGGCCCTAACATGAGCCAATCCACCAGGATATCCCAAGTAACCGATGTTCTACACTTTTGTCCATGGAGTACCTCGAAGGGACTCATCTTGGAGGAGGTCTAGTATGTGTTTTTATATGCAAACTATAGAATATGCAGGTAATATTCCCACTTGATGGGGTTGTTTATGACATACATCCTTAGCATGTCCCCTAAAATATGGTTTGCTCATCCTATCTACCCGTCAGTCTGCGGGTGGTAAGCAGTACTAAATTTTAACTATGTCTCTAATCCAGAGAATTAGGATCTCCAAAAGTTCTAGGTAAACTTTGTATCTCAATCCGAGATGATTTCCTTGGGTATCCCATGAAATCTAAATATCTCTTTTAAGAAGATGTCGTCAACGTGTACTACCTTGTAGGTCGACTTCATTGGAATGAAGTGTGCTTCTTTTGACAACTTGTGAACCACTACAAATATAGTCATTTTGCTTCTTACTCTTTCATAGACCTATAATAAAATCCATACTAATGACCTCCCACTTCCATTCCAGAATGGGAAATGGATGCAGCAATCCCGAAGGATGTTGGTGCTCAGCTTTGACCAACTGACATTCTTGACATTTTTCGATAAACAATGCTATGTCGGCATTTAACTTAGGCCAGAAAAAGTGTTTCTTTACTATGGATATCATCTTTTGATATCCTAGATTCCCCCCGTAGGGTGTCCGATGAAATTTCATGAGGATTCTAGAACTGATGTCCCCTCCAACTGGAACATACAATATTTCTTTGGACCACAACAATACCGTTTCATCTACCCTGTACTCTTTTTGTTGCTGAAACAACCTGTCCTCTTGGACCTTCTTGAGGATTTTAAAATAGAAATGGAAAACTTCATTGGTCTTTCTAATCCTCTCGTATTCCGAATCAGTTTGACTGAAATTCGCCTCATATATCATATGAGCTCGTTGGCTTAAAGCATCGGTAATTTTGTTTTCCTTTCCCTTTATATGCTTTAACTCAAAATGGTACTCGCTAAGGAAAACCAACCATCTTTCCTTCCTAGAATTTAGATCTCATTGCTCAAATAAATATTTCAGACCCATATTGTCACTTTTTAGAAGAAATTTCTTCCCCATGAAGTAGTTCCTCCACATATTCAAGGCGTGGATGATGGTTGCTAACTCAAGATCATGGGTGGGGTAATTATGTTCGTGTTCTTTTAACTTCTGTGATTCAGAATAGATCATGCAATAATTCTGCAAGAGGAATCCTCCGATCCCTTCCTTTCTTACATCTACGCAAACAATGAAATCCCCATTGTGATCCGCAATTCGTAGTATTGGTACTGTCGTCAAAATATGTTTAAGATTCTGAAAACTTTCCTTGCACTTGGTCATCTATAAGAACCTGTTTCCCTTCTTTGGAAAACCGGCCATGGGACAAGCTATCCTCAAAAATTTCTCAATGAACTTTTGGTAATAACCGGATAATCCCAAAATGACCTAATGTTGGTGACATTAGTGGGGGTTGGCCAATCCTCTATGGTTGTAATCTTCTCTGGGTCCATGGCTATCCCCTTTTCAGGGACGATGTGACCCAAGTACTATATCTATGGTTTGTAAAAATCACATTTACTAAACTTGGCGTGGAGTTCGTGTTCCTGTACCACCTGTAGTACTATGCGGAGATCCTGATCTTGTTCCTCTTTACTCTTAGATTAAACTAGTATTTCATATATAAAAACTAAGACAAATTTATCCAGGTATTTACTGAATTTTTTTTCATCATACACATAAATTTCGTGGGTGCATTGGTTAACTTGAATGGCATCACTACAAACTCATAATGGTCGTACCTTGTATGAAAGAAGGTTTTATGAATATCCTTGTCACGGATCCGTACCTGATGGTATCCGGACCGCAAGTCAATCTTTGAAAATATCTTGGCTCCTCCTACTTGATCGAACAAGTCAATGATCCTATGGAGTAGGTATCAACTCTTGATTGTAATCTTGTTATGTTGGCGGTAATCGATGGACGTCTGCATCATACCTTCATTATTCTTTACGAAAAGTATTAGTGATCCCCAAGGGGATACACTCGGTCGGATATATCCCTTCTCAATAAACTCTTGCAACTGCAATTTGAGTTCCACCAACTCTTGTGTGCTCATGTGGTAAGGGGATTTTGAAGCCGGAACTGACCCTAGTGTCACTTCTATAGAACAATCTAGGTCTTGCTTCAGTGGTAATCCTGGTATATCCCCAGGAAACACATCCATGAAGTCTGTGAGAATTGGAAAGTCCTCAATGTGTTGTTCTCTTTAAGATTCTATGTCCTAGATGTTCACTACAAATAGTTTGCAGCCTTTCCTAATGCAGCTTTTTGCTTCTAAAGAAGATATATGCCTTACAAAAACTTTCTTGGGTATGCCTTGAATCTTTACTTGATTATGTTGGCTATCTATACACAAGATTGACTTGTGTAAACAATCGAGCATGACAAGGTGTTGTTCCAACTAGTCCATGCTGATAAGTATATCATATGATCCTAAGGGTAGAATGTTCATATTTATCCTAGCAGGAAAACCATTCAATTTTACCTCACAATATTTAACTATTTCAGAAACCTTTCATTTCATACCTGTGGCTAATTCTACCAGCCAGGGTTTCTCATGTTTAACCTTGTCTAGTTTACATAAATCAACAATTTTAGGCGATACATAGCTTTAGCAAGCACTGGGTCAATCAATATTGAAATAAAAGTGTTGGAAACATTAACTTGTATCTCAACCATGGTAGCATGATGGTCTTCCTGTCGTCCATCCAAGGCTACATAAATCCTGGGTGTTCCATCTATGTCCTCTACCGTCGGTTCTTCTTCTAAGTTGTGCAAGATTCCATTGGCCTTTCTCTTACAGTCTCGTGCATAATGGGGCCCTTAGAATTTTTAGCATTTCATTTGCAGCGGGGAAACATTGGCTCCCCCATTTGCTGTCGGTTTGTTAGCATTTGACGCTAGTACATATGGCTTCATACCTGTCTTGTTGAATTTCTTATTGGATGGAAAACTATTGTTATGTTTTTTGTAAGGTGGTGGGTTGAAACCCGATTTTCAGTTGTTCGAGAAGGTCCTAGAAGTGTATCTGCTTATGTTGTTGTTTTCCTAACTCAGTTGTCCATGCTCATAGAAAACCCTAGCTTTGTGTAGATTGGTATCCAATGTTTTAGGCATGTCAAATTCAACCCTCTCCCAAAATTTGGGAGGAAGACACCCTAAAAACTATTGTATTTTCACTTTCTCGTCCTTTATGTATGGCACATAATGTAACAGATCCAAAAATATGTTAATTTAAAAAAATCCATGGTCATGGAACCCATTCTTAACTCGTGAAACTCTTTCACCTTCCTATTGAAGAATCTTTCAGACATGTGTTTCTCCTGAAAAATTCTACAAAAGTTACTCCATTGTATTTATTTTACCTCATCTTTCTTGGTATGTTTTAGGTATCTCCCCCACCTAGTTGCTTTTCCATTTAAATTATAGATGGATAGACGGGATTTCATCTCACTCGAGTAGTTTTGTATTGAGAAGTATTTGCTCACACCGAGAAGTCATTCTTCACCTTTTTCCCCAGTGTTCATTTCCCCTTCATAGGTTGGGGCTCTTATCTTTTTGAACTCTCCTTAGAGGTTGTCATCATTCCTTTGTTTCTTTTTGCAAGGAGAAAGGGAATTATCACTAGAAATACTATGATATATCTTTCTATAGGTTTAGGGGTGTGTTCTTCTTTCCCTTCCTCCTTTGGTCTGCTATCCCATTTATGGTAGAACTCTTTCTTGAACTTGTTAGTTGAATGAGTGGGTTTTCCATGCAGGCTTCCTCCCGTTATGCTCCACAATAATGCTTCATTAATTGCTTGTTGTTCTTTTCTTTCATTCATATTATCATCCTTGAAACTATGTAAGTCTTCTTGAAGACTTTGTATGGTTTTCGATATATTAGAATTTAATTCAACCACCAGTTCTTCTTCACGTGTGGGGGTATTTAGTTTTCCTTGTCGGTTGTTGTCTTCTTCTGTGTTCATGATCTGAACTATACTTTCAATCCTGTAATTTAAAATTTTAATAAATTGAAATTTTTTGTTAGTTAACAAAATTTCAAAAACATAATTTATTTTCTACAACGAATGTTTGGAACGCCCATTAGGTCTCTTAGTGTTGAAACTGGGCTCTGATACCACTTGTAATGTCCCCAAAATTTGAAAAAAAAAATTGTAGGCTAGTTAAATTGTACATATTATGGACATTAATTCATCTTTTGCAAAATATATCTGTCATTGTTTACTAATTTGAAGTGTCGTAATTTGTCCTTACCTTTCTATGTTTTTTTCTATGTAATGCTGATGTAATTATGCACTATGTTTATATTAATCGAACTGGTTAAATGATTACTCTGATAGTGATTACCATTTAACTTGCATTTGGGTATGTTTGTTCAATTATGTCTTACTTCCTGGTTATCTATTTTGTTCATTGTTTATGGATTTATTTATGAAAAGTTCTGACTTTCCTTTAGCTGTCAAGGGGTGGAGTGGCGGGATTTGTATCCCTTAAGGGACCACTTGGAGAGATAAATGGTTCATCCCGTTATTATGGGGCTTACTTAGTTCATTGTGAACTAATGCAAACTTCCCTTTTTTGTGCAGGCTACTTCATTGAAAATATCTATCTATGACAGCTAAACGTAACATCCTATGCTACACTATCCTATGAATACTAAAGATAAAAGGGCTAAAGTCTTGGCCCAACTGTTCCTACTTCCATTGTTTACACAGAGTTGGGTTTGTAAGACCTGAATCTTTATGGTTGACATTATTATTGTGGATTGAGACTATGATAATGCGTATCCCTTTGATATGTATCTTATCACATGTTAAGGAGAAAGTGTAAATCCTAGGGTTATAGGCTTAAGTCATAAGACTCAGAAAATATTAGGTTTAAGTTTTGGAAATACTATGGCTTATGTGACAACCCTTTCATGGCATATTGCATATTCCATGAAACTATGGCTTCACTATGCCAACGAGGGTTTTGATGGGGGTTTAGTGAAAATTTGCAAACGTTGGGGTTTGGACTATATGAATGTGGGTAAAAATCACGTCGATGGTGTGAGACATGGTGGCGCATTTATGGCTCCTTGGGGAATGGGGAAGATGATCCCTAACCTCTCATCTGGTCATTGTTGGGATTCATTTGACTTTATTGTTGGTTGTCTACATCGTTTGGTTCTTGGTTTTTCACACTACGTGGGGTAACAGACTCACCTTGCGCTGAAGAGGTATGTTCTCAGTCTGGTTTTGCAGTGTTGTAATTTTTTTTGCTTCAGTTTGAGCATTAGTATACTTCTAACGATGCTCTGTTTCAATTTACAGGTGGCACGGGTGGCATCCATTCGTGACTCATTGGTGGCTTATCTGTACTATCTACACTACCCTTCCATGGGTAATCGCTGCAAAAGCATAGGCCTTCTTACCTATGCGTGTGAATGAGTAACAAAATGTTGAGCTCTGTGTTTGAAAGGTTTAATGTTGTGAATGTTTTGGTTATGGGTCAAAAGTTTGGGTCCTCTTTGATAATGGGAATACAAGGACGCATTTGTAAATATTATTTGATGACCATTTAAGTGTGGAGGATTTGAGCCATGTCTGTCGAGACAAAGACTCATCTTTGTAATAGATTTTGGTTTTGTATCGTATGGTTTGATATATTAATGGATAGATCTGCATTTTGGTTTCAATGATGTGATAATCTATGGCATCACAATGCCTCTGCTTGCAATGGAACCCTGTTGAATCATGACTGTGTGCATTTTACTTGTAAATTATGGAATGCATATTTTATGTATCGTGGCTGGGGTTTATTATTGCTTACAACAAATAGCTTGGCTTAGTGCTGCATGTTTTGTTGATGACTTGGTTGTAACAACGTTGATATTAGGGTTTAATAAATTTATTTTCTGCATTTAACATTGTTTTGGTTTTTGTCTTTAATGTTTATTATGGCGGGGTTTCACCTCTCAACCATGAGCCTCGCTCATCCTTGGTATAGAAACGTAGCATGTACATCCTATGGTTTTAAGCAATGCAGAGCTATGACGATGTAGCGTTTTAATTTATAAATGGTGTAAGATTTTGTTTATGTGTAATCTTTTATGGGTAGCCTGTAATGTGAGCCCTTTATGGTTTTACATCATTGGTTTTAAAATTGATCCCTACATGATTCAATTCATGGGTATGTGTTTGATTTAGTTTTCATTTTGTAAATAGTGTGAGCCTACAGGATTCGGTCCCAGGCTATCTAATGCGTGGATTGGTATTTCAATATAGCGTGTGTGTTTTTGGTTTGGTAGAGATGCCAACAGGATTAGATCCTCACTCCTTTAAATGAATATATTATTTCATATTTTGGTTTGTATCAGGTATAAAATTAATTCTTATTTTTGTTTAGAAAAAAAAGAGATATCTGTAATGATAGTTAGGCCTATGGCCTGGACCTTGATAGGTCTCGATGGTTGGCATTTTTATGCAGAGAATTTTATAATGAAAATATTATATGGGGTTTATTTTAGAATTATATTTGTTATGTTTATTGTAGGTTTAGGGTTTAACTATGTTAATTCTATTTATTGTATTTATACTATAATGGTTTAAGTGTCAGTATGAAAAGTACTATAGTAATAATAAAAAACAAATAATTTTATACAGTTTTGAAAAATGATAAAAGTATATAAGGTATTCTAATTAGTACAAAGTCTAATCTATACTCTCCTAACTAGGCCATCATGTTTAAGTAAAATAGTACTCCTATAACAACATCTTTATAACTAGGGTTTATATGAACATGTAAATTGTAATAAAATCATTATATCTAAGGTTTGTATGAACATGTAAGATAACATAAGCCTAGATATTTTTAAGTTTATGTAAACAAAATAACCTAGCTACAACAGATAGATACTATTTATCCTTCATGAATTTAATCCCTTCACTTATTAAGAAAACATGTATAAAATAGAAGGAATATCAAGAAACCTCATACCTGCAAGTTGAAGCTATTTTAATGGATGAAAACCCTACACACTCAAAGAGACATCATTAACAAGGACATAGACAATTCTAACCTCTGTTCAATTAACCGAATAACTTGGGAACTACCAATTTCCACCCAATCATGACCTGGAACCGTTCTTGGTTTCAATACAAATCCCATCAAGCTAGTTACAACATGCAAATAGCTTGGAGATCCTAAGGTAAGGCTTCCCTATCTCGGATAATAGGTTCTGTATCAGTTTTCTTTTCCTCTTGGGAAAAATTCTCTCCAAGAACTCTCTTGAGAATAATCAGGTAGAATCATGGAATAATAAAAATATCCCCAAGCCTCTCTTTAGATTGGGTCTTTATAGACGGACTTTTCAGGAAAAGGGGCAATTAAATCAAGAATCATTTGTTTTCTTGAAATAACCATTTTTACTTAATTTAGGTAAATTTAATATTTATTTAAATTTAACTTAGTAACTTCTCACTAGTTCCTACTTTGACTCTGGTAGGTATTTAATATTTAATTAATATTAGTAATAATAATAATAATATTTAGATAATTTCATTATTATTCATAGTTACTAGTATTATTACTTGTGCTTACTCTTTTATACATATTATGTATAAACTATATATTTATATATATCATTGTTAACTTGTTTACTTTAGGTATCATATAGCATGATCCCTAATCACATGACACTTTTATTTTTAGCTTATAGTCACTTCTTAATTAAGGCCTTCAGGCAGAGGTTATGTCAACTAAGTTAGGAAACTCTAAACCTCCTTGCATGTTGGATTACCTTGTTTAATATGGTAGTTCTTAAGTACTTGATGAGATACAGAAATTTGAAATTTCATTTAAGCACTTAAAAATAAGTAAGATGAGGTCAATGTTTCATTAGATTTGTTTTCACTAAACATATTAATTTTTCAGTAACTCCTAGCGTTTATCGAGAGCCCATACTCAACGTTAAGAAAAAGGGAGTTACAAACTTAATGCGATTTCTAGAGTTCCTTGCTCAACACTAATGCTAGGTTATATTTGTAGGATACACCTAGGGATACAATGGCAAAGGATCTGATGTTCTAGAGCTTATTCTCAACATCAACTTGGAATGCTCCAGGGATTATTCCCAACACTTCCAATTATTATATTCTCATGTGCGTGGGAGCTTCCTTCTCAACACTTGTATATATACTTTTGGGTTTATCAGGCTAATCAGCCAAGCCAACTAACATTTGGGTTTATCAGAATGCACACAGTCAAGCCAACACTTACATTCAGGACCCACCAAGTATTAGTCATAAGGCCAAACACAACAAGACACAACCAAGACAACAGATGGGTTTATCAGGCTATCAGCCAAGACATTGCACTACTGGGTTTATCAAGCTACTCATCCAAGCCAGAATTCACAATTGGGTTTATGAGGATGTCTAGCCAAGGATTAATCACAAGGCCAAACACAACAAGACACAACCAAGCCAATAGATGGGTTTATCAGGCTATTAACCAAGCCATCCTTCCAATTGAGTTTATCAAGATTCTAAGGAAATGGACAAGAAGAAATGCTAACCTAGTGAGCTCATCCATAGAGCTGAGGACACCTTCACAAGACCTATCTATCCTAGCATCCATGCTGCCTACACACCCAACACAAGAAAGTGTCCCCTTCTCTACTCCACGGTCCCTCAGGATACACCTTCCCTTCCAGTGCTCTTCAAGATGTGCATAGCAAATTTGCTAGCCACTCTTATCTTATTGTGAGGTTCCACACTAGGCTTATCAAGCACATTCTATGCCTCTTCCACTCCTAATTCTTATATATAGTTCACACCAAAACCAGGGTGCACAACACAACAACCATAAGGAGACACAATAAACACATGCTTCACTCTGATACACAAGTGACAGGGTCTCATAACAGTCTGGAGTTCAGGATAACACTGCAACACAACAACCAGGGTCTTAGCAAAGGAAAAATACTTGCAGAAACACGTAGAAACACATGATAGCTCTCGCTGCGTATATCTGACCGGGAAGAATGACCAACCTCTCTGTGAATGAAGGATTGATGATCCAAAACATCTCGCAACTTTCCCAAAACATGAGGGAAGATGAAAACATGAATGCATGAGGGAATGTGCGTATCTTTTTAGGTTCTTTCTTGCCCATGAAGTCAAAACATGTTCTTCCAGAATGGGTACTCTTCCCAATTTGAATTTTTGCCCATACTCTTCCCTTCCATGCAATAACTACCTCAACCAGATTCTGGTAGAAATAAATGGTTCAGGAAGAAGAGAAGAAAAGGGTAGTTGATAGTTTTTATGGGTTTCCCCCAATCATTCAAGGTTAAACATTCCCCCTCCTCCCTATCCTTGGTAAATCATGCACCCATCTCATTATTTGTTGCATTGACATAGTTGGTTGTGGTTTTTTCACTAAATTGCATATTTACATGATGTTTACAAACATGCTTGACTTATCACATGAACTATAGGTGTAAACCATGATCAAATATACACCAAACATTAATCAATGACAGGGCCTAGGCCTTGATCTCCTTGCCATGATTCTGTATAATATTTACATCATATGCATTTAATGCAAATGGGGTCAAAATCATGGTGTTACACTGAGCTTCTAATCCAATAGTGTTCTGTTGACCTTCTATTTTGATGTAGAGTTTTTATATTTCTTCATGCTTTGATATGGTTTTCTTATATGTAGTGGCAACTACTAATAATGTACTTACTTCCTTGTCTGACAAGCTTGTCTTTATTTGTTCTCTAGGAACCTTTTGATATTCTCAGAATATATTGACTTGTGACTACTAATAGAATGTTCATCTCATCATTTGTCACATCTTCCTCTGGGTTTCGTTCTTATACGTTATCATGATTAAGTTCATCTTTAACACTTTTATTTTCATCATTACACATAACTTGAATTCTCTCATAATTGTCGTTAACATTGACTTTATTGACTTCTACAACAACGCCATTTTCTTTACAATTGATATTGACATTGTGATTGCCAATATAATTTTGATCTTTCATGTTTGTGTCTTCTACTTCTTCTATTTCATTGTTCTTGTTATCGTCTTTCTTAACAAGTCCTTGTTTTGGAACAGCCGTATTAATGTACCTTGATTCCATACCTTGTAAGAAGCCACAACGAAGTTCTGG
The DNA here is from genome assembly GCA_001517045.1 of Pseudotsuga menziesii. Lineage (NCBI taxonomy): Eukaryota > Viridiplantae > Streptophyta > Pinopsida > Pinales > Pinaceae > Pseudotsuga > Pseudotsuga menziesii. Next base: position 4,356 of record LPNX010124568.1, on the reverse strand, counting down.
TAGACGTGCATACTTTTTACTAAGTATCACACTTTTAGGTTTGTAGTTGGGATATCTTTTCTTATCCCACTTGGTGTCTGGTGGTATGGATACTTTGTGAGGAGGGGTATAAGGAGTCGGTCGACCAGGCTCCCTCTCCTTCCTGGGGGTAGTGGTGATTTTATATTCATCCCTACATGAATACATAGGATTCATAGTAGTCCTTTGTTCCTCTTGACTTGGTAACTCAAGAGTAATAGTTACTTGTTCTATCAAGGATTTAGATCCCAACACTTATTGACCTGAGAACTCAGAAATCATAACATCTTCTTCTTTCGTGGTTGTAGTCCCTTCTTTTGTTATGAGTATAGAAGCAAATCCTATCCTTGATAGACCTGATAACTTGGGAGTCAACATAGCTTGTTCTTTTATGATAGGAGTCCCTTCTTCTGATGTGAGTGCTGATGTAGACACTAGCTCTATTTGGCCCGAGCACCTGGAAGTCATAACATATTCTTCTTTTCTAGTCATAGACCCTTATTTTGTAATGAGTGTCGATGTAGACCCAGCCCTACTTGATCTGAGAACTTGGGAGTCAACATATATTGTTCCTTTATGATAGGAGTCCCTTCTTCTGACATGACTGTTGATACAAACGCCAAATATATTTGGTCCGAGCACTCGAAAGTCATAACATATTTTTATTTTCTGGTTGTAGTCCCTTCTTTTGTCATGAATGTCGATGCAGACCCCAACCTTGCTTGACCCGAGAACTTGGGAGTCAACATAACTTGTTCCTTTATGATAGGAATCCATTATTCTGACGTGAGTGATGATGTAGACGCCAAATCTATTTGGCTTGAGCACTCAGAAGTCACCACAACTTCTTCCCTGATTCAATTTTCTTCTATGGTGGGTGTAAAATCAATTTCCAGCTCTTTATTTGGAAATTTTGGGGGCATAACTTCTTCTGCTATCTTAGGTGCCATAGCAGCTTGCATTCCCTCGCTTGAAAAGTGAGAAGATGCAACATCTTCCTCCTTCAATTGACTTGAGAAATAGGACGCATATGCCTCATTTTTTCCTTGTCCACATGTTTCATTGTTTCTTCTTCTTTTCATCCTATTATCACCCTTTTCATTTCTTCAACTAATTCTTTTATATCTTCATGCAGAACTTGTGTTTCCATGTCGATATCCGATATTTTCACTTCAAGCTCTATGGGTTTTATTTATTTAATATCTCATTTAAATTCATTTTTAACTTCTTGAGTTGGTTTATCTCATTTGAAAAACCCATAAACGCCTTTATTGAAGACCATTTTGTATTACACACAATCTTAAATTTTTTTATAATAATAATAATTATTATTATTATTTTATAAACTATATACATATATTGTTTTAATATATAGTTTTTTTGTTTGAAAATTATATATGTGTGTGTGTGTGTGTGTGTGTAGTTGGAGAGAGAGAGACTGCAATGGGCAATAATGGGAATGGGATGTCGCAACAAATTCATGGAGGACGGCTGCTTGTGATGGCAGGCATGGATGGGGAAAGCGACGTGGAGAGGAGCTAGTGGAGCAATGAAGGAGCTGGAAACATGGTTAGAGAATTGGAGGATGTGAAGGTTGATTGCAACATGAAGGCTGAGGAGCGATGGGGGCATGGGAAGGGTGGCTGAGAGAATTGGAGGACGATATAATTGGAGGGTGGTTGAGAGAATTGGAGGACGTGAAGGCTAAGGAGCGATGGGAGAATGGGAAGGGATGGCAGCGAGGAATTCAAGCAGCGTGGGAAGGGATGGAGGATGTAGACACGAGAGGATACCACTTCTAAGGGAGCATCATGGAAGTGTTGAATGCAAGGAAGTGTGGTAGCGAGAGATGGATGGAGTGGGGCATGAGATGGATGGCATGGAATGGGACGAGGGTAAGGGAATGCAACGTGAAGGAGAGTGGAGTTGGAAAGGAATGCGTGGAAGGAGTGGAAGGGTGTGCATGTGGAAGGAGTGGAAGGGTGCGATCAAAGAAAAATGGAAATGGAGTTGTAGGGAGCGATAGTTTGAAAGTTTTTTTTTTATGTTTAAAGATTGTAATAATTATTATTAAGTATTATAATTTTTTTTTTGAAATGGGGGATTTGTGGTATGGATAGTTGAACATGGGTGTGCAGAAGATGCAGTGTGAGGTAGCTGGGAAGCACAGAGAAGGAAGTAAATGGAAAATGGAGTGGAAGATGGGAATGTGCTGTGGGAGAATACCATTTTTTAAGGATTCATCCTAACATAATTATCATAATTGATAATATATATTTATTTATTATTGAATTGATGATTATTACATTGATAGGCTTACATTATATCTCGAAGCTAACCTATGAATGGTCAGACCTTGAAAAGAGGTGATCTTTGACCATTAATACTAATTAACCTAATTGTTAAATAATTTAATAATAATAGTAATATACTTATTTAGGTATATTACAAAATCTAATTATGATTCCTTGCTGGTGGACCTTGATGCAGAGGACTTATGGTGGTATAAGAATTTATGGAAGTGGTATGCTCATCAGAAGATCAATTTGTTTTTTTCTTCCTTACTTTGGGTAATTGGATCTTAACCTGGGATAATTTTTTAAAGACTGGTGGTGTGGGTCCGAACATATGTTTGCTTTGTGGCTGTGGAGTTGAATGAATGGGCCACTTATTTATATCTTTTTTTTCACTTGCAATGTTTGGACTCAAAGGCTTGATTCGTCTACATTTCGATGGTGCCTGGTTATGTGATTATCTGAAGGAGTCTATGCATAATTGGAGGCATGATAACAATGATTGGATTGATCTTCCCTTATTTGTGTGTTGATAAATTTAGAAAGCTCTTAATAGTTTACTATTTGAGGATTCTCACACCATTATCTATGTGGTTCCATATAGAGAAGTGGATGCTTTCTCAGAGGTTCACAAAGAAAAAGTGTAGGACCCTTCTCAGTCCTTAAGGAGGCTGGTGCCTCCCTCTGTGTCCATGGAGTGTTTCAGACACTTTTTCGATGGGGTATCCTAAATAAATGCAACAAAATGAGGAGTGGGGGCAGTGTTATGGATGAGCCAGGAATGTCACTAGAAGCTATATATGAATTGCAGTGAGGGATCAAATAATTGGAGTGAACAACTGGCCCTCTAGATACTCCTATTTTTTGCAAGAGTAAAAAATATATTATCCATACATGTGGCAGGTGATTCAAAATTGATCATTGATTTGGTGAGTCATAATGGCAATTTGGAGGTGAATAGTTTGAACTTTTGGATGTCCAAAATTAGAGAGTTGATATCAACATTTGAAGAGATTACATTTATGCATATATATCATGAATAAACTCTAGAGGTTGATCGAATCTCCAAAGTTTCTCTTCATGCATCAAAGGGTTGAATGAAGGCTATAGGCTCCATAATTCTTTTATATTATCAATGCATTACAAAACTGCATTATATTTCTTTACCAGGATCTGCCAACATTTTTTGTTTCTTCTTATTTCATTTTGGGATTTGGTACTTGTCATATTGGCAGAGTTACCTTCTCATACTATAGGTACTATATAATTTGGCGTTGCTACTAGGTGATTCATCATGCTTGTTAAATCCTTAGGCACATATTTTTGACATCTTTTTGGCTACTAGATTCCTAGACCTATTTGGTTTTGGATGGGTGGATTCATGGCCTCTTTACTAGACAACAATCATTTGGCTCTCTATGGAATACTTTGAAGCTAAAGGCATTATAATTAGTTTCTATAAGTAACGTTTTATATATTTTCACAATATTTAGACAATTTATGATATATTCAATGATGAATTTTAATGAATATTGTTGCAATAGACTATATTGGTCTCTATGGTTGTAAGCCTCTATGTTAAGAAGAGATAGTAGGGTGGATATCTAGCTTATGTATTGGGAGGCCTATCTCTTATGAACAATTTTTAGGATGCCCATCTTTACATATACTTAATATAAGTATATTTCTTTCCTAAATACTTAAAAAACATTTTTAATTTGAAAAAAACACTTTTGATTTTAAATTATTTTAAGATATTTAAATATATTTTTTTTAAATTTATTTATATTTTAAAAACATTAAAATATCTTTCCTATTTGAAGAACCATTTAAAGTGGATTTTTAGGATCTGTGCCCTTTCCATCCACAAAGACAATTGCTACCTATTTGGCTTGTTAGTTGTCACCTTGATCTCCGATCTCCAAATATATGAAAAAAAGGTGGCTCATTGTAATTTCTTCACCTGAACACTGTTCACGTGATTATAAATAGTCCATTATTATATATTAATAAAGACTGTTGGATTAGATTATATTTTTATGTT
>LPNX010124561.1:0-22547 GCA_001517045.1 Pseudotsuga menziesii | reverse complement strand
TTAACTAAGTGTTGAAATAACTCGAAATTCGCAAAAATATGTGTGCCTCTTAAATGGGTATCTAAATCTACTTTTAAATTTGATTTCTAAGAAATTGGAAAACAGTGCAACCTTTTAGGCCTTGGTTTAACCAAGTTTGACTAAGGTCCAAAATAGTTTGAAATCCCCTAAAGGTGTGTATGCATGGTTATCTCTCAAATGGGTACCTAAATTCTCTTTCAAATTTCAATTACAAGAAAGTAGGAAAAATAACATCTCTTAAACCTTTGCTTCACCAACCTTGATTAACGACCAAAATAACTTCGCACATTGTGAAAGTTGGTGTGCACTGTTATCTACCAAATGCTATGATAAATCTCTGATCAAATTTTAATTCTATGAAATTAGTCAAAAGTGAAACTCGGTTGTATGGTTTTTCTCAGGTTGGGATTAAAGGGGGTGAAATACTTTGGAACGTCTTGAAATTTCATGTGCACGCTTGTCTTTTAAAAGGGCATTCAAATCTATGATCAAATTTCAATTATAAGAAACTGCTCAAAAGTGAAACTTCATCATGCGTTTTCGCTAGGGTTGGGCTTAAAGGTGGTGAAAATAGCTTGGAACATTGTGAAAGTTGGCGTGCATGCTTGTTTATCTAATGGGCATCCATCAATTCTTAGAAGTTGGTCAAAAGTAAAACTACATCATGCGGTTTTGTTAGGGTTTGGATTAAAGGAGTCAAAAATAACTCTGAACATCATGAAAGTTGGCGTGCACTCTTATCTTCCAAATGCACATCTAAATCTATGATCAAATTTTAATTCCAAGAAATTTGTCAAGAGTGAAAATCAGTCATGCGGTTTCGCTAAGATTGGGGTTAAAGAGGGTGAAACTAGCTCAAAATGTCGCGAAGGTTCCATGCTTATCTATCCAACGAGCATCCAAATCTACGATCAAATTTCAATTCTAAGAAATTGGTCAGAAGTGAAACTCCATCATGCATTTTTCGCTAGAGTTGGGCTCAAAGGGATCCAAATAGCTCGGACCATTGCAAAAGTTGGCGTGCTCATTTTTATATCAAACAGGCATCCAAATCTATTTTCAAATTTCAACTCTAAGAATTTGGTCAAAAGTGAAACTCCATCATTCGATTTCGCTAAGGTTTGGCTTAAACGAGGGGAAAATGTCTCTGAGAAATTGGAAACAAATTCAACCTTTTAGGCCTTGGTTTCAGCAAGTTTGCTCAAGGTCCAAAAACGCTTGAAATCCCCTGAAAGTTTGTATGCATGGTTATCTCTCAAATGGGTACCTAAATTCACTTTCAAATTTCAATTACAAGAAAGCCGAAAAAATAACATCTCTTAGACCTTTACTTGACCAACCTTGACTAACCACCAAAATGGCTCTGAACATCATGAAAGTTAGCATGCACTCTTATATACCAAATGCGTCAATAAATCTACTATGAAATTTAATTTTGAGAAATTAGTGAAACGTGAAACTCCGTTGTGCGGTTTTGCTAAGGTTGGGCTTAAAGGAGGTGAAAATATTTTGGAAGGTCTCAAAGGTTTGCATGCACGCTTGTTCATCAAAACGACATCCAAATTTATGATCAAATTTAAATTCTAAGAAACTGCTCAAAAGTGAAACTCCGTCCTACAGTTTCGATAGGGTTGGGCTTAAAGGGGGACAAAATAGCTTGTAACATTATGAAAGTTGGCGTGCATGCTTATCTATCCAATATGCATCCAAACCTCTCAATGAAGTTTCAATTTTGAGAATTTGGTTAAAGCTAAGACTCCATCCTATAGTTTTGTTAGGGTTTGGCTTAAAGATGCAGAAAATAGCTCTCAACATCGTGAAAGTTGGCATGCACTCTTATCTTCCAAATGTGCATTTAAATCTATGATTAAATTTTAATTCCAAGAAATTGGTTAAAAGTGAAACTCCGTTGTGCAGTTTCGCCAAGGTTGGGGTTAAAGGGGGTGAAAATGGCTCGAAGTGCATGAAAGTTGGAGTGCATGTTTATCTATAAAAGAGACATCCAAATCTATGATCAAATTTCAATTCTGAGAAATTGGTCAAAAGTGAAACTCTGTCATGAGTTTTTGCTAGAGTTGGGCTCAAAGGGGTCCCAATAGCTCGGAACATTGCAAGAGTTGGCGTACACGTCTTTATATCAAACGGGCATCCAAATCTATGATCAAATTTCAACTTCAAGAATTTGGTCAAAACGTGTAACTCCATCATTCGATTTCGCTAAGGTTTGGCTTAAAGGAGGGGAAAATAGCTCTGAACATCACGAAAAATATATGTGCACGCTTATCTACCAAATGGGCATATCGACGCTTTCACTAAGGTTGCACTGAAAGGGAGTGAAAATAGCTCGAAACGTTATGAAAGTTGGAGTGTACGCTTGTTTATTGAAATGGGTACCTAAAACGACTTTCAAATTTCAATTCTAAAAAAGTCGACAACAATGCATATTTTCAACCTTGGTTTGACCATCCTTGATTAAGGGCCCAAGTAGCTCCAAATCTCATAAAAATAGGTGTCAATGCCTATATTTGAAATGGGTATCTAAATCTACTTTAAAATTTGAATTTTAAGAAATTGGAAATAATGCAACGTTTTAGGCCTTGGCTTGACGAAGTTTGACCAATGTCCAAAATGGATCGCAATCCCCAAAAAATATACATGTATGCTTTATCTACCAAATGGATACCTAAATACAGGTTCAAATTTCAATTTCAAGTAGGTAAAGAAAAGTGCATTTCTTAGAACTTCGTTTGACCAACCTTAACTAAGGGCTGAAATAACCCGAAATCTCACAAAAATATGTGTGCATGCTTATCTGTTAAATGGGTATCTAAATATACATTTGATTGCTAAGAAATTGGAAAAAAGTGCAAGCTTTCAGGCCTTGGTTTGACCAAGTTTGACTAGGGACCAAAATAGCTCAAAATCCCCTCAGAGTTTGTATGCATGGTTATCTTTCAAATGGGTATCTAAATTCTCTTTCAAATTTTAATTATGAGAAAGTTGAAAAAATATGATCTCTTAGACCTTTGCTTGACCAACCTTGAATAACGACCAAAATAGCTCTGAACATCGTGAAAGTTGGCATGCACTCTTATCTACCAAATGCGCAGATAAATCTACGATCAAATTTTAATTCTGAGAAATTGGTCAAAAGTGAAACTCCCTTGTGTTGTTTTTATAAGGTTGGGCTTAAAGCGGGTGAAAATATTTTGCAACGTCGTGAAAAATCATGTGCAAGTTTGTCTATTAAATGGACATCCAAATCTATGAGCAAATTTCAATTATGAGAAACTGCTCAAAAGTGAAACTTTGTCGTGCGGTTTCACTAGGGTTGGGCTTAAAAGGGGTCACAATAATAGCTCGAAATGTTCCAAAATTTAGCGTGCATGATTGTTTATCTAATGGGCATCCAAATCTATGATCAAGTTTCCATTCTAAGAAGTACGTCAAAAGTGAAACTCCAACGTACAGTTTTGTTACGGTTTGGCTTAAAGGAGCTGAAAATAACTCTGAACATCGTGAAAGTTGGCGTGCACACTTATCATCCAAATTCGCATAAAAAGATATGATCAAATTTTAATTACGAGAAATTTGTAAAAAGTGAAATTTTGTCGTGCGGTTTCGCAAAGGTTGGGGTTAAAGGTGGTGAAAATAGCTCGAAACGTTGCTAAAGTTGGAGTGCATGTTTGTCTATCAAACGGGCATCCAAATCTATTATCAAATTTCAATTGCGAGAAATTTGTCAAAAGTGAAACTTCGTTGTGCATTTTCACTAGAGTTCAGCTTAAAGCAGGTCCAAATAGCTCGAAACATTGCAAAATTTGGCGTGCACGCTTGTATATCAAATGGGCATCCAAATCTATGATCAAATTTCAATTCTGGGAATTTGATCAAAAGTGAAACTCCGTCACGCGGTTTCGCTAAGGTATGGATTAAAGGACTCTGAACATCACTAAATTTGGCATGCACTCTTATCTACCAAATGAGCATTAAATCTATGAGGATATTTCAATTCTAAGAAGTTGGTCAAAAGAAAAACTTTATCGTGCGCTTTCCTCTAAGGTTGCACTTAAAGGGAGTGAAATCGCTCGGAACGTCGCGAAAGTTAGCGTGTACGCTTGTTTATTGAAATGGGTACCTACATCCACTTTCAAATTTCATTTATGAACATTGCGAAATTTGGCGTGCATGATTGTTTATCCAATGGGCATCCAAATCTATGATCAGGTTTCTATTCTAAGAAGTACGTCAAAAGTGAAACTCCATCATACAGTTTTGTTAGGGTTTGGATTAAAGGAGATGAAAATAACTCTGAACATTGTGAAAGTTTGCGTGCACACTTATCATCCAAATGCGCATCAAAAGATATGATCAGATTTTAATTCCGAGAAATTTGTAAAAAGTGAAACTTCGTCGTGCGATTTCACAAAGGTTGGGGTTAAAGAGGGTGAAAATAGCTCAAAACATCGTGAAAGTTGGAGTGCACACTTGTCTATCAAATGGGCATCCAAATCTATGATCAAATTTCTATTGCGTGAAAATTGTCAAAAGTAAAACTTCGTCGTGCATTTTCGCTAGAGTTTGGCTTAAATCAGGTCCAGATAGCTCGAAACATTGCAAAATTTGGTGTGCACACTTGTAAATCAAATGGGAATCCAAATCTATGATCAAATTTTAATTCTGGGAATTTGGTCAAAAGTGAAACTCCATCATGCGATTTCGCTAAGGTTTGGCTTAAAGGAGGGAAAAACAGCTCTGAACATCACTAAATTTCGCATGCACTCTTATATACCAAATGGGCATCTAAATCTATGATCGTATTTCAATTCTAAAAAATTGGTCAAAAGAGAAACTTTATCGTGCGCTTTCGCTAAGGTTGCACTTAAAGGGAATGAAATAGCTCACAACATCACGAGAGTTCGTGTGTACGCTTGTTTCTTGAAATGGGTACCTACATCCACTTTCAAATTTCATTTATGAAAAATTCAACAAAAGTGCATCTTTTGAAATTTTGTTTGACCATCCTTGAATGAGGGCCAAAGTAGCTCCAAATCTCATAAAAATATGTGTCCATGCCTATCTTGTAAATGGGTATCTAAATCTACTTTAAAATTTGAAATTTCAGCAAATGGAAAAAATGCAACGTTTTAGCCCTTGTTTGACAAAGTTTGACCGAGGTCCAAAATGGCTCCCAATCCCAAAAAAATCTTCATGTAGGGATTATCTCTCAAATGGGTACCTAAATACAGTTTCAAATTTTCATTTCGAGAATGAAAAGAAAAGTGCATTTCTTAGAACTTGGTTTGACCAACCTTATCTAAGTGCTGAAATAACTCGAAATTCGCAAAAATATGTGTGCCTCTTGAATGGGTATCTAAATCTACTTTAAATTTTGATTTCTAAGAAATTGGAAAAAAGTGCAACCTTTTTGGTTTGACCAAGTTTGACTAAGGTCCAAAATAGCTCGAAATGCCCTGAAAGTGTGTATGCATGATTATGTCTCAAATGGGTACCTAAATTCTCTTTCAAATTTCAATTACAACAAAGTAGAAAAATAGCATCTCTTAGACCTTTGCTTGACCAACCTTGAATAACGACCAAAATAACTTCAAACATCAAGAAATTTGTTGTGCACTGTTATCTACCAAGTGCTAATATAAATCTACGATCGAATTTTAATTCTGAGAAATTAGTCAAAAGTGAAACTCTGTTGTATGGTTTTGCTGAGGTTGGGATTAAAGGGGGAGAAATATTTTGGAACATCTAGAAATTCAAGTGCATGCTTGTTTATCAAATGGGCATTCAAATCTATGATCAAATCTCAATTATAAGAAACTACTCAAAAGTGAAATTTCGTCATGTGTTTTTGCTACGGTTGGGCTTAAAGGTGGTCAAAATAGCTTGGAACGTTGCGAAAGTTAGCGTCCATGCTTGTTTATATAATGGGCATCTAAATATATGATCAAATTTCAATTCTTAGAAGTTGGTCAAAAGTGAAACTCCATCGTGCGGTTTTGTTAGGGTTTGGCTTAAAGGAGTAAAAAATAACTGTGAACATCATGAAAGTTGGCGTGCACTCTTATCTTCCAAATGCACATCTAAATCTATGATCAAATTTTAATTCTGAGAAATTGGTCAAGAGTGAAACTCCATCATGCGGTTTCGCTAAGATTTGGGTTAAAGGGGATCAAAATAGCTCAAAACATCGCAAAAGTTGAAGTGCACACTTATCTATCAAACGGGCATCCAAATCTATGATCAAATTTAGTTTCTGAGAAATTGGTCAGAAGCGAAACTCCATCATGAATTTTCACTAGAGTTGGGATTAAAGTGGTCCAAATAGCTGTGAACATTACAAAAGTTGGCATGCACGTTTTTATATCAAACGGGCATCCAAATCTATGATCAAATTTTAAATCCGAGAATTTGGTCAAAAGTGAAACTCCATCATTCGATTTCACTAAGGTTTGGCTTAAAGGAGGGGAAAATAACTCTGAGAAATTGGAAACAAATGCAAGCTTTTAGGCCTTGGTTTCACCAAGTTTGCCTAAGGTCCAAAATAGCTCGAAATCTCCTGCAAGTTTATATGCATGGTTATCTCTCAAATGGGTACCTAAATTCCCTTTCAAATTTCAATTACAAGAAAGCCGAAAAAATAACATCTCTTAGACCTTCACTTGACCAACCTTGAATAACGACCAAAATAGCTCCGAACATCATGAAAGTTAGCATGCACTCTTATCTACCAAACGCACCGATAAATCTACGATTAAATTTTAATTTTGAGCAATTAGTCAAATGTGAAACTCCTTTGTGCCGTTTTGCTAAGGTTGGGCTTAAAAGGGGTGGAAATATATTGGAATGTCTCAAACGTTTGCATGTAAGCTTGTATATCAAATGGGAATCCAAATTTATGTTCAAATTTAAATTCTAAGAAACTGCTCAAAAGTGAAACTTCGTCATGCTGTTTCGATAGGGTTGGGCTTAAAAGGGGTCAAAATAGCTTTAAACGTTGTGAAAGATGGCATCCATGCTTGTCTATCCAATATGAATCCAAACCTATGATCATATTTAAATTTTGAGAATTTGGTCAAAGCTGAGACTCCATCGTGCAGTTTTCTTAGGCTTAGAGATGTCGAAAATAGCTCTCAACATCGTGAAAGTTGGCATGCACTCTTATCTTCCAAATGTGCATTTAAATATATGATTAAAGTTTAATTCCAAGAAATTGGTTAAAAGTGAAACTCCGTTGTGCGGTTTCACCAAGGTTGGGGTTAAAGGGGGTCAAAATAGCTCAAGTGACACGAACGTTGGAGTGCATGCTTCACTATCAAATGGGCATCTAAATCTATGAGAAAATTTCAATTCTAAAAACCTGCTCAAAAGTGAAACTCTGTTGTGCGGTTCCACAAGGGTTGGGCTTAAAAGGGGTTAAAATAGTAGCTCGAAATGTTGCAAAATTTGGCATGCATGATTGTTTATCAATGGGCATCCAAATCTATGATCAAGTTTTGATTCTAAGAAGTACGTCAAAAGTGAAACTCCATCGTACAGTTTTGTTAGGGTTTGGCTTAAAGGTGCTGAAAATAACTCCAAACATCGTGAAAGTTGGCGTGCACACTTATCATCCAAATCTGCATCAAAAGATATGATCAAATTTTAATTACGGGAAATTTGTAAAAAGTGAAACTCCGTCGTGGAGTTTCACAAAGGTTGGGGTTAAAGGGGGTGAAAATAGCTCGAAACGTCGTGAAAGTTGGAGTGCATGCACGTCTATAAAATGGGCATCCAAATCTATGATCAAATTTCAATTGCGATAAAATTGTCAAAAGTGAAACTTCGTCGTGCATTTTCAATAGAGTTTGGCATAAAGTGGGTCCAAATAACTCGAAACATTCCAAAATTTGGCATGCACGCTTGTATATCAAACGGGCATCCAAATCTTTGATCAAATTTCAATTCTAGGAATTCAGTCAAAAGTGAAACTCCATCATGCAGTTTCCCTAAGGTGTCTTATAGGATGGAAAAAGAGATCTGAACATCACTAAATTTGGCATGCAGTCTTATCGTGCGCTTTCGCTAAGGTTGCAATTAAAGGCATTCAACTAGCTCGGAACTTCGCAAAAGTTAGTGTGTACGCTTGTTTATTGAAATGGGTACCTAAATCCACTTTCAAATTTCATTTCTGAAAAAGTCAACAAAAGTGCATCTTTTAAACTTTTGTTTGACCATCCTTGAATGAGGGCCAAAAATAGCTCCAAATCTCATAAAAATAGGTGTCCATGCCTACCTTTGAAATGGGTATCTAAATCTACTTTAAAATTTGAATTTTCAGAAAATGGAAAAAATGCAACGTTTTAGGCCTTGGTTTGACGAAGTTTGATTGAGGTCCAAAATGGATCGTAATCCCAAAAAGATCTACATGTAGGGATTATATCTCAAATGGGTACCTAAATACAATTTCAAATTTGAATTTCAAGAATGTCAAGAAAAGTGCATTTCTTAGAACTTGGATTGACCAACCTTAACTAAGTGCCGAAATAACTTGAAATTCACAAAAATATGTGTGCCTCTTAAATGGGTATCTAAAGCTACTTTTAAATTTGATTTCTAAGAAATTGGAAAAAAGTGCAACCTTTTAGGCCTTGGATTGACCAAGTTTGACTACAGTCCAAAATAGCTCGAACTCCCCTGAAAGTGTGTACGCACTATTATCTACCAAATGCTAAGATAAATCTACGATCGAGTTTTAAATATGAGAAATTAGTCAAAAGTGAAACTCTGTTGTATGGTTTTGCTGAGGTTGGAATAAAGGGGGTGAAATATTTTGGAACGTCTCGAAATTTCGAGTGCACGCCTATCTATCAAATGGGCATTCAAATCTATGATCAAATTTCAATTATAAGAAACTGCTCAAAAATGAAACTTCGTCATGCGTTTTCGCTAGGGTTGGGATTAAAGGTGGTCAAAATAGCTTGGAACATTGTGAAAGTTGGCATGCATGCTTGTTTATATAATGGGCATCCAAATCTATGATCAAGTTTCAATTCTTAGAAGTTGGTCAAAAGTGAAACTCCATCGTGCGGTTTTGTTAGGGTTTGGCTTAAAGGAGTCGAAAATAACTCTGAACATCATGAAAGTTGGCATGCACTCTTATCTTCCAAATGCACATCTAAATCTATGATCAAATTTTAAATCTGAGAAATTGGTTAAGAGTAAAACTCCATCATGCAGTTTTGCTAAGATTGGGGTTAAAGGGGGTGAAAATAGCTCAAAACGTCGCGAAAGTTGGAGTGCACGCTTATCTATTAAATGGGCATCCAAATCTATGATCAAATTCCAATTCTGAGAAATTGGTCAGAAGTGAAACTTACGTCGTGCATTTTCGCTAGAGTTGGGCACAAAGGGTTCCAAATAACTCAAAACATTGCTAAAGTTGGGGTGCACGTTTTTATATCAAACAAGCATCCAAATCTATGATGAAATTTCAACTCCGAGAATTTGGTCAAAAGTGAAACTCCATCATTCAATTTCGCTAAGGTTTGGCTTAAAGGAGGGGAAAATAGCTCTGAGAAATTGAAAACAAATGCAACCTTTTAGGTCTTGGTTTCACCAAGTTTTCCAAACGTCCAAAATAGCTTGAAATCCCTTGAACGTTTGTATGCATGGTTATCTCTCAATTGGGTACCTAAATTCTCTTTCAAATTTCAATTACAAGAGAGTCGAAAAAATAACATCTCTTAGACCTTTGCTTGACCAACCTTGAATAACAACCAAAATAACTTCAAACATCGTAAAAGTCGGTGTGCATTGTTATCTACCAAATGCTTAGATAAATCTACGATCAAATTTTAATTATGAGAAATTAGCCAAAAGTGAAACTCGGTTGTATGGTTTTGCCGAGGTTGGGATTAAAGGGGGTGAAATATTTTGGGAAGTCTCAAAATTTGGCGTGCACGCTTTTCTATCAAATGGGCATTCGAATCTATGATCAAATTTCAATTATAAGAATCTACTCAAAAGTGAAACTTCATCATGCGTTTTCGCTAGGGTTGGGATTAAAGGTGGTCAAAATAGCTTGGAACATTGCGAAAGTTGGCGTGCATTCTTGTTTATCTAATGGGCATCCAAATCTATGATCAAGTTTCAATTCTTAGAAGTTGGTCAAAAGTGAAACTCCATTGTGCGGTTTTGTTAGGGTTTGGCTTAAAGGACTCGAAAATAACTCTAAACATCATGAAATTGGTGAGCAATCTTATCTTCCAAATGTATATCTAAATCTATGATCAAATTTTAATTCCGAGAAATTGGTCAAGAGTGAAACTCCGTCATGCGGTTTCGCTAAGATTGGGGTTAAAGGGGGTGAAAATAACTCAGAACGTCGCGAAAGTTAGAGTGCACGCTTATCTATCAAATGGGCATCCAAATCTATGATCAAATTTAATTTCTGAGAAATTGGTCAGAAGTGAAACTCCGTAGTGCATTTTTGGTAGAGTTGGGCTCAAAGGGGTCCAAACAGCTCGGACCACCGCAAAAGTTACCGTGCATGTTTTTATGTAAAACGGGCATCCAAATCTCTGATCAAATTTCAACTCCGAGAATTTGGCCAAAAGTGAAACTCCATCATTTGATTTCGCTAAGGTTTGGCTTAAATGAGGGGAAAACTGCTCTGAGAAATTGGAAACAAATTCAACCTTTTAGGCCTTGGTTTCAGCAAGTTTTCCTAAGGTCCAAAATAGCTCGAAATGCCCTGAAAGTTTGTATGCATGGTTATCTCTCAAATGGGTACCTAAATTCTCTTTCAAATTTCAATTACAAGAAATCCGGAAAAATAACATCTCTTAGACCTTTACTTGACCAACCTTGAATAATCACCATCATGAAAGTTAGCATGCACTCTTATCTACCAAATGTGCCGATAAATCTACGGTTAAATTTTAATTTTGAGAAATTAGTCAAACCTGAAACTCCGTTGTGTGGTTTTGCTAAAGTTGGGCTTAAAGGGGGTGAAAATATTTTGGAATGTCTCAAAAGTTTGCATGCATGCTTGTTCATCAAATGGGCATCCAAATTTATGATCAAATTTAAATTCTAAGAAACTGCTCAAAAGTGAAACTCCGTCGGGTGGTTTCGATAGGGTTGGGCTTAAAGGGGTTCAAAATAGCTCGGAACATTGTGAAAGCTGGTGTGCATCCTTGTCTATCCAATATGCATCCAAACCTATCATCAAATTTCAATTCTGAGAATTATGTCAAAGCAAATATTCCATCGTGCAGTTTTGTTACCGTTTGGCTTAAAGATGCCGAAAATAGCTCTCAACATCGTGTAAGTTGGCATGCACTCTTATCTTCAAAATGCACATTTAAATCTATGATTAAATTTTAATTCCAAGAAATTAGTAAAAAGTGAAACTCCGTTGTGCGGTTTCGTCAAGGTTGGGGTTAAAGGGGGTGAAAATAGCTTGGCATGTCACGAAAGTTGGAGTGCATGCTTCTCTATAAAATGGGCATCCAAATCTATGATCAAATTTCAATTCCGAGAAATTGGTGCGAAGTGAAACTCCATCGTGCATTTTCGCTAGAGTTGGGCTCAAAGGGTCCAAACAACTCATAACATTGCAAAAGTTAGCGTGCACGTTTTTATATCAAATGGGCATCCAATTCTGTGATCAAATTTCAACTCCGAGAATTTGGTTGAAAGTGAAACTCCATCATTCGATTTCGCTAAGGTTTGGCTTAAAGGAGGGGGAAATAGCTCTGAACATCATGAAATTTTTCATGCACTCTTATCTAACTAGAAATCTCACAAAAATATGTGTGCACGCTTATCTACCAAATGGGATATCGACACTTTCGCTAAGGTTTCACTTAAAGGGAGTGAAAATAGCTCGTAATGTTACGAAAGTTGCCGTGTACGATTGTTTATTGAAATGGGTACCTGAATCCACTTTCAAATTTCAATTCTGAAAAAGTCGACAAAAGTGCATATTTTCAACCTTGGTTTGACCATCCTTGATTAAGGGCCAAAATAGCTCCAAACCTCATAAAAATAGGTGTCAATGCCTATATTTGAAATGGGTATCTAAATCTACTTTAAAATGAGAATTTTGAGAAATTGGAAATAATGCAATATTTTAGGCCTTGGTTTGACGAAGTTTGATCGATGTCCAAAATGGCTCGCAATCCCCAAAAAACATACATGTATGCTTTATCTACCAAATGGATACATAAATACAGTTTCAAATTTCAATTTCGAGAAAGTCAATAAAAGTGCATTTCTTAGAACTTTGTTTGACCAACCTTAACTAAGTGCTGAAATAACCCGAAATCTAACAAAGATATGTGTGCACTCTTATCTCTTAAATGGGTATCTAGATATACTTTTACATTTGATTTCTAAGAAATTGGAAAAAAGTGCAAGCTTTTAGGCCTTGGTTTGACAAAGTTTGACTAAGATCCAAAATAGCTCGAAAACCCCTAAGAGTTTGTATGCATGGTTATCTCTCAAATGGGTATCTAAATTCTCTTTCAAATTTCAATTATGAGAAAGTCGGAAAAATATGAGCTCTTAGACCATTGCTTTACCAGCCTTGAATAACGACCAAAATAGCTTCGAACATCGTGAAAAATGGCCCCATGAGGAGGAACGTCAACTTCAGGGCTTAGCCCCGGAACATGTTCAAAGAAGAATGTGCTCAGTATACTGCCGAAACTGAAGTTTCGTACCCTACCCATCTTGCAATAACTGAGTTGTTGCTTCATGTTAATCAACAGTGCAGTGCTCTAGTCATAAACTATAGGTCTCATGCACTCCACTGCATAGAATATCAATGGTCGTGAGGCCTGGTGGAGTGATGCTAGACCGGCTATCTTGCCGAGTGCCAATAGTATGGCTTTCAATCCAAGCACCTGTATGGAGTTTTTCAGGATTTGAATCCCAACCTTTTTCGTGTCCAAAAAATAGTATACCGCAATGTACTCATCTATGGTGAGGCCACCTACCGGCCCGCGAGAGCATAGGTTCACCACCTCTCCCCGTCAAGACAATCCAGTAATGAAATATATGTCCTCCACCTCTATAGTGAGGGACATCCTATTGATCCGAAAAGACTCTGAGTTAGGATCCCAGTAGTCTACTAGCATCTGCAGCAGTCTTGGTTTGACCCTTAGGCTGCCAAGACACCAAAACTTATATATCCCACATGCACATAGAGCTTGTTGAGCTGTTAGATCGCCCCGTACAGCTTCTTCTACATCCCCATTTTCTCTCTCTCTCCATTCTAGAACCATCCTGCACATTTAAATTAAGTTTTGGTCAATATTTTCCTTAAAAAACCATAAACACAGCCGCATACGCGACTGTTTGCAAAACAACCGCGTACGTACACGGGTTTGGGCAATTTTTTCGCATATAGCCAGCCCTATACATGAAAAAAGCCCCGATTTCCGCGTGGGCCGAAGCGACCATCTTAGACCGACCTAGAAATTGATTTTGACCATGGAAATTGGAAAATTTTACATGCAAATCAAAGAGTAGGGCATGGGAAGTTACCTGGGAAAAACGGTGTCAAATTTCGCCAAACGAAACTCCTGGAATTCGCGTTTGAAGTTCTGAGCTCAATTGGGTAAAAATTTCAAATGATATATAATTTTTGAATATTTTACTATTTATAGAAAAAATTTCAAAGTTTTGAAAATTTTTACCCCCCTTCTATAGTTTTGAACCATTTTTGACCCTTTTGAAATGTTTTTGACTAATATGCTGATGTAGAAGACCATTTTGAGTGTCGTTTCGACCGTTGTTTTGACCTGTTCGTGCCGATTTTAGGTATGATGTTTAAACTGGCATATAGGTTAAATTTCACCTCCATTTGCATTTTGCATGACCTTATGACTGTTTCATTATAACCTTAGGTACGAACCCATTATATCCTGTCACGAAACCTTCTTGCTGTTTTAGAAGTGACGTGATCTAAATGGTAGAGCTTGACCTTACATGGTTACCCTGGTTAGCTCCTTGTTTGCATTTGGTACCTATGCCAACAGTTTGTCATTTAGGGCATGGGAGTCCATTGTATAGTATCGCAATGTCATTTCGCAAAAGCCTCATATTCCTCTTGATCTTTTTACTTTCGTGTTTCCCCAGGACTCCCTTATGTAAAGTTGTAATTGCATTATCATGAGCTTTGCCTACCTCATTGAGTCTTATGTCGACTTCCCTGACTTTGAGTATCATCCATATAGCCCATGCTTGTCTCATGTCTAGCCACACAGAGCCATTTTATATATCCTTTGCAGCTTTATTCCCTATTTTTACCAGGAGGGGACTTTCCCCCGAGTGTCGCTATCTTACACATATGTCCTTGCATTGAGCATAGGTATGTTTCACTGCTTGGAACTAGTTTGTTTGTCCATTTGACACTCGTCTCCTCCTAGTATGTAACTTTAAATCGATTTTATTATTTTTCAAGCTTTTCAAATATTTGAAAAAGTCCAAGAAAAAAAATAAAAAACCAAAAAGCCGGACAAGAAAAGATGTTATCTTTGGCAGCAGTAGAGTCGTGTCGCCTTCGAACAGAGCACTATATATCACATCCATTGGTTGGGTTATTAGTTTGAATTTAGGAGCTATATTTGTTTATCTGAGTTTATCTCCACCAATTAGTTAATCTTCCAATCCCTATGGAGCCTCTGTCAATGGCTCCTGTGTCACAGAGATGTCTCAATTTTGTATGTCCAGTCTATGCTACCTACATTCAGTCAACATTTGCCTTTATGCTCTTGTTTGAAGGAAGTTGAAACCTGAGTCGGCCATTCCTCAGTTATCTTCACTTTGCATTTCAGCCATTACCGGTACAGTTACTAGTTCGTGCACATTATGATTGAGTCCTTCCACATTATACAGCTCTGCTGAGTACCTCATGTTGGATGATGGGGGATTCCTTAATGCCCTCCTTCCAGTGGATTTCATCCCATCGAATTCAAATCATTTATTTTGGGATAGGAATCTAAAGTCATTTTTGAGTGCCTTGAGACTAGCTATCATCAGTGGCAGGTTCTCTCACCATCGACAGTTTTTTGGAATATATCAATGTCTCCTGATCGATGGATTCTCTCAAGTGCTCGACCTCAACACATTTATTCACACTTGTCAGTTTGCACTCTAGTACCTTGATTCCCATTTTAATTATTGGTGGGTGATCTCGCGTCTGTTAACGGTATACATCATTGGTCGGTAATCAGACGATGGACTACTATGTTTGACCTCGACACCTCTATTCACATAGTAGGCATGTAGTCGTAGCGGTTTGTGTATAAGACCTTCTAAATTGGTGGCATCTCTTATATGATACCTTGCTGATCATGCTGGTGTTCATTAGATTTCAGCTCTCGTGACTTGATTTCAGTATATGTTAGATATTTCCAGCCATTATGGAGATCTTGATCCTTTATATATATTCATCATGGAGATTTTGATCTATCTATATTGTATATGGTGATGACCACACATGTCATATTTTATATCATGCCTATTCATGGCCATTGTACTCTTATGTATCTAGGACTGCTACATCTACTTACAGTTATGTGCAGAGTTTGATCATTGTATTGTACTGATTGGATGGTTGGTTCTTCCATTGGGTTCTTCATCACTCCACTTCTGAGATGGACTTATAATGTATTTCGGCCATCGTATGACCCCTCTGACCTCACACATTAGGGGGCATCTGTTACAGCTGATTTTACCACACATGGTGAATCACACCTTTATGGCCTTCCCTGTCCCTCTGCAGACTCTTTAGACCCCATGGACCATTTTTGTACCTTTGATGTTTCCAAGATCATCCCTAAAAACATGCAATAATTTCCATACGCGACTTTTAATCCATTTTTCACGTATATACACGGATTCGACCCTTAAACATGCGTACATTGAAATGTGTGCAAAAGGCCAAATTATTTTGGAGTTTTCATTGATGTGGATCCGAATCACTTGTCTCTTGGCCTTCCATATGCCTTGAGATCTCTCGGATTTGATCTTCCATTACCCCATTGAAGAGTTATATAAGGAACCCTTCGGATTCATTGAAAAGGGAGGAATTGAAGAGCAAGAAAACTAGAGTCCATTGTTGCCGGAGCTTATACTTGAGTCTACATCCCTTTGTCCCTTGGAGCACTTTGTGTTCTTCCCAAGCTTGCCTTTTGCTTGTGAGCTTGTTATCGAGAGATGGAGAATTGTAGTGGTGGAGGCCCAATTGGGGGACTCGGTTTCTCCGATTCGCAGACCTGCTGACAGCGTTTGTCACTATTGTAATCTCTATTTTATATCAATAGAAATATCTTTTCCTGTCCAATAATGTGTATTTAAATGAGTATTTGATCCATGGATGCTTTTAAATGCTTATATGTTATTGATTATATATGCTAGAGTAGGTCTAACACAATTATATATAGCATGCTTATCTTGTTTATGAATGTTAAGGAAGCAAATTACCAATACAAGCGGGAGTGGAAAAGCTCAACAGGGATCTACATCAACCGTCCGGAATAAGGTACGAATGGAGATCCTTTAGTGTTAGGATATTTGGTTTCTCTTGCATATAGGAAAGGATTGATTTCTGGAGTTAATCTATTTTTTGTCATACCCCAAGCCATAGGAATTTCTCTCTGTAACATCAATCATAGATTTAGATTCCCATTTGGTAGACAAGCATGCACGCAAACTTTCACCATGTTAAGAGCTATTTTCACCTCCTTTATGCCAAGCACTAGGGAAGTCGCATGGTGAAGATTCACTTTTGAACAACTTCTCGAAACTAAAACTTGAGGATAGATTTGGTTGCCCGTTTGATAGACAAGCGTGCGCACCAACTTTCGCAACGTTCCAAGCTATTTTGACCTCGTTTAAGGTCAACACTACCAAAACCGTGCAACAAAGTTTCACTTGTAACAGTTTCTTGGAATTGAAATTTGATCATAGATTTAGATGCCCATTTGATAGACAAGCATGCACACCAAATTCGTGATGTCATGAACTATTTTCACCCCCTTTAAGTGGAAACTTAGTGAAATCGCATGACGAAGTTTCATTTTTGACCAATTTCTTGGAATTAAAATTTGATGACCATTTGGTAGATAAGAGTGATCACCAAATTTCATGATGTTCATAGTTATGTTCACCTCCTTTAAGCCAAACACTAGTGAAACCGCACAACAGAGTTTCAATGTTGACTATCTTCTTGGAATTGAAATTTGATTATAGCTTTGCATACCCGTTTGATAGACATGCAGGCCAACTTTAGCAATGTTCCAATTTAATTTCAACTCCTTTAAATCCAACCTTTGCGAAACCACACGACGAAGTTTCACATTTGACCAATTTCTCAGAATTAAAATTTGATCATATATTTAGATGCCCATTCAGTAGATAAGAGTGCATGCCAAATTTTATGATGTTTAGAGCAGTGTTACAAATATCGCTGATATATCGACAACATCGCGATATATCGCGATGTTAACTCACTGGCGATATATCGGCAATATATCGCCCCGATATTTTCCCGATTTTTTTGGCGATTTTTCCCAATTTTCTCGCGATATTTGCCGATTTTCTCGTGATATTTGTCGATTTTATCATGATATTTGCCGATTTTTGGCGATATTTGCTGATTTTCTCAAATATACTGTGATTTTTTTCTTTTTTTGTATTTTTTAATATTTTTGTATTTTTTATTTTGCTAGTATATTGCCGATGTTTGCCGACATTTTTTGCCGATAAATCTGATAATTTCTTCTTGGACCCTTTGATCCAGTGGATTATTCCTCTTTTAAGATCCAATATGGTACGATGGTTCAAAGAAGCCACGCACATCGGAGGTCAGAAGCTTTTCCCCTTCCGCAACGACGGGGCTCGAAAGCCTTCCGGCAGCCGCAACGGCGGAAGCTTAACGGATCGAAAGTCGGAAGCTTTTCCCCTTCCACAACGGCGAGGCTCGAAAGCCTTCCGGAAACCGCAACGACGGAAGCTTAACGGACATTTGGATGGATCGAAATTCGGAAGCTTTTCCCCTTCCGCAATGGCGGAGATAGAAAGGATCGGAAGCCGGAGCGATTCGACAGCCGCAATGGTGGATAGACAAAAGATCAAAATAACTCGACGGAATCGAAAAAGGAAGTGGTGCGCCGTCCGCAACGGCGGAAACCAAAGTAACAAAGCTTCCGACTTGAAAAACCAGCCGATAGCCGATTGAGACCAAGTTCATCGAAGTAAAATATCGAGCCCGTTCCTTATCCTCTTCCGCAACGGCGGCAACGACAGACGAGCAGATGATTACAACCTCCGATTCCAACATGGCAATGCGCATGGCACGGCTTAGTTGTAACAGTTGGCAAGCTTTCTTGGCAGTTATGCCACAGCTGGAATAACGTCGATAAGGAGATGAACAGCCTGGGGCATTTGGGAGAAGAAAGTGAACAGTCTTGCTGCCGCATTTCATGGGATGTGAACAGTCGCATTTCTTTGACGTTTTGGCCCTTTGTAACGACAAAGATGAGTATTAAAGGAGGAATCCGTTCAATGGGGGGGGCAGTTCATTGAAAACGCAGGCTTGGAGAGTTCTTTTTGCGTAAAACTATCCACATACTGTTGAAGTCAACTATTCTCAGTTATACTTGGCTTCTTTTGTCTGTTGAAGTCCAGTTTTGTAACTTTTAGAGAGGAGGTCTTGAAGACTTTACTGTTGATGTCCAGTTTTCTGTGATTAGTCCAGAACCATTTGTACCATTCTAGAACCATTAATTGGATCGGTTCCTATTGGAGAGGGACCCGAAGACGTAGCCCATTGGAGGGGGTGAACTCTGTTATCAACTCTGTTTGTGACTCTGTTTCTGTGTTTTCTGCTTGGCATCTGTTTATCAGTCTTGTTTCCCATTCCTCTTCTGAGCATTTAATTTCTGTTAACGTTGTTCCATTAATTAACCTGTTGCACGCATTCTTTTACAACAAACTTTTAAAGCACTAAGTTGAGATCCTACGGATCATATTATGGTATCAGAGTTGGTTGACTGTTGTGCAAGTTTGTGAATTCTTACCAGGTCCAGGTTAAAGGTTGGTGAAGGAAAATTAGTTGAAGGAGATCCTGAGATTGGCTCCAGGAGAACATTCTCAAGAACCATGTCTTCTCCACGAGGGGAATAAGAAGGACATACCGAATGGGAAAAACCTGTCATTTCTGAAACAGAGTTTGTGGAGGCTTTTATGAGTATGAAAGCCATGATGGGAATTCTACTCAATGAGCAAGCATAAAGGAAGAAGAAAGAAGAAGGATCTTTATCCAGAGATGCAGAAGTGAAGCCGGAAGAAAAGGGTAAAGGAGTAGGAAGTGATGGTGACCCTCCTGATACTAAACATACTTTTTCTTCTTCTCATACTTCTCATTCAAATAATGCAAGTCCTAACATGCCTTATTTCAAATTGGATGTAAAATTTGAATTACCTATTTATAATGGGGATGTAGATGCTGAAAAATTAGACAATTGGATCAAGCAGCTTGAAGTATATTGCAGGGTGCAGGGCATTAATGATGACCCTTCCAGGATTCAATTGGCCACTTTGAGAATGAGTGGAATGGCTCTTACTTGGTGGGAGAGCAAGATTCAGCAAGATCTTCGAAAGAATGGTAAAATTATCTCAGTTTGGAATGAATTCATTGAAGTATTAAGAAAGCAATTTTATCCTTTATGTCACATGCAGCAATTAACCATGAATTGGCAAATGTTTAGACAAGCTAAAGGACAAAGCATTCAAGACTATACTCATGAATTCTGAAAGAGGGCCATTGCATTGAATGTTTCGTTAGATACACAAGAAACTCTTCTTAAGTACATTGGCGGCATGCATTCTTATTTGAAGCATACTTTGTTGATGTTTAATCCCAGTAATTTGGATGATGTATGTGTTCAAGCTACCCATTTAGAAGCCAAGGGTAAGCATGCTAATGATACTTTCGTGAAGAAGTCATTTAAATTTGACAGCAAATCAAAAGGTAAAAAGAACATGGCTATTGTTAAGAAAGAAGGTGAAAAGCCTACATGTTCGCATTGTCAGAAGGGACATGATGTCTCTAAGTGTTGGAAACTTCATCCGGAATTAAGGCCAAAGAAGTACGGAGGAAACAAAGATAAAGGAAAAGCCAAAGCTACTGCAGTCGTTATTCAAGACTTGGGATCCGACTCGAGTGATGAAACAAAAGTTACAGTTGTCGGAATCCAAGGTAAGGATAAAAGTATCTCACTTCCCATTGATGCACAATCCAGTTCTAGTGCAAGTACAAGTCTGCCATCTACTTCTAAGCAAAATGATAAAGATAGAAGTGCACTGTTTCATGTTCGTGTCATTGCAAATCACACAAAGATTGATACATTGTTTGATAGTGGTTCACAAGTAAATCTGATATCAGAAGAAGTGGTTAAGAAGTTGCATTTAGTTACTGTGCCTCATGAAAAGCCCTATCGTCTAGGTTGGGTTACTAATGATACACAATTGCAAGTTACAAGGAAATGTGTATTAAAATTTGCAATTACTGAAAAGTTTAGGGATGAGATAGAATTGGATGTAGTACTACTTGACATTTGTGGAATTGTACTTGGGAGTCCATATTTGTATGACCGGAAAGCAGTCTTTTATAGAGAGCAGAATAAGTATCATCTTTTTAAAGAAGGTATGGAATATATTGTACGAGCACATAAGATGAAAACCAATCTAGCGATAGTCTCTGCAGGACAAATGAAGAGGTTGGTAAATGCTAGTAAGAATTTATGGAATTTTAGCGATAGTCTCTAAATCTTTTGAAGAATGTGACCCTAAGCATAAATTTGAACTGATTGACATCATTTTTGAATATGATGATTTGTTTCAAGATTCGAAGGGGTTACCACCGAAGAGAGAGATTCAGCATGAGATACATTTGCAGCAGGATGTGCCACTCCCGAACATAGCCATGTACTGGATGTATGTGATGCAGAACGAGGAAATCAAGAAGCAGGTTCAGGAGCTGATTGAGAAGGGGGTCATCCGGCCCAGTACTTCTCCTTGCGGCTCTCCTATAGTCTTGGTTCCAAAGAAGGATCGGTCGTGGAGGATGTGCATTGACTATAGGGCCCTTAACAAAATCACCATTAAAAACAGGTATCCTCTTCCTCGTATTGATGATTTGCTTGATCAGTTGAAACATGCAACTTACTTTACAAAGTTGGATCTGCGTAGTGGGTATCATCAAATCCGTGTTGCTGAGCATGATGCTTGGAAAACAGCTTTTAAAACGAAACAGGGTTTGTATGAATGGCTTGTAATTCCTTTTGGGCTCTGTAACGCACCTGCTACTTTCATGCAGATCATGAATGATGTCTTTCGTTCATTCATTGATGATTTTGTAATTGTATATCTAAATGATATCCTAGTGTTTAGAAAAACATGGGAAGAGCATGTTGTACATGTGAAGAAAATTTTAGATGTACTGAGAAAGGAGAAGCTGTATGTAAAAATGTCTAAGTGTGAATTTGCTAAAACTTCTTTAATATATCTAGGCCATATTATTGGTGGAGGCCACCTGCGAGTGGACCCAGCCAAGGTTGTTGTCATTGTAAACTGGCCACGGCCTAACACCGTTACTGAAATCAGAAGTTTTCTGGGTGCGGTTCAGTATTGGAGGAAATTCATTTTTGGGTTTTCTTCCATTGCTGCTCCATTACATGCGTTGACAAGCATTAAAGAAATTTTCCAATGGGGAGGCAAGCATCAGAGAGCCTTCGGCACTTTGAAGGAAAATATTAGCACAGCACCAGTTCTAACATTGCCAGATTTGCAGCAGCCATTTGAGATCAAGACCGATGCCAACGGGTTTGCCATGGGAGCAGTTTTGATGCAAGGAAGGAAGCCAGCTTGTTACCATTCAGAGACATTCTCTACTGCGGTAAGTAACTATCCGACCTATGACAAAGAATTGTATGCTTTAGTACAGAGTGTGAAGAAGTGGAAACATTATATCATGGGAAAAGAGACAGTCATACATACTGATCATCAGCCACTTCAATATTTACAATCTCAAACTAAAATACAACAAAGTAGGCATTTAAGATGAATGGGGTTCTTACAACAGTTTCATCTCGTAATTAAATACAAAAAGGGAATTCATAATAAAGTAGCAGACATGTTATCAAGGCCACCTATGAATGCTTCAATCATTCTTCAGAACAGTTCATTAACACATGAAAGTTATATTGAACAGTATGCAAAAGATAAATATTTTAAGAAAATATATGCATCACTTATACATGGTAAACAGGAAGAGAACTATTTTGTGCATGGTCAGCTCTTGTATCATCTTGGTAAACTCTGTATTCCAGAGAAAGAAAGAGTGCATGTGATTCGAGAAGCACATAGTTCATTGATTGCAGGACATTTTGGTGTAAGCAAAACATTGTCTGTATTGCAGAATCATTGTTATTGGCCTCAAATGCAAGAAACTG
>LPNX010124540.1:33567-60310 GCA_001517045.1 Pseudotsuga menziesii | reverse complement strand
ATGGACATTTTTTAATTCATTTTTGTTTTAATTTCTTTCAAATTGTAATTATATTTGTTTTATCATATATTTTTATAGCAAAATTATCCTATTTGTATATATTTTTAATCTTTTCTTAGGAGGCAGGTACTAAGCAACTTTGTTGGCCATTTGGGTATTTTTGTGCCTTAGCAGACATTTTTGTTAAACTTTTAAGAAAGTAAAAAGGCAAGTTCATAGGGGAAATCCATCCGAATTTAAAAGAAAATGCATGTGGTATAGGTGGACTGTAGCATACCTTCCCTCCCCGGTTATGTATCGTTTCACGAGCTTGAGCAGATGGTTATACTCCAGTTTGAACCAAGTTCTTGGTATTCCCTTATGCCAATCTATATCTTGATGAGTTGCCAACAAGAACCGATTACAATCTGGTGTGATAACCCCCTGCAATTTGAACCATCGCTCTGCCTCTTGCGATAGTTTGCATGCGATTTCCATAATTTTTTTGTGACCATAAAAGTAAGGTATCCAACTATTACATTCTTCCAATCAAAGCTCTGTGCAAAATCCTGAGTGACAGGGGTAAATGTCCTTGCAATTTTATGAAAATAATGAAACCACCCAACTTGTTTGAATTTATGCCCAAATTCTGGATATGCTTCGAGCACTTCAAAACCCATAGGATCGTGTCTGACTAGCTTCCCACTTCGCTTTGATGCCATCTTTGGTGTTGTAACAGAAAAAAATGAATTACTTGCAGAGAGCCGAGATATTCTCAAAGGTGGAAACTAACTCAAGGAAGGAGTAGATAACTCAAATCCCGATTTGTTGAGCTGTAGGATTAATCATGTTACTTACATGACTTAGGTCTCGTCATAGCTTTGGTAGATTCATTGAAAAAAAATGTTTTCATGATTTCTCATAATATTCACATATCCGCTGCTGAAATTTGATGTGAGTAGAGGCGAACGCAATAATGAGTGTTCTGACAATTATGTAGTATTGCTTAATGAATATCACATTGCAGCCTCCGAATGATTATGTAGTGTTATTGTATAACCATTCTGCAACGCAAATACATAACAGTTTTGCAACGCAACAACTTGGAACAGTCCTAACTTTAAAGCTAGATTCATTTCTTTATAAATGTTGAAGTATGAGCACAAAAATAACATCTGCAAAACTAACTGGACAACAAAATCATGCAAACTTTGTGCCAACTTAACATGTTTATAAAACTAACTATCAAACTGAAAACATAAAACAATACAGCAGGGATAAAATTCATGTAGCAAAACTTCAAGGACAAATAATTGTCTTAGACAAATGCCTTAAGGAATATTTAGAATAGATTGAAATTTTAGAGTCTCTAGTTTTGGGGATTAGGCAAGCCTAGGTACGAACAATAGCCTTCCAATAATTTGTTCAATATCTCAGTTTTCCCATCAGATTGAGGATGATAAGATGAACTGTGAGGCAATTGGGTACTTAAATAAGAAAATAATTAAGTCCAGAATTTTCTAGTGAAAATTGGATCTCTATCGCTTAGAATAATCTTTGGGTTTCCATGTATCTTTTGAAATGTTTCCATGAATGTTGTAGCTAATATACTTGCATTAAAGGGGTGAGAAAGTGAACAAAAGTGTGCATACTTGGTGAGTCTGTCAACAACCACCATAATAACATTCTTCCCTTCTGACTCGGGAGACCTATGATAAAATCCATTGAGACTTCCTCCCAAAGCCAGCAAGGTGTGTCTAATGATTGTAAAATACCTGGGGTATTAACTGTTTCAAACTTATTTTGTTGGTAAACTAAACATTCTTCCATGAACCTTTAAACATCAGTTTTAAGACCTTCCCCAAAAAAATCCTTCTTGACCCTATGATAGGTTTTTAGGAAGCTTGAGTGTCGTTCTATAAGAGGTGTGTAATTCCAAAAGGACCTTTTGTTTGAGTTTGGAGTTCTTGCATATATATAGATAAGAGATCATTAAACCATAGTGAATCATTCCCCACACAAAAGTATCTGATACACTATGATCATTTTTTAGCTTTTTAATGAGCGTCCACACTAATAGGTCATTCTTCCCTTGATTCTATTATCCAATCGAGTTGTATACTAGAAATAACACAAAGTAGAACCTCAACATACTCATTTTTTCTTGAGAGAGAATTTGCCACCATATTTTGTTTACCCTTTTTATAGATGATTTCAAAGCCTTAATATCCCAACATCTTTGTTACCCATTTTTTTCTCTTCTGAAGATAGTCTCTATTCCAAGAAGTATTTAAGACTATCATGATCTTGTTTGACCTTGAAGTGCCTACCTATTAGGTAAGGATGCCATTGCTTAAGTGCGTGTAGTATTGCCAATACTTTCTACTCATAAATGGGTTTGTGTAGGTCCTTTCCCCTAACTGGCCAACTTTTGAAATCCAGGGGCCTTCCTTCTTGCATTAGAACAACACCAATGCCATTTCTTGAGGCATCACATTCCATAATAACGGTTTTTGTAAAGTTTGGTGTAGTCAAGATAGGGCTTTTCACATTGCCTCTTTAAGTTGTTCAAAAGACTGAGTTGCCTTTGGAGTCCAAGAGAATGAATCCTTCTTCAATAATGTTGTCAGAGGTGCTACTATTCTTCCATAGTTCCAAACAAACTTGCGGTAGTACCCTGTCAAACCTAAGAATCCTCTAAGATTCTTCAAGGTTTTGGGAATCAGTCCATCATGGCTTTAATTTTTTTAGGGTCTACCTTAACACTAATATGACCCAATTACTCTACCTCCTTTAACCCAAAGAAACATTTGGAATGTTTTTCATATAGTTTTTGCACCCTACCAACATGTTAAATATGTTCTTCCCCATATAATAAATTAGTATATCATCAAAAAATACTAACAGAAATTTTATAAGGAAATGATTGAAATGGAATTCATCAAACCTTGAAATATGGAAGATGCATTCGTAAGGCCAAAAGGCATGACTAGAAATTCATAATGACCTTCATGATTTCTAAATGTTGTCTTTGAGATGTCTCTTCCTTCATTATAATCTAATGATACCCTAGACAAAGATCCAACTTTGTGAAGTAAATTGCTCATTGTAGTTCATATAGCAGCTCATTAATGATAGGAATGGGAAACTTATCTTTAATGGTGAGCTTTTTGAGCTCTCTATAAGCTTGACACATACGCCATGATCCCTCCTTCTTGTGTACCATTATCATTGGCGCAGAGTAACAACTTTGGCTAGGCCTGATTATGCCATCATCTAACATTTCTTCAACCATACTCTCAGTCTCTCTCTTCTGGTCATAGGGGTATCTATATGGTCTGATGTTAGGTGGAACACTTCCTAAAATAAAGTGAGTAGCATGATCACGATCTTGAGTAGGTGGACAACATTTTGGAATAAATTCAAATACCTTGAAATGCTTATCAATGACCCTTTGGAGATATAGGGGAATAAGAGTCTTAAATGTTTGAACCTCTAGTGAGCATAATTGTTCAATTGCAGCCTAATGTTTCCTTTTCAACAGTTTTGTCATTCCATTAGATCTTATCACCTTGCTTGGTTTCCCTATGATACCCCTTAACTAAAATTATTTTCCTTCCCATTAAAAATTTCATGAAAATTTCTTGAAAAATAAAAGCCATTGTTTCCAATGATTGTAACCATTGGACTCCTAAGAAAACATCAACACTAACCATTGGAATAGCAATCATTGGACTATTCAATACATATTACCCCATAGTAAGAGTGATCTTATGGAATTTTCTTGAGAAATTGATAGTTCCTCCATCTACAATCATTACTTGAAACTCTGGTGTTGGATATATAAAGCAATTGATAGCTTTTACTAGTATACAATGAATGAGATTATGAGTGCTACCAAAATCAATCAATATTGTTACCTTTTTCTTTCTGATATATCCTTCGATATTGAGAGTTTGAGGAGTTCTAATTCCAACCAATGAATGACAAGATATGGTGGGAGTAATCTCTTATATTTATTCATCTTGAGATGGTTCATGTTCTTTTGCTTCTTCTTCTTCCCAATCTATGTAGAATAATTTCTTCTCACCACACTTGTGTCCCTTTATATGCATGCTATCACAATTGAAGCATAGACCTTTTGATCTTCTTTCATCCATTTGTTGAGTTGTCAATCTTGTAGGTTGAGGTGGGTTAGGAGCAGGAACATTAATCTCTCTATAGGTGTTAGAGGTGGACCTTTTAGTATCCATTGCCATGCTTTTACTTTCAACCTTGTTTGCCAACATGAAAGCCTTCTCTAAGGATGTTTGTTCGAAGAGACATGCCTCATGTTGAATGTTATCAT
Source organism: Pseudotsuga menziesii (assembly GCA_001517045.1). Classification (NCBI taxonomy): domain Eukaryota; kingdom Viridiplantae; phylum Streptophyta; class Pinopsida; order Pinales; family Pinaceae; genus Pseudotsuga; species Pseudotsuga menziesii. The sequence continues at coordinate 55,983 of LPNX010124540.1, read as the reverse complement.
TCAAGGTTCTAATAAAGATATCAAACAATTTATCATCTAGTATTCCCTCCACTATGAGACTCAACTTTTGAAATTGTTGAATGTGCTCGATTACTGGACCATTCTGCCTTAGATTGATTAATCGGGTAAAGAAGGAACTGATCTTAACATCATCAGGATATGCTATCAATTCTTCCATAAAAATGGACCAAGAGATAATGGAGTTTTTTTTGTGTTCACAAAGCCATTGGTACCACACAAACTACTCATGTTTTAAATATAAATATGCAATAGTTACCTTTTGTAGATTTGGCATTGGTATATATCAAAGAATCACTCCATCTAAAATATCCATGTTATGGGGTCCTTTCCATCAAACTTGCTCATGCCAATATTAAGGAGTTTAATACTCCTTGGAGACCATCCCTAATTACTTCCATTATTAGAATCAAATCCTCTAGGATTATTCTTATTAATGGAAGGTTACTCAACATTGACACTATCTTTATATTCATGATTACCACGTGACACATCATCACCTTTAGGGAGATTTTCCTTTGGATTTTGTATAAGGTTAGCAATAATCTCCATATTTTCCTCTATATTATTCATCTTATTCTCTAAATTAACTAAATCAATCATTCTCACAGTCCCTTTAATCAAACCTTCCAACTTGGACACCTAAAAAGATATGTATTCACTTTCATCGTAGGTTAGCGATGAATCCTTTATTGGTTGATTGGAGTGTGAATTTATCCACCACATTTTGGTGCCATGTGGAACAATAAAAATATATATCTACAATCCTTAACACACCTTTGAAATCACCCAAAATAGATCCTTCTACAAAACGTTAGTCAAATTTAAAATGGTGTACCTTTTTTCTTTTTTTATGTTTCCTATAATCTTCCTGAATCGTGGGAGTGGTCTTTGGTCTAGAAAACCATGACCCAAGGACATCTAATCAGTCAAAATCACCCAGGGATCGCACCTGGCCTGGGACACACCAACCCTCAACTAGTTGGATTTGGGTGTCTCCTCCCAACTAGCTCACCCCTAAGGGGAATTGAACCCAAGTTGTCGTGCTGACGAGACCCACACATTAACTGAATGAGATAGCGATAATTGACATTGAATGGTGTACCTTTTTCAAACCTTGATTTGGAGACTGATTTGATAGCTGACCTTCCAATTGAGGTAACTCTGAAATTTCATTCCCTCTAAGTTTGAAACTTTTTTATGTAGTAGCTTGATATGTCTTCTCTTTAATGCCACATGTATGACCTAATTCTGACGTGCCAATAAAAATATGTGAAAATTTCCCCAACACTTTTTATTTGTTTCCCTTTCAGAAGAGTGAAAGTGTACGGCCTTCAACGTGTCTAATTTTTCGATATGATTCTGAAGTTGCTACCATAGATACTGTGTTTTGTCTTATTTTGGATGCAATAGGTCTTACTTAATTTGGATCTTGTGGCTCTAGATATAACATTTTTTCCCATAACTCATGTTTGAGACTAGTTTTTGCACTAGTCAAAAACTTAAACTTCCATTGGGTATCACTCCAAACCTGTAATAAGCCAAGATCTAAAAATTGTACCACGGATAGCTCCTTTGCATCCCCTCTTATTTTCAATGTTTGAAACTTTGTATAAAAAAATTTATAGCAAAAATGACAAGGTGACTAGTTTTGGAAGTGTTCAAGCTTTGATACCGAATGTTATGCCACAAATTTCCTCAAATAACATAAATAGAAAAGAAAGAATAGTCCACACCTTAATAATGAAGAAAAGAGATAAATAGAAAGCCTCTTCCAGGGGGCAACCTCCTTATACAATGTACTAAGTCCAAAAGACAAGACAAGACAAGACAAGATGATTCAAATGCAAATGTCTCCTTGATATATATAGGGGACAGAGGAATTTTAACTCATGACTGTCACGTCGCCAACCCTCACACCGGGAAAGAGGACGCGACCAACACCAATCAATCCAGGAAAACAGCCCCATGAAGCTTAACATAATACATAATAAGATGCATTCCATCATACAAAGATGCATAACATTCAACATTTAGCGGAAGCAAATAGTTACATTCCAGCATTGAACATATTCATCATAATTCATTTGACATCATTATAAATGCAGAGACGAAACAGTCATGAGTACTTATCTTTTCATGAAGAATTCTCCCGCAACCAGCTACGTCGCTGCAACGTTCCACCCAACCATAGGCCAGTGTGCTCATCAATCTCTCAGCAACACTGCCACCCCCGAGCTGGGCATGATTCCTCGAGGAATAAAGGTCAATGCAGGCTTACACATAGCCAAGGTTTGCCAATAAGCCAAACCCACACAGTTGGGATTCACCAGGTCATCAAGGAGCTAGGATAGGCTAAATGCCAAGCCGGTGACCTCAACACCAGTCTTCTCATGCATACCCAGCCTCTAATCCCACTCTCAACAATCCGAAGACCACCCACTGCATACCGCAGCAACCAACCCACTCATGGATCTGTGATGAAGGCAAGGACAATCGGGGATAGTCCCAAACAAAAGATGAAACACAGCTCAAGCCCACAAGGCAACTCAGAGTTGTTCTTGGCCCTAGCATGGCCAAAACAACTCAACAGCAACGCACAACAACACCCAAAAGACGGCTGCAGCCTCAGCAACCAAGAAGCAACCCAAACCAAGGTACATCAGCAGCCCAAACTCACAATAAAAACCATGGCGACCTTACACAATCCCAAATTAGAGGAAAACTCAACCGATGGATGTGGCAATCAACAGCCAACCCAACATCCAACTTCCCATAGCACACAATTACTCAATGCAGACGCTGAGGAACTTACATAGACAGGAACATGGAAGAAACACACATGTACAGTCTGAAAATGGAAGAAGGAAACACATGCATAGTCTGAAAATGGAAGAAGGAAATCAGACTCTCCACAACATCCAAAATCGTGGAAGAACAACAGCAACCCAATTCGTGGGTGAAACCAACAGCAAGCCCGAATCACGGGTTAAACCAACAACAAGCCAAAACGGCGCGCGTGAGGAAGCAGTCCTCCCTGCGTGAAGGGAAAAACTTATATAGACCGCAATCATCCAAATGAATGGAGAGCCGACCCCTGCGCGTGAGCATGAACCGACCTCCTCCTGTGCATCCTCACGTGAGGAACGAACAGCTCCGCCTATGCATGCGGAAAATGAACAGACAACGGCTCCCTTCGTGAGGAATGAACAGACCAAAAACAACAAAGGAATGGGGGAGAATGGAGTCGTGGAAGAGTGGAGAGTGAATGCTTCCTCTGCCCCATGCGACGTGAAGGGGAAGAATCCGCTGGTGGAGTGGGCACGTGGGCAAGGATGGACAGTCCTGCCACACCCACTACCCCTCAGCAATAACTCCTCAACTACTACACAAAACATTGAAGAGGTTGGGCGAGACAAGGGAAGATGGCAAATCAAACAAGGCTTCCCCCCCCCCCCCCCCAAAGACCAAGGTTTGACATCCCCCACCCCTTATCCTTTGGAATCATGCCCTTTTCATTTCAACGTTGCACTGCCATAGCTGGTCGTGGTTTATTTTTAATTGATGTGCAGGTTTACATGATGCCACATTATAATGTGTCGGATAGCACGATATACCATCGGCAACTATCCCCATTGCCTAAACATACACAACCAAATAGATGGTGGGGCTTTTGCCTTTAGCTCCTCACCACGATTAATTACAATATATACATCATGCAAACGGGGTCAAAACCGGGGTGTTACATTCCCCTCCCCCTTGGAATAACACCGTCCTCGTTGTTCCAATACATAGGAATACATATACAATTGCACATCAAAATTTCAAAATTTTGCAGATCTATCCCATGTTCAGTTGTTCACTTTGAACGTTCAGGACCAAGCACCTTGGCTTCCATGAACTTCTCCTGCTGGTTCTCAGCTTCCAGCTTATCCTGAAGTCTAGGAACTTTGTGGCTATTGCCCTCATCATGTTCCCTCATTGGGCAGTCCCGGCGTAAATGATGTCCTCCGCATTCCCAGCATTTCACTGGCTGCTTCATCTTTACCTGCTCAATTTCCTTTGAGTCTTCATGCCTAGACCGTTTCCCAACGGGTCGCTTGGACGAATGTCCCATTGCTGATCCACCTGCCTTTCTTTTGCCGATTTCTCCCAGAAGGCTTTTCACCTCCATTTGCAAACCAATAGAGTCTTGCAAAATCTGGTGGTTCATTTCATTCTGCCTTTTTTGTATCTTGAGCATCTCCCCAAGATTTTCTTGGGTCTTGGCAATCATTTGAAGGAGACTTCCAGCTAAGTCCAGCAACTTTTGATCTGCTGCCATGATCAATGTGCACCACCGGGTTTCACTTTTCTCACCTGTGAAATGCACCATTGAAATTCTATCAGACCAAGCATAGTATAGACATTAAAATTAGTCATTTAGTTACCCAATTGGCATGACAGTCCAAGTCTCATCAAGGAGGCTTTCACATTTTTCATGCCTTCCCCAACAGGCACACGAGCTCATTCATGTCCATTCGTGGGCAAGGAATTAACTATCCCAGCATTCACAAATTACTTTAAGCAAATACACACATTCCATTTTCAGTCATACATGCATTCAACAATCTTTTGTTCTCACAATGCATATATATATATATATAATTAAAAAGGGCAAGAGAGAGCAACAAGAGTTTTTTTTTCCCTCTTTGTTTTGTTCCATCCTGGAACCCACGCCACGGCTATGGCTTTTCAATTCTCACCCTCTTTCACTTCACCGTGAATGCTAGACCAATCTCTCTTGGTCATGACACTTAGTGTCTCTGGTCTATTCCAAACCTCTAAACCATGGAGTCTCTCCACATGGTTTGTCTTGGCTGCTAGGAACCTCACGGTCTCACTAACACCTTTTTCATTGCCGCTCATTCCGAGCTTTCCAGGATAGTCACATGTCCACATGCACCTTTAGGATGCTCTCATAGTCCTCGCTTCCAGCGATACCTATATCCAAACATTGAATAGATTCACATGTTTAGTTTATTCTCATCAGTTTTATCTCTAAAACAAGAGCTTAAAACATCATAACCAAATCATATACAAATGTATATTCATAAGCAAAATAATCCAATACTTATTTGTATTGTGTGTTTCCTCGTTCGTCCACAGGATCCTGCTTCGCTTTGCAAGCCTTGGGATCGCCTATGGACTTGGATGTTCGGTCAGCACGCAGGCTACTCCACAACATCCTTTTATTTATATATATATATCATGCATAGTCAAGCCAACCTCCAGTTGGGTTTATCAGACCATCCAGCCAAGCCAATATACAATTGGGTTTATCAGGCTGCTGCCAATCAAGCCAATACACTGCTGGGTTTACCAGGCTACTCAGCCAAGCCAGCTAACAGTTGGGTTTATCAGCCTACCAACAAATCACCTGCACTTATATCAACAATCAATCATCAGCCAAACCAACACTGTTGGGTTTATCAGGACATCAACAATAACACATACACTTATACCAACAATAACACATATATCAACATACACTTATATCAACAATAACCCTTACTCCGCAACCCCTCACAACAACCATTTACCTTTTACCTTTTACCATTTTACCTTTTTACCTTTTACCTATTCACACAAGCAATATAAGCAACTCATCAGCGTTATTGCTCTAAAACCGTAATCATATTTCATATCATTCACTATCAAGTATTGAGACACCAGGAGTGCGTCCACTCCCTAGGGTGTAATCAATATTGAAAACCCTTTCATGACTCGACATTGAAAAAGTGTGCACTCTTTTTCGGTGTGTGCCATGTAGGCCCTATTCATACTCAAGCAATCGGTCATAATGGATATTAAATCAAAACATGTTCTGCATATTGAATTCAACAATCAAACATGCATATTCTTAGCAAGGGTCACAGAACACTTATCCATTTGTCGATGCAGTATGCCTTTGTTAAGGAGGAATGGGGGCTCCCTCTTTGAGTTAACAGTCCCTCGGTTTGCCATCCCAACTCATTTTTACATTTCATATCCACACATGTCTTACCGACATAATTTATACCATCTCACTCATGTTACTACCAAACATGCAGTGCAGATGAGACATTTCCAAAATGTCCAATGGCGTTTCACCTGAAACCCATTTCCAAGGGAAAACCTTCCCATGAAGTTTGGCTCTTGCAGGCCATCACACATGATCTTCCTGCAACGTGCACCCCTGGCACATTCATCAAACAACCAAACAGTCAATTATTATCTGATAATACAATCCAATTGATTGTTCCATAACCAAGCAATGACATTGGTAATCAAATTCAATAGGAAATTGCAATTCTGTCTACTACAGAAATTAGTTTGCTTCTAACATAATACGAATACCCACTTACAATGCATCCTCCTGACACAATCTTATGCAAACCAATAGTGATTAGTAGTCGTCAGCAATTTCTTAAATACGAAATTCACAATTCAAATTTAACAACCCATTATGCATACCAACTAGCTTTACAGCCATAAGACTCTTCTCATAAGGTTTGGCTCTTTTACATGGTAGATTCTGGCATTGGTCAGGGTCTTACCTCTCACTGTCATGCTCAAAATAATCTACCTGAAACCTAAGCTTCAATCATCCAACACAATCTTATGCAAGCCAATAGTGACTAATAGTTGTCAGCAAGTTCTTAAATCCGAAATTCACAATTCAAATTTAACAACCTATTATGCATACCAATTATTTTTACAACCATGAGACTCTTCTCATAAGGTTTGGCTCTTTCACATGGTAGATTCTGGAATTGGTCAGGGTCTTACCTCTCACTGCCATGCTCAAAATAATCTACCTGAAACATGAGCTTCAATCAACCAAACACTTGATAAGTCTGGATGCATATAAACTTCTCATTGCTACAACCGTCACTGAAGCATTTTCAGAATTTATAAAATTCAAATACTTCCAGCTGTTAATCACATCAATATTACCAAAACTCATTTACTTCATGCAATCATTATCATACTAACATTTACAAGGCATAGTCACATCATTCATGCAATTAAATGAAATGTTTAGATACTCCTTACTTCACAAGCGTATCATTTGTACCACCTTGCTCTTCCATAGAGCATTTCTGGCAGCCAATTGATCATGACTATCCTGCATTCATAACAACCTTTGAAATGGTTCCTGAATTGTAATCAATTCATCATTTCAGTCATTAGTTATTCATAATATCACATGCACTCATCTCAAGGCATTCATGCAATGCATCACAACATTTTCACATTTACCTATGCAATCAGTCACTCACACCCTTCATATGCATCCATCCAATGCATAACTACAAGATTCATAAAATCTTTTTAATGCATATCCACTCAATGCTATCTCGCATTGATTCAGGAATAATATTCATTCAACACACCATGCATGGCCTAACCATGACTACTTCATATAGGAGGCATTACTATAATCAAGATCATCAGTACTTACTTTCCTTGGGCTACTAAGCTCAATCAATATATACAGGCATGACACCTTTCTATATTCAAATATCCACATGGTATGAGGTCTCTTACATTTACCACTCCATGGAATTGTCATAATCAACCCTTACCTTCATGGGCCATACTTACACCCTTGACATTACTAGTTTGGTTGGTATCTTGCAGAGGATTGCAGACTTTGCTCACCAACTTTTGATTATGGACTGGTTGCCTTATCCCTTTCTTCATAGGGTTGCTGGTCACATTCATCAGCATCAACAACATATTCAGCTAGGTCCATGTTGTCGTTGGTTTTTCCACTAATGCCAACACCAATGCAATAGTTATCATTAGTGGCTCATTATAAATATATAATTTTCAATATTCTTACCAACATGTAATATCCTATGCATGCCATACATTTCCCCATGCATTTTCAGCATAAAACTTATAAAATATAACATAGTTAGCAAGACAGGGTTTTAAGGAAACTTCCCTTTCAAATCCCTCATCCTTGCATGGAATTCCTCTTCCACACAATAGTTGGTTAGCCTTCCTAGTTCTTGCTACCTCTGGGCATGCAACTTTCCAGATTTGTCCATTTGATAGCAGTGGCCGTCATTAGCACTTTTCCGCTCCATGCTCAGATTCTGGTGATTTTCCCTTGTTCCCTACTAGATAAGCTTTCCAACGCCTATCCACATGCTTCATTCCGACCTCGGGTGTGAAAACCACATCACTTCTAAAAAAAAATGAAGATTTTCACCAAATCTCGGCATTTTACACACAATCTGCATTTTGGACTGGGTGCCAACTTCAGCCCTGTAGACCCACTGAAAAACAACTGAAAATCCCACTGGAAAACAGTCGAAAATCTGCTGGAAAATCCCCTTTGAAAAACTCAAATTTTCCTCTGCAGAATTGGCTCTCATCCTGACTATCAGTCCGACGTTTTGGAAGTCCAAACAGCTAACTTCCTCCGCTGCTCATCGGCTGTCGGAACCACTAAGCACTACGCATCGGCGGTGGGATCTTCTATTTTTCTTCGATGTGTCGGATCTGTAGTCATCTAGGCAGCCGCAACGGTGGACGTTCAATCCACTTACTTCATCCGACATCGCTCATCGGCTGTCCAATCAACTAAATTTTTCTGACGTCGGGTCGATCCTCCTCTGGCTTCCGACGTATCGGCGGACCGATCAACTAAATCTTTTCGACGTGTCGGCGGTCCGATCTTCTAAAGTTTTCTGACATTTTATATACTTAGAAAAATTTTCAAATTTCAAATTTCTCCTTCTTTCCGTCGCCACATCAGATGCTCGATCCACTATCTCTTCTCGACGTTTCGACGATCTTCAGAAGATCTCTGCCGAAACTACGGCTCCGTCTTCAACTATTTTCCGCCGAAACCTTCTCTTCTTTTCTTCCGTTGCATCGGCAACCTCGTCTTCTATTTTCTTCCGATTCTTGTTACCGCATCGGCTACTCAAACGGCTAAATCTTTCCGACGGCTTCCATACTTAGACGAAATTTTGAAAATTCGTCTTTCTTTTTTCTTCCGTCGACGTCATCGGAAGTCCTTTCGGCTAACTGAGCCGACGTATCGACTGCTCAAACTGCTAACTTTCGCCGCTTGATCTTCTTTTCGTCGGCGAAATACTTCCTTCCGCAGCCGCAACGACGGAACATGATCTTCAATCTTCTTCCGATCGGTGAATTGAATCTTTGACCGGCATCGGCAGTCTTTTCTCATCGGAAGTCTAGTGCTTTTGGCTTTCGCAACGACAGAACATCAAACCTCTATCTTTTTCCGATAGGCGACGATTTCTATACTTAGAGAAAATTTTCAAACTTCTTCATGGCGTCGGCGGTCGAAGAACTTACCCGTCGGACGCGTAGTTGTTTTTCCATCCGCAATGGCGGACGCTTGAACAACTATTTTCTTCCGACGGACATCGAACACTTAGACAAATTTTAAAATCTTCCCTCCAAATGTCCTCCGTCGGGCGCGCTTCCTTCTAGCTCTTCCGCTACAGCGGAAGTCCGTTCCACTAAGTGTTCTGACTGTTCAACACTTAGACAATTTTCAGTCATTCAAATCTGATCTTTGCTGGGCATAGAAGGTAATTCTACCTCTATCACTGCACCTTAGTGGTCCATTCAGGCCCATGCTGCAACATGAGCTCTGATACCACGCTGTCACGTCCCCGACCCTCACACCGGGCAAGAGGACGTGACCAACACCAATCAATCCGGGCAAACAACCCCATGAATCTTAACATAATACATACTAAGATGCATTCCATCATACAAAGATGCATAACATTCAACATTCAGCGGAAGCAAACAGTTACATTCCAGCATGAACATATTCATCATAATTCATTTGACATCATTATAAATGCAGAGATGAAACAGTCATGAGTACTTATCTTTTGATGAATAATTCTCCCGCAACTAGCTACGTCGCTGCAACGTTCCACCCAACCATAGGCCAGTGTGCTCATCAATCTCTCAGCAACACTGCCACCCCCGAGCTGGGCATGATTCCTCAAGGAATAAGGGTCAATGCAGGCTTACACATAGCCAAGGTTTGCCAATCAGCCAAACCCACACAGTTGGGATTCACCAGGTCATCAAGGAGCTAGGATAGGCTAAATGCCAAGCTGGTGACCTCAACACTAGTCTTCTCATGCATACCCAGCCTCTAATCCCACTCTCAACAGTCCGAAGACCACCCACTGCATACCGCAGCAACCAACCCACTCACAGCTCTGTGATGAAGGCAAGGACAACCGGGGACAGTCCCAAACAAAAGATGAAACATAGCTCAAGCCCACAAGGCAACTCAAAGTTGTGCTTGGCCCTAGCATGGCCAAAACAACTCAACAGCAACGCACAACAACACCCAAAAGACGGTTGCAGCCTCAGCAACCAAGAAGCAACCCAAACCAGGGTACATCAGCAGCCCAAATTCACAATAAAAACCATGGAGACCTTACACAGTCCCAAATTAGAGGAAAACCCAGCCGATGGATGTGGCAATCAACAGCCAACCCAACATCCAACTACCCATAGCACACAATTACTCAATGCAGACGCTAAGGAACTTACACAGACAGGAACATGGAAGAAACACACATGTACAGTCTGAAAATGGAAGAAGGAAACACATGCACAGTCTGAAAATGGAAGAAGGAAATCAGACTCTCCATAGCATCCAAAATCGTGGAAGAACAACAGCAACCCAATTCGTGGGTGAAACCAACAGCAAGCCCGAATCACGGGTTAAACCAACAGCAAGCCAAAACGGCGCGCGTGAGGAAGCAGTCCTCCCTGCGTGAAGGGAAAAACTTATACAAACCGCAATCATCCAAACGAATGGAGAGCCGACCCCTGCGCGTGAGCATGAACTGACCTCCTCTTGCGCATCCCCGCGTGAGGAACGAACAGCTCCGCCTATGCATGCGGAAAATGAACAGACAACGGCTCCCTCCGTGAGGAATGAACAGACCAAAAACAACGAAGGAATGGGGGAGAATGGAGTCATGGAAGAGTGGAGAGTGAATGCTTCCTCTGCCCCATGCGACGTGAAGGGGAAGAATCCGCTAGTGGAGTGGGCATGTGGGCAAGGATGGACAGTCCTGCCACACCCACTACCCCTCAGCAATAACTCCTCAACTACTCCACAAAACATTGAAGAGGTTGGGTGAGACAAGGGAAGATGGCAAATCAAACAAGGCTTCCCCCCCCTCCCAAAGACCAAGGTTTGACATCCCCCACCCCTTATCCTTTGGAATCATGCCCTTTTCATTTCAACGTTGCACTGCCGTAGCTGGTCGTGGTTTATTTTTAATTGATGTACGGGTTTACATGATGCCACATTATAATGTGCCGGATAACACGATATACCACCGACAACTATCCCCATTGCCGAAACATACACAACCAAATCAATGGTGGGGCTTTTGCCTTTAGCTCCTCACCACGATTAATTACAATATATACATCATGCAAACGGGGTCAAAACCGGGGTGTTACAATGACCCATTTAAGGATAAGAATTTATAATGCTTTGAGGTGATGCATGAGAGGGAATGCTTGGCCTTAGAATCGACAGTCTACTGTGAATGCATGAGAATCCCTAGGGCTTCAATTTTCTTCTTCGTTTTACAAAATATTTCTTGGCAATCCAAATTCAATTATTGCCCTGATTGACTCCATGGATCAACGAGCTAGGGGGGCTCTTCCCCCCTCCTTTTGTGATACGATTCAGGCTACAATTGGTGGAGGAGTTGGTTCTTCCAGCACGAATATCGAGATGCTGCGACACTTGATTTACCAATGTCGTGAACAAGCAAAGCAATGAGAGATGGATAAGCCAAATATTTGTGTCCAATATCTTTCCATCCCAAGGCAAATCATGATTGGGAGCCTGACAAATGCATTCCACGGGAAAATGAGGCACCCAGGTATGTGATTCAATTAGTAAGAGTAGTAGGGGATAATACCCAATTTATGCGAGATCATGGCCTCATAGGAAGGTTTATAGGGACCTATCCCTCAAAGAGGGATTTGGTAAAATGGATCCAAACTTGGTGGAAACCAAGAGATCAATTTAAACTTCATCTAGGTTCTAAAGGATTTTTCATGGCTATTTTCCATAACCTAGAGAATCACAACCAAGTTTTCGAGAATAGGCCATATTTCTTCAACCGAGATAAGGAATATTTCTCTCATGCTCTTGTCTATACTAAGCTCTATTATCTCCCTTGGGAATTCTAGCTAGAGGATGTCCCAGAGGGTATCGAAAATGTCCTAGAGGGTACCAAAAGAGGAAGGTATACCTCATATGCTCAAATATGTGTATATATGAACATATCAAAACTGCTCCTGCTATCTATATGCCTAGTACGGTAAGACAAAGAATGGGAGTGAACAATTGACAAAGAGCACATCCCTTTCAAGTGCCAAAAATGTGATGTGCATGACCATCTCTTTACAGATCTCCTACTCAATCATACGCCCAAGTAACCACAACCAACGGAAGACAAATATCAAGATGGATTCACACATATCCATGGAAGAAAATGTGAAAATATGAGGAATCCTACTATGCCGCAAAGAATGGGTCCTTCCACAAGTAACCCTAACCCCTTCACAATTATGGACATGGAACAAGAAGATCAATCCATGGAGACTCAGGAGGGCCATCCCTCAATTCCAGCCAATCCGGATATTGACAAAGGCAAATCCATTGCTAAATCAACCTCAAATCCACCCACCCAGCCTTCTCCTACTCAAAATAATGAAGCTAGAGAGGAAATGGAGATGGATATGGATGAAAAGGAATTGGTTGGAGTAGATATGGCTAATCTGGAAGAGGCCTACAAGAAAAAGGATCCACATTATATACCTTTAGATCAGCTTTGGAAGGTACACAAAGTTTTCATGAATTCCTCGACATGAGCAATAGTCAGATCCAACAAAAACTTGGGCATCCTTCAAGAGCTGTAGGAGGATGGAAGAAAAGGGCAAAAAGTAAAGAAGAAAGCGGACAAAAAACCAATGCAACAACTCATCCAGGAAGTTGGAAATGCTTAAACGGTAGAGGCGAACAAAGGCTTTCTCTTTGGCTGAAAATCCAGACATAAAGTTTCTTCAGAAACCAAATGTGTTGGAGCTGATGCAGAGGAAACTCTCACGAAATGTTGGCGGCAGGGAAACTTTGTCAGGAATGACGCTAGTGGTACATCTAGGGGGACTATTATTCTTTGGAATCCCTATTCTATTTTGATGGATAGTTTTATCTCTAGAAAGTGGTTTATTAGTGGCAAAATGAGAATGATTGGCTCGAACATAGACATTTTTGTCACAAATGTATATGTACCACCTTCTCCAGCAGAAAAACCTGCCAATCTGGATAGCCTTGAGACCGTGGATGAGTTAATTCTGAATCAGCACTGGATAATTGGGGGTGATTTCAATATTATCCTATCCTTAGAGGAGAAACATGGAGGTATCGGACAATTGGACAAGTATACTCTTTCAGAACTATATTGATAAACTTCACCTTCTAGATCCCGAACCAGAGGATGGAGGATTCACTTAGACACATCGTAGATCCAACACTCAAAATATCGCATGTATTCTCGACTGGTTCTTAATCTTGGAATCTCTAATGATTACAGGTCACTCTGTTTTATCTGAAATCCTTCCCGCTGTTGGTTTCGATCATTGGTTGATCCAACTAATGGCTTGATATCTCTGGCTTTCCTCAATGACGACCCTTCTGATTTCAGAAATTTTGGCTCTCGCACCCAGAGTTCAATGAAAATATGTAGCACTGGTGGATCGATATTGTCAGTCCCCAAGGCACTCTAATGTTCCAATTTCAACAAAAGTTAAAAATTGAACAACATCTTCAGGAGATACATCAAGATTTCATCTTACATGGACACATTGATCAGATTTAGGAGGGGGTAAAATAGGTCAAGCAACAAGTTGAGGAGACATATGCACAAGAGGAAATCCTTTGGAAGCAAATATCATGGGTGCAATGGCTTAAAGAGGGTGAAATGAACGTCAAATTCTTTCATTAGCCTAGGCACATCAATCACATCACTCTTGGAATAATGTTGAAATGTAAGGCTGCATAATACTGATTGGATTGTGTGCATCTCATAATATTAGAAGATAGGGTTGAGATCCATGAGTGTAGGATCCATAGGCACATCAATCACATCACTTTTGGAAGAATGTTGAAATGTAAGGCTGCATAATAGTGATTGGATTGTGTGCATCTCATAAGATTAGAAAATAAGATTGAGATCCATGAGCGTAGGATCTAGTAGCTCAGTTGGTTAAACATTGTTTCACTTTAATCATTTCACATTTGATAATTGAATTGGTTTGATACCATTCATGTTTGTATGTGCCAGCCTTTGGCTCTGCGCTTACTCCTCTCTAAATTCTTAAGTTGGTATCAGAGCCATTGTGGCCTGGCTGAGTGAAGAGCCTGATTGGCCTATTGAGAGTGCCTAGTTGGCCTGAAGAAGAGCCCATTGTGGCATGCTGTTGTGAGAGTGCCTGATTGGCCTGCTGCTGTGAACGCCCATTGAGGCAAGCTAACTGAGTGAAGACGTTGCCACCAAGAAGTAGATTGCTGCTTGCAAATAAAGCTGGTCCGACACTACCTGGAGGTCGCACTAGTGAAAACGCTACCTAGTGAACTCACGAAATTGGAATTTTATGCTGAAAATTGTGTATGGTCACTGATTGTGCGTGGAGATAGTGTGGACAGAGGCCTGGTGTGTTCGCTGGATGATTGTGTTGAAGCCACAGACCTGTGAAAGATAAGGTGTAGACGAGGACGTATTTCTGAATTGAAGATTGTGTGAAGGTGAAGTTTTGCTTGAAGTCTAAAGGAGAAGCGTTGCCACCAGATTTCCCAAACTAGTTTGAAATAAAAGCAACCAATCGAATGTGAAGGATCTTGTTGGCTTGTAGTAAGCCACCCATTCGGTATTGAAGGAGCCACCCATTTCCTGTGTGATGTTTGATGATGTGGGCATGTATTCTCAATGAGCCGTCGATAGAGTAAATCATTGTTCCTTCAACACAGTCAACAGTCTGCCGAAAATTGCTGGTAGAGAAATCTCTGAAAATTGTCAATCCTGCTCACTGAAAATCGCAGCTGTGATAGTCGTCGCTAAGAGGAAACTGGCAGAGAATGTGAAGGAAATGCTGGTGTTGATTGTTGTGCAGACCGTGAAGCTACTGCGTTGAAGCTGTTGTCTTCTGCTGGAGGAGAACGCTACCCAATCAGCCGCGTGAAGGAGGCCCGTGCGAGCGTGTGACCACTGGAGAAGTGCTGGGCGTTGATCTCAGTTTGCAGCGTGTGAAGGAGCCACTGGAGTGGCTGCTGGCTTGCTCAACTGCCCACATGAAGGAGCTGGCTGACACCATCGCTGCCAGTAATTGTCGATTGCTGATAGCTGCCTAAACTGAAACAGAATGCTGCCGAGGGAGATCGCTGGAGCTCTCTGCCAGTCTGTCAAGAGTGATCGCTGTCCCAGGAGATCGCTGCCAGTCACACAGGGTGATCATGAAGATTAGATCGCTGCCCTCTATTTGTTGCCCGTGGAATTACAGAGATCGTTGCCCATTCAATTATTTGAATATGACTTCTGATTTTATGATGTATGGATGCAATGATTCAAGTAGTGTTGTAGATGCTGTATTAAAACTTGATTCCGAGCCTAAATATGATGAAGAATATCTTACAATAGCAGAACAAATTTTAATTAATTTGGAAATTATTGCAATAAATAATTTGTTGGCAGGAGTGAGAACAGCTGAAGCAAAAATAAAAAGACTTTGATGCAAAGTTGAAGTTTATTGCAGTCTGGCTTGAAGAGCCAAAGAATGCTCAAAATGTTGACAATGTTTGTGATGAAGAATGCAACAAGTTTGCAGACGCTGAAAATATATTATTGAATTATGAGCTAATGTTGCAGAATTACACTGCAAAGAATACAACTTATTGTAGACCAGCCTGGATGACAATTACTAATTTTGCAAAATTTGTTGAACATGAAGGAAGATCCAGGACAACAGAGGCCCAATAAAATACTAGAATGCACTATACATCAATGTCTGAAGACTTCAAGTTCTCAAACTGGAAGAGCATGAAATCGGAAAACATAAACAAATATTATCTGACAGCAACTAAGGTCAAGATGAAGTGGAGGACTGTAGAGTTCAAGGCTTGGAACTCTAGATCGTTAATTTGCTTTGCTGATTTGTAAGCTTGGAACTACAGGCATATTTAATATTTTGATCCATTTCTACATTAAGGGAGGATGTTGGAATAATGTAGAAATGTAAGGCTGCATAATAGTGATTGGATTGTGTGCATCTCATAATATTAGGAGATAGGGTTGAGATCCATGAGTGTAGGATCTAATAGCTCAGTTGGTTAAACATTGTTTCACTTTATATTGTAATCATTTCACATTTGATAATTGAATTGGTTACCATTCCTGTTTGTATGTGCGAACCTTTGGCTCTGCACTTCCTCCTCTCCAAATTCTGAAGTAATACTCATTAGACCAATGCGCAAGGGAAGGCTCTAATTGAGCATGAGGGCATTGCACGTGAACTCACCAATTATTATAAGGATCAAATGATCTTTTGAAGGAGCCAATATTGGACCGTTCAGATAATATAAGGAAAATTACCCAACACATTCTTTCATTAGTTTCTAATGGTCAAAATGAATCTTTAATGAGACCAATCACTCAAGAGAAAGTGGATCATGCTATCCATGATATGAAGGCTGGAAAGGCTCCTAAACCCAACACATTCTTTCATTAGTTTCCAATGATCAAAATGAATCTTTAATGAGACCGATCACTTAGGAGGAAGTGGATCATGCTATCCATGATATGAAGGATGGAAAGGATCCTAAACCGGATGGTTTCACTACAAACTTCTTCCATTATTGTTGGCATATCATCCAAAAAGGGGTTTGGTAGATCATTGAAGACTCTTGGGAATCTAGCACAATTCTTACTACCTTCAATGTCATTTTTCTTACTCTAATTCTGAAGAAGGACATGCCAACAAATCCAAAAAAAAATCATCCCATTTCTTTATGCAATGCCATCTATAAGATAATTATGAAGGTGATTGACAATAGGATCAAGCCTATTCTCCCAAACATCATCTCACATGAACAAATTGGATATGTGGAGGGGAGGAAAATCATGGACAACGCCATTCTTACGCATGAAGTTATACATTCCCTGAAAACTTACATATCTCAAGGCATGCTTCTTAAGCTTGATCTCTCAAAATCCTTTGACAAGTTGAGTTGGAAGTACATGCATAGTTTTCTCTTGGCATTTGGATTATGTAAACAATGGGTAAGTTGGATTCTAAACCTTATCTCTTCTACTATTTTCTCCATATTAGTTAATGCACTTCCCTTGACTCCTTTTACTCCCTTTCGAGGAATTCGACACAGTGATCTTTTGTCCCCTTTTTTTATTTGTAATGATGGAAAAATGGCTAAGTAGAACCATCAAAGCGACAATTGATGAGGGATCTCTTCAGGGCCTCTCTTTCCATGGGTTGGATCCCCCCATTTCCCACAATCAATTCATGGATGACACAATGATGATGACCATAGCCATGGTAAGTGAACATACAAAGATTTGATCCATCCTAGATGCCATTTGGTGGAACATCTGGAACTTCTATCAACCCCGATAAGTCTCAAGTCTTGTTTTTCAACACTCCCCACTTGGTATAAGAGAACATTTCCATAATATTAGGATTTCATGCCAGGATCTCCCTTCCATCCAAATACCTAGGCATTCCACTTACAAATAATGTGCTAAGTCACAATACATGGGAATATCTGGATCATAATCCCACACCTTCAATTATTGGGGTTGAGTGATTAAATTTACACTAAAGACTCTATAATACACAAATATAAGCAGTAGTGGAATACCATATATTGGGGTTTGTAAATGTCCCAATGTTAATGTGTCTCAAGGGATTTAGGTGTTCGAATATATCTTTTCTCTTTACTAAATAAATCACAATTTTGTACTAATTAAATCTCAAATCTAGTAGTATGAAAATTGAGTTACACACCCACCCTCTGGGGGTTCACTTTGTGAACCTATGAAATATCACATCCATTCATAGTATATTAAAGAATACCCCTTAATTCACTATATATTAAGGATTTCCTCCAAAAAAACATTTTCTTGAACCCGCCTCTCAATACACCTTTACAATAAAAAACCCTATTTTTACTAGATACCTAGGTATCCATTTTTTCCATGGCATTTTTAATACCTCCTTTTATTTTTACCAACATTATGGGGACATGGCACAACTCTTATAACGATCCCTAGAAACATTGCACCATCAAATATGAAATCTTAGTGAGAAAATATTTGAAGATATGGAACAACCCCCTAAATACATCAACCTAGTTTACAATCATTCCAATCAACTTCACATCACATTTGATCACAATTCATACATATTAAAACACCACTCTAAATCCAAACACAATTGGATTCACTTCACTACTAATGCTTAACTTTCACATACATGCGACATTTTATCCATTCTTACAGTAAGGCGTCGTCAACATATAGCATGCATCCCACCGAAGACATCCTCATCAAGATCCAGAAAGCAATATGAGTAAAAAATGCAAAAATATAATCAAAATAAATGGCTACATGGATAAATCTTTGTTTACTTGCGCTACTGCGCATGTTACCAGTTATGTGCACATGTGAGGTTAGTGCAGATTTCCCTTCGAGATCAACATGACTATCAAAATGGTGGGATCCCAACCACCAGTCACGCATTGAAGGATCATGAAGGATCCTCACCAATAAACATTCGAACTTGTCTCTTCATATGATGGGGGGAGCATTGAATACCCCCCTTTGTGTACCTTGGAACTAGTTCATGAGGTGATGGGGTTCACACTTGGATCTAGTTGTTTCTTGGCCACCTCTTGTCCTATAAAAGAAAGCCATGGGCATGTATATTAGTAGAGAAAATTAGAGCAAGGTTATGTTGTTGGAATTGTGTTGGAACTTCCTCATAGTCCACCTCTTCCTACACCTATTGGCATTCCTCAAGCTCCCTTACTACCTTCCTCCAAGGGGCAAGTGTTTCCCTCCTTGTTGCCTCCTTTCTCAAGGAGAAACATTTCAGCTTAGTTTAGGTATGTTGAAGTTGCTTTTGCTTGTGGGTGCTTGGTCTACTAAACCCACACCTATTATTGTTTCCTTAGCTGCAAGTTGCAAGGATAATAGGGAAGATTGCTCACCCTTGTGTCATTTTCCCCTTAATAGTATTTATGGCAACTCCACTTCATTTTTGTCCATATATTCTTAACTAGTTTGTTATTTTCTAGATAGCTAATTTCTGGGTTATTGTCCTTCGCAGGTGAAGAGGTCCATACCCTTCATTCCCATAATTCAACCACCTTTTAGATGTAATAGTTATTTACATAGTAGAGTGGATCTCAGCGCCCCGTACGCTCTACTTGCACAAATTTTACCTCGACATTCATGCCCTCCGCGTAGTTAATCAGACCCTCGCCCACATGGTGATTTTCTCACTGTTTGCACTGCCTTGTCATGTTGTAATCACACTACTCCGCATATGTGTTTGCTTTTTATGCACTACTGTGCATCTATCTTTGCTTTTTTTACACTATTGCGCATTTGTCTCTGTATTTTGCGTGCTACTGTCTCTTTTCCTTTGGTTTTTATCTGTTTTGCACAATCTTGCAACTCCAATGGTTGCTCAATAATGAACCATAATTAATTAACTTGCAATAGTTATATTTTTCTATAGTAAAGATCCCACTTAGTCTAAGATAAGAAAGTAAAGAGGTCTTCCCTCAAAATCTACTTAGGTAACTGTAACACCAAGTTCGTGTGTTATGGAAGAATCTGTATCTGGATAAAGAAGAGATCCATCTTCATATTGAATAAAATGATATTTTACAATTGAAATCCCACCTTTAAATATGTCTTAGGAACCTATTGGGAGGAGTCATGTCCTCTTTATAGTAATAGTAATAATTAGTTGATTATTAATTTATATATTGTCCATGTATTATGTATTTATTATTATTATTATTTATATAACATTGCCCTTTCCTTAAGGGCAACTTTGTCCTCAAAGCTAAGAGTGTTGATGCTCTCTTATTATCGGTTGTGTTTGAAGTGATGACTCGAACACTGCAATCTTGGTTCGATTTCGTTGATTTTGGAACTTGTGTTGTAATCCCTTCTGCTTAAGTGGACAGTTTTTGAAACAATACAACTTGTACTTATTGGTTTTCCATGTCCTATTTTGGATTCCATTTATGGATAATTGCGGATATTCACTTTCACCTTTTGCAATTCCTAAGCATGTGGATGCAATAACTATTGTGTCATCTGGTTCCACAACAATGGGACGACTATATTCAACACTATTTGGAATGTAAGCAATAGTTGGAAGGAGCACCATATCTGCATAACTATCTACACCTGTGTTTGTAAAACTATCATAAATTATTTCATCCTATTTAAGTAGGTATTGACTACTTCCACGATTTTCAACTCCATAAATCATATCATTATATTTATCAGGAAAAAGTAGTTGAGAATATTGTGTAAGTGTTTTTTTGTTACACCCGTGGGCACATTTTCATCTTTATTGACATGAAAATTGGATGGTGATATGGAATTGGCCGTGCTATTCAATTTAATTTCCAATACATCAATTCCATCACTTTCATGTTCTTTATCATGTTTTTCTTGCAAGCTTTGAAAATTAGATTGGGATTTAAGTTCCAAGTCTTCGTCTTGGGAGGCATCTAGTTCTCTTTGTTGGTTTATTTTATTGAAGGTCTTGTCAACAACTCTTTCATTCGATTGTTCCTTACGGTCAAGTACTTCTTCCACTTTCCTCATAAATCAATCGAATATCTCATCCAATTATTCTTTAAATAACTTCATCGTTAATGTAATAGTTTAATAGTTAATTAATAATAATCCAATTAACTATTAAAAAAGATTGATAATTAATATTATTATTTTGTAAGTAATAATAATAAGACTATACATATATATAGTTTAGTTTCTGGGGTGAACGTGGGAATTATGGCTTAATAAAATCTTGTGTGGTTTATAAAACCAAGGTTTGATGTTATAAACCGTAATATTTTTTATTTTATTTTTCGTTCTTTCTTCTTTCCCCTTTTTAATGGGATCTTATTATCTTCTTCTTCTTCTTTTTCTTTTTAATTTTTTTTTACGAAATAAAATTGATGGCAAAAGGCCCAAAAATCAAGCCCAAGAAGGGGCTCTAATACCACTGTGACACTGGATCTGTGTGTTATGGAAGAATATGTATCCAGATAAAGAAGAGATCCATATTCATAATGAATAACACATATTGAATAAAATTATTTGATAATATTTTACAATTGAAAGCCTTCCTTTAAATATGACTTAGGCTCATATTGGGAGGAGTCGTCTCCTCTTTACGATAATAGTAATTACTAGTTGATTATTAATCTATATATTGTCTATGCATGTATTTATTATTATTATTATTTATGTAACAGTAACCAACCTTGAGCTTTGAACGAGCCTCATTGTTGTTACTATTATTCAAGAGATCTTATGTTCTTTGCTTACTTGCACCTTTTTGTTAAAGCAGTGTAAATCAACTTTTGCACGCAAATAAGGACCTAAAGACTAAAATCCCCCAAATTATGCTCTTGTCAAATTATTGAACCATTGATATATAGGAAAATGAGAGCAATAGTGAAGTAGAATTGTGCAGTGGAACATCAAGAACAATGTACACTAAACAAGACAAATTTGAGACAAATCTAATAAGAACTGATCAGTTAATTACAACATTAATCTTCATTATTCCAACAGTAATCTAACAATGTTACAATAAGAAGAATTCGAATCATGTGGATAAGATTCGAATCTACCAACTAAATCTGAATGACTGGCTAACTTGGTGTGTCTAAATCACTGCATGGGAGCCACCAGTATAACTCCTGATGTCTAAATTAGTCTACAATCAGTTAAACTATTTATGCCAGTTAAACTGATGATGTAGGTGGGAAAAGGAACCACTTCCCCATGCAGCCATGCAAAACTGGCGCTAGTCTATCTGAGAGTGATCTAACTGATTGTAACTAGAGGTTGACTCAGCATAACTTCCTACCTACCACAACCAAATGATGGAGGCTATTGGTGGCACTCAGAGTGGCTCCTAGAATGTAGGGATTGGCACCAGTGGCACCAAAATGGCATCGGTGGCACCAATGGCACTAGTGGCACCAAACTATAGCAA
>LPNX010124540.1:0-33541 GCA_001517045.1 Pseudotsuga menziesii | reverse complement strand
ATAAACTAAGGGAAATGGGGAAAACCTCATGGGAACCCCCCTGCCCCCCGCCCCCTCAAAATAAGCAGTGAATCAGGAAAACAAGTTATACTAAAGAGAAAAAATTTCTCTTTGGGTAAAAACTTGTAAGATTTTGCTGCAATTTGCAGCTCTGTGGAGCAGCCATGTAGAATCATGGTTATTTTGTGCATCAACATCACGGGACTGTGCATGTGAACCTTTCCATATTCTTTTAATATGTTGAATGTTACTTTTGTCTCTTATTTCTAGAGGAGGAATGGAATGATCCATTTTGTTCATTAGTGGGCCAAATTGTGGATCATTCGATATCATCAAGTAGCATCTCTGTGGAAGTTTGTTGCACCACTTTGTAGGTAGGGAAGCTGTGTGAGAGTGTAACATATTTATTCTGATACTGGGACCTCGTTTTCCTTCTATCATATGGATCCCCAACATCATTCCCAGTTGCTTCAATGAGCTTTTCAGCCCATTTAGGCTTCTGATTCTAAATAGGAGTTGGATATGGATCTAGATCATATTGAGGTACAATCTCAATGTCAAGATCATGCAGATATTGTTCTTGATATCCTAAAACTGAAATCTTAGACAACATATCATTATCTACAAATGGAGATGAAAGAGAGTGTATACCTCCCCTTTCGAATGGTTGCTGAGATTGTGCTGGAGTTGAGTATGGCAGAAAGTGTGAGAATTCATATTCCTTGGAGGCATGGTTTGCAACACCCTTTGCTATAATCTTCCTATTCGATATATTTGATATCTCCACTGAGTTAGGACCAAATACAACTTGCTTTGGCGAGCCAGTATGTGTCATCTGATAAACATATAACAAATTTGCTGCAAGAGAGGGCACATAGAGTACATTCTTGAACTCTCCATGCTGGATTTTAAGAGAAACTATACTTGCTATTGGGATCTGTGAATTATCCCCCATATGAATGTTAGGTCCTCCTGAGAGATTGGGAGTGGTTAATGATTTTCTGGAGGCAACCATGTGGTTAGATGCTCCAAAATTTATCAAATAAGCCTTCGAATGAGTGAGGCTTACCTTCAAGGCATGGCACCTCTCTGTTAGGATTATTAATCCTCCCTTGTCCAATTTGGTCATATGTCTAAATCAGTAGTCATGTCTAAATCAGGAGTCCACCCAATCTATTTTTAGTCACTAGCACCATTGGGTCCACTTGGCCTAATTGGGGGACATTTCTAGTTACTAAAGTGTGGGGAACACTAATTAAGGCCTACTGCCATTGATTGCACTTGAATGGATCAGTTTGGGAGCCTCCTATCAATTCCTACAATTTAGGAGCCACTGGGAGTGCCGACACCAACCTTCAGCAGTTGAGTTCAGTTAGTGACTAGTGAACCTCAGTTAGGAGTGAGTTACATTCAGTTATAGTCCTCTACATTCAGTTAGCGCTAGGTTTGCATGGTTGCATACAGGAGAGGCGCATTTCTCACCTACCACAGTCAGTTAGCCTCAGTCAACACTGAAGTAGACACTTGAGTTGTGTTTTAGAACTCTGTTGAACTCCGGCAATGGTTTAGAAAAGGTCAGTTAACTATTGAGTCCTCCGACAGTGATTTAGACAAGGTCTTAGTTACCTACAGTCAAGTAGAGTCTAATCAATTCGAATTTCCTCATGTGGATTCGAATTGCATGTGGCTATTTAAGCCATTGTACTTCATTGTAATTACTCTCTAATTACTCTTTGATTAATGAAAAGCATTCACAGCTGCAAGCCATTTTTGCACTGTTTCATTCTTCAATAACTGAGTAAATTGTGTGATCTATCTTGTGAGTTGTGTTTTTTTCCACATATATATGTGCCCAATTTAATATGGTATCAGAGCCTCGACGGACAAGGCACTTCTCCTCCTAAGATCTCCAGTTGGATCATTTTTGAGCAAAATTTCTCCTTCCAGCTCTGCACCAGAAGCATAAGGTTTACCACTTAATACCCCAAGTTAAGTAATTGTTGATCAAGCTTGCTTGATCAATTATGCTGGGTGTGATGAAAACCTGAAATGTGGAGGCTGTCGACCTTACGTTGCCCCTTTTGTGTTTTTGCAAGTACAACTTCGAATGGCTTCATCAATTATGGATTCATCAGTTCCTTTTCTCACCCTATTCATAAACTATTCAGAATGGAAGATGAAGATGATTGCATCTCTGAAGAGACAAGATCTCTATGAGGTGTCTATTGGACTTGGTGAAGAGTCCTTTGAGAGAGAGGATGAATGGCTCAATTAATGTGATGCATCTTATGGAACAATGTGTATGGCCCTTTCTCCTAGCATGCGCTACCTCAAAATATCTGTTAAAAACCCAAAGGATCTCTGGAAATTATTGGACAGAACCCTTGGAATGATTAATGAGGATCATAATATCACTTTGGAAAGCACATCCAGCACCATAAGAATCCTTGATCCAAAAATCTCGGCCGCCACTCTCCCTGATGAAGTTGTTCAAGATGAAGAAGAAGCAGAAGCTTCTACACAGTCAATTCGAATTGAAGACAGTCCCCTTGCAGTGACTCCTTATCCTGATGCTTCAGAAGTTTATGAGATCTCTGATATCTCATCTCCTGATATGGATGAAATAGAAGAATACATTCGAATCTCTGATATTGAAGAAAAATACTGTTGCACTTCCATGCAAACATTCACTGGTGATTTTCCTTTGAATTATGTGCAAAATATGCCAGTAATTGCTTCCGAAAGTGAAGAGAAATTTGTTTTTTCTCCCTCTAATGTTGCTGCTGGTGTGCAAATATGTAATACCTTGGAAATTTTGCAAGAAATATCAGACTACTAGAGTGATCCATTTGCTCCCCTTGATCTAGATCTTCTAGCAAATTCCTGCAGGATTGCATGCACCAAAATTCAGAATTTTGAAGAAGAAGAAAACTGTGCATTTACCGTCTCGGTTGACCATTTATTTGGATCTGATATTAAACTTATTGGATCTGATATGATCTTATTTAGATATGATCTGATATTGCTTGGTTTAATAATTCAAATTCATAATCTTTCAGTACTGCTTGTAGCTGTTCTCATCAACGGTGTGAAGAAACAAGTATCGCAAGTCTCCTACAAAACTGTTGCTGGGGATTTGATTTGATTTCATATTTTTGGGTCTGTTGTGAACCTATTTAGATCTGATTTACTTTCTGATCTGATATTATTTGGTTCAGATTTTAAAATCCAAGAGCTTTCAGTCATGCTTGTAGCTACTCTCACCAATTCCGGTGTGAAAAATCAAGTACCACAATTCTTCCTCAAAATTGTTGCTGGGGATTTGGTGTTAGTTTCCTCTTATGAGGTTGCTGATATTTTATTTTGTGATTCATTAGCTATTTCAGAAGCTATATCAGACTATGGAGCTAAAGCATTCGCTCTCAACAGTCCCAGGGCTTCTCTACCTTTGGTCACATGCTCAACTCCTCACATAACTAGTAAAGAGGAAGACTTTATGCATCCGCCTGGACACTTGCTCCTAACACTTGGGGATGTTTTTACCACTCGTGGTTTGCTGTTCATGGCTGCAACATATCAGTTTATTAAGTGTTTCTCACATGTTATGAATCCTCAAGAACCTTTTCTCACTTATCATTTGGCTTCAGTTGCTCTACATGGGTCCAGTCTTCATCCGGCAACTGTCTATATTTCTAATTTAGTTGAGCATATCATTCTTCTTCCAAAGAGGAAGATTCCTCCAGACATAATGATGGAGAGGTTCACATGCCAGGCCGCAGGATAGCTGTGCACAGAAGAACCAAATTGATCCTGATTCTACCTGCTTAATTAGAGGGGGGGATTTTTTCCCATGTGGTTTTTTCCCCAGCTCCTTGTAGGAGCAGTTACTTTACTTTACTTGATGTAATGGGTGACATATGGTCTTAGTTACCAGGGCCCACAGATTTTCCAAGTTAGCATTCAAGGGGGGTGTTAGGATTATTAATCCTCCCTTATCCAATTTGGTCATATGTCTAAATCAGGAGTCATGTCTAAATCGAGAGTCCACCTAGTCTATTTTTAGTCACTGGTACCATTGGGTCCACTTGGCCTAATTGGGGCACATGTTCTAGTTACTAAAGTGTGTGGAACACTAATTAAGGCCTACTGCCACTGATTGCACTTGCATGCATAAGTTTGGGAGCCTCCTATATCAATTCCTACAATTTAGGAGCCATTGGGAGTGCTGACACCAACCTTCAGTAGTTGAGTTCAGTTAGTGACTAGTCAACCTGAGTTAGGAGTCAGTTACATTCAGTTATAGTCCTCTACATTTAGTTAGCGCTAGGTTTGCATGGTTGCATGCAGGAGAGGTGCATTTCTCACCTACCACAGTCAGTCAGCCTCAGTCAACACTGAAGTAGACATTTGAGTTGTGTTTCAAAACTCCGTTGAACTCTGGTAATGGTTTAGACAAGGTCAATTAACTATTCAGTCCTCCGACAGTGATTTAGACAAGGTCTTAGTTAACTACAGTCAAGTAGAGTCTAGTCAATTCAAATTTCCTCACGTGGATTCAAATTGTATGTGGCTATTTAAGCTATTGTACTTCATTGTAATTACTATCTAATTACTCTTTCATTAATGAAAAGCATTCATAACTGCAAGCCATTTTTGCACTGTTTCATTCTTCAATAACTGAGTAAATTGTGTGATCTATCTTGTGAGTTGTGTGTTTGTCTACATATCTATGTGCTCAATTTAATACTCTCATGATATTCTATTGGTTCTCCAACATCATACTTCTTTACTCTTTGTGAAAGAGAAATATTGTTATGTTCAAGGAGTGCTGACAGTTGGTCGATGGTCTTCTTCATGCACTGGATCTCTAGATGAAATCCTATCATACAGTAGGGACATCTAGTCTTCTCGAATTTCTTCTTTTTCTCGGAACCTGAGGTTCCATCAAAAGATCCATGATTCTATTTTGGGTTTGAATCAATGTTTTTGGTCTCTTTCCCTTTATGCTTCCCTCTTTCTTGCACATTGTTTGAGTCTGTCACTAAGAGTGCTAGGTTCTTGGAGGTTCGAAGCACTCCCATATGAACCAATTTATCTTTCTCTTGTATTAATGACTCAACAAAAGCATCTAGAGAATGCATCTTCAAATTAGGGATGGAAGCTCTTCTGGAATGGAATGTAGAGACAAAGACTGAGTACTCTGAGCCAAGATTACTTAGCACTAACAGCACAAGCTGCTCATCTTTCCTCTCTAATCCACATTGTTTGCATTGCAGTACTAGTGACTTGTATTTTTTAAAGAATTGTTGAATAGATTCGAAACCGCTAGGCAGTAGAGCTATGAGCTCATTCTCCAAAATATTCCCTCGAAGCTCATCTTGTTTTCCAAACAAAGATTCAATCTTATCCCAAGCATCCTTCAGAGTCCTTATTACCTCAAGATGGAACAAAAGATCTTGGGATATATGAGTGCACATGAATCTGAAAGCCACATCAAGCCGATTCAAAAATATGTTCTTCTCAACATACTACTGGGGCTCAGTTTCTTTGCCCATTGTCATCCTAAACATACCAAGCTTGTGAAAGGATACCTGCATATTTTACCTCTAATCAGTGTAGTTGAAGGGTGTAAGGATTCAGGGTGTGAGAGCTGAAGAATCCATCTTTCTGCATGTTGAATCATTCAATTCCTTAAGAAGCTACATAGGTACCTGCAAATAACACTACAAAGACCAATTCAATTCGTAATCATGTTAGTTTCAAGCCTTTCCACCTTGGCATGTACACTTTCTCAGAGTCTGTCACACATGGATAAACTTCTCTGAACATAATTCAAAGGGAGCAAGGCTATCATTCTAGGATTTATGTGGAAACTCAACTACTTCTGGTTTACAATGGAGATCGGACAAGACTTCCTACTAGCCTAAACAAGGCTCTGATACCATGTTAAATTATTGAACCATTGATCTACAAGAAAATGAGAGCAATAGTAAAGTAAAAATGTGTAGTGGAATATCAAGAACAATGTACACTAAACAAGACAAATTCGAGACAAATCTTATAAGAATTTATCAGTTAATTACAACATTAATATTCATTATTCTAGTAGTAATACACCAGTTTTACAATAAGGAGAATTCAAATCATGTGGACAAGATTCAAATCTACAAACTATACTCGACTAATTGGCTAACTCAGTGTGTAGAAATCATTGGATGGGAGCCACTAGTCTAACTCCTCATGTCTAAATCAGTCTACAATCAGTTAAACTAGTTAAACCAGTTAAATCGATGAGATAGGTGGGAAAAGGTGCCACTTCCCCATCCAGCCATGCAAAACTGCTGCTAGACTAACCGAGAGTGATCTAACTAATTGTAATTGGAGGTTGAGTAAACATAAATCCCTACCTACCACAACCAACTGATAGAGGTTGGTGGTGGCACTCATAGTGGCTCCTTGAATGTAGGGATTGGCACCGGTGGCACCAAAATGGCACCGATGGCACCAATGTCACCAATATCATGGTGGCATCAAACGCTAGCAATTGACTCGTAAGTTAGGCAATATTATCAATTAGTTTATATATGAACAAGGGAGGATTATATAATCCTAACAACTCTTCACCTTGCACTTCGTGTGAGCTTGGTGAATCAAAAAATGGGGAGAAGTGTGAAATACCTCCATTGCACACTTTTAGTTCATTAGCATTTTATTTTTCAAGCATCATTAACATCTTTTAGAGTTAAAGCAAAATCTCCATTTGTATTTACTTTAAGCTATTTAGATGATTGCAACAATCAATTTTTTTATCTCACATGTGTTTGCACCACCAGTACACACCGGGGTATTTTTTAAGGATTCTAATATTATACTGAAGTATAATATTCTAGGTGATTATTTTGGATTGAAAAAAACATGTATATAGATAGGTAGGAGAAGATTAAATATGAAACATACAATTTACTATTGAAATGTGTAAATTTTGGCTAATATTATGACAAAAAACATATTTCATGTAAATATAGGCGATGTTAGAGATTAAAAATGACTAAATAGAAAATTTATTTTTTGAAAAAAAAGCCCAAAAAATAGCCAATTGGTGAAATTTGGCCCCTAAAAATTACCCTGGTACACACCAAAGGACCTAAAATCTCTTCCAATCCAATTATGCTCTTCACCTCACATTACTTGTAATCTTGGTGAATAAAAAAGGAAGGGAATTATGAAATACCTCCCTTACACACCTTAATTGAATTTAGACCCTTAAAATCAACACGTGTAATTGCCAAACCAACTAAAATCCTCCATTGGAGGCCACAAAACAATATTTTAGTTAGGTAGGATTGATTGGGCTAGGCATCCAAAAAATTACCACCAATCTAGTTTCATCAGGATTTTGAAACTTGGCATTGTTGACTTATAGGGTACTATCAAATCCTGCTATCAACGAGTGTCAAAAGACAACCCAGATAAGAAGGCACATTGCCCAAGAACATGAAAGTTGAGGTATAGCTACCATGCTCCCCCCTAAGAGTCTCTCAGCTCTTTGTAGGGAGATGCCACTATACCGCTCAAGCCGAACCACTTATCCACACTTGATGCGAGCATCTTAATGTCCAAAACTTAGGATATCGCCAAGGAGAAATTGTGAGTGCAATTATCGGAAACAATTATATGATAACTAATTCAACACTTAATTGTCAACACAGGGCTCGTAATCTTCGAGGTGCCGACACTATATATGCAAGGTCGAAGACTACCCTATTCTAATATATGTTAATGACACTCGACAAATGCACTATAATGCAAAAAAAAAAGGCAATAATTTTAACTTGCGGAAAAAGATTTACTAATGAAAAACCGAACTTACTGAACCTAACTAGGTACACAAACGACACCAATATGAAAATCAACTTAAATCTATACTAAGACAAAATCAAATCTAGTACAAGAACAAATACAAAACAAATATCTCAATCTAGGAAAAAGGGATTAAAACTAGAGTTCTGAATTATAAATAACAATTTTCTACAAATTCTAATTTGCAATGATTCTAAGTTTGAAAAACAAAACTAGAAATAAGCAAACTAGAATTACAATCACTCTCTATCAAAAGACCAACCTATTTTAATGTTTGAAAGTAAAGCTCAAGAACACAATCATAATCAAAATTCTTATCAAACCGCACCTTGTAAAATAAAAATATGCTAAAGTTCAATCAAATATGCAATAATTATATAGGTGAAATTGACTTCCATAACAAAGGATGTCCAACCATTCAATAGCAAACTTGTTTCTAAAAATATAGTGATCAAACTTACATTCACAACACAAGTTCTATAGATATTCACCTTATGCATATCAACCAAACAAAAGAATGCCTAAGTTTTGGTCTACACTATGTATATAAAGGCATAAGTCAATATAAACCAAAGCAAAATTTTCCTATGAAATCTACTTTCTATTGAGAACTTTCAGTCAACGTTTCAAGCAAATAGATAGAGTATTTGACCAAAGGAGTAGAGCATGTGTTGAGATATACAGTTGGAAATAAGAATCAATTTAAAAACCATCATATTCAGATCAAACTACTATATTCAAACTATCAAGAAGCTATTCAAAATCTGCAAAGCAAAACAAATTAACAAAGGGAAAAGTTGCTATGATATTCTGAAAACACAAATCAATGGAATGAATTTAATTTTTAAAGACAACATTCTATTGAAATTACCAAAGGAAACTATGAAATTAACAAAGCTAAAAGTAAAAAATTACAAAGCAAGTTAGAAAAGAGATTGCCTATGTAAATGCAAAGAGAATTTGTTGAAATGGATTATAAAGCTAATCTATTAATTGGAATGAATTCAAATGATGAGGAAAAAATGCTAAACTACACTAAACTATTCCAAATTATTCCAAACAACTCCAAACTACCCCAACATTGGGAAACCAAAAAAAAGAGATTGATAAAAGACAAAATTACATCTACGGGAACAAAGCATGGACATGAGATTGATATTCCCAACCTAATACATGAATTCACAAAATAGAACAACTTACACAAATTCAGATTTCACAATTTTTTTTTATGTCAAAACTAGAATCTAAATGCTCTAAAATCAATTTTATGCAGTAATTTTTTACATGCTGAACCAAGCAAATTATTCACACAGCTTCTACGATTAGTTTCTATGTTAAATTTCACACAAAATTTGTCAAAAAATAAACATAAATACAAAAACGTTTATGATATACAAACTGAAGTTTCTATACACAAAAATTGATGCTCAAAATTTAAGCATCGATTGAAAAAAAAACCTATATAGATTCCAACCTGAAATTTACAAAAGAAAATCTGCAAATGATCCACATGGATGACCAATCCTTTGGGATTACATAGCTATACAAAAGAATTTACTTCCTGGGAATTCAATTCTCAAGAATATAGTTGAATTTACAAAGTATAACTATGATGCTTAAACTTGCATTCACCCCTCCTCCTTCATCTGATTACGTCGATGTATATATATTGAATTGCCCTACCTCTTAAGTCGTTCACACAAATTTCTAATTCTTGGAAAGACGACCACAAACAAAGTCTGGGAAAATTATGTCTGATCGGGAAAGTTTTTCTCCAGATCTGCATAGAAATTCCGAAAACTCCACAAGAGAAGGGGTAAATGACCATATTTGGGAAGTGGGTTTTAAATGGTTTCACTAGATTCCTCATGGATCACTTATAAATCATCCCCAAAATCTACTTCTTGGCTTAACAACGAGAGTGCCAGATCAAGTGTCGGATTCCTAGAAACTGTTGGACTAACTGTAAAAATAGTATGTTGAATTGATTGCTCGTTGGTGTTGTGGCTTCAAACTTTGGCTGGGTTTTTTAGTTTGTGACAACAATCCGTTGAATGCCTCCTTCTTCACGTGATCCTCCCTGCATATAATATGTTGCATTAAATCATATGTGACCTGATTAATATCAATGTATGTGTTAAAAGCTAATGCATATCCAAAAAAATTATAAAATGGAGTGGTGATAAATCCCAACCATGTCATATCCCATTTATTTAATGGTTTTAAGTTTTCAATTTAAATGCTATGAAAAGATAAGAGTAACTTTCATGTTGTCATTTAAATTATTTATGTTATGAGTAAATTATTTATGCCAGGAGTAAATGACATTAAAACATATGGTTTTGAATTTTAATTAATTTTAAAAAGAAATTAAACAATTTACTTTTATTTAAATTTGTCATTTTTCATTTTTAAATTTATATTTTAAATTAAAACAAATTTATCAAAAGGAATTTAACATGGATAGTTGTAAAGGTAACAACAATAATCATTTTAATATATTCCCCTTTTAACTATTGATTTGTTTTAAATTTAAAATATTGTCAATTAATGAACCAACGCTTATTATCAAGTCATAACTCTAGTTATGCATATGCGGGTATTACAGGGCCAACGAGAGCCAAATGACAAAGGTAGTCAAGCCAGTTAATCGATTCGTCATTGAGCATAATGTGAAACTTAGTACCAGAAGAAGTGTCCGAATGAGTATGGGAAGAAGGGTCATTTACACAATTTAATACTTCAAAAATAAGAGATTAGGCTTCTTTTATGTTTATGAGGTATAACCATTAAAATAATGTAAAAGATGATCGTTTTATAGTTAGATGTACTAAATTACGGGTGAATGAGCTAAGAAATTACAAAAAAAATAAAGTCATGAAAAAGGACAATTTTGGAGCCCACCACCCCCCAGAGTAAAGATATGGAACGCCCTTGGGCCGTCAATAAATTGAGTCTGGCTTGTATTGTTTTATTAAAACACTTTGAATTATCAACAATAGTCGACAAGCAATTATAGGAAGCCATTATTATTATTTTAAAGAAGACTATAATTTTTTTAGAAAAAGAAAGATGAATGCTAAGTGACAAAAATGACCGAAATACTTATAGATTTTAAGATTAGAAATATCTCATACATGCTCACTAAGACCATAAAAGTTATGTAGGGAATTTTCCTTGTGTTCCTATATAGAAAACATGAGGGTATAGTTGGTCTGAAAATCCTACAGAAAACAAGTCATCCTTGATTCATTTTTAAAAGACTTATTGTCATCCAATGATAATGGATAAAGCTCACATTTGAGTTCATCAAATTTTTATAGTTATAGGTCCCACTTCTAGGATAGTAATATCCTAGATATAGTTTGAATTAGATGACCAGGTCTTAAGTTCAACTTACAACCATTCTCTAATAATAAATGAATGACTGGCTTAACCATGTATATATGCACTCAGGATCTTCATTTGATTAATCCATATGCATAACAATATGTCTCTTTTACCCAGAATTTCCCTGCTTCCAGCGAGCCTGTTTAGTACCCTGACGAGTTTACCTTGGTACCATACAAGCATAGTCCCGCTGCCAACAATTTTGTTCAGTACCCTGATGGGTTTTCTTGTATTTACTGAACTTACTTATTTTTTTATTTTACTCGGCATGGACCCGTTGCCAGCAAGATTGTTCAATACCCCAACGGGTTTTCCTCGTAACTATATAATTATTCCAAAAAAATATTAAAGTTTGTGGAAGTCGGTTGGTACTAGAATATATTAAGTTTTGATAAGCGCATAAATCATTAAATTTAACCCATGAGTAACATTATTTATAATAGCTTGAAATTATAGTTCATGCCAAAAGAGAATGACCTAAAGTTGTCCTCTAGTCCCTAAGTATATATTCTTCGTATAAAAGTTTAATAGTGTTCTTGCATAGGTAGAAATGTCACTTACTCCCAAGCTACTACTTAATAAATATACTTAAATAACAAGCTTTGATGATGAGTCTAGGACGTACAAGTGATCGATAGGTATTAGATATACCTTAAAGTTATGGTAAATTCCCATGATATTTAAAGTTAGCCTTGATCAAATGTTATATGAATAGTTAATGAATAGTCAGAAATATGCATGTATGAGGACAAATAAGGATTTTTAAATTGTTTTGGTTTAACCATTAGCGTTATAGTCTTCGTAGTTCCTTTTATTGAAAAATAAAACAAAAAGTGAAGTTGCATTAATCTTTAATCTAAACATGCAACTTTTTATTTATACACATATTTTCTTATTCTGCCTAAGAAAATATTTCTATTCAAGTATATTAACTTTTCCAATGTAACCAAGTGCGAAGCAAGATGAAAAACATACCTATATCCACACATGAAAAAGTTACAGCAATGATTACCTGGATCTGGAAATACAACCGACTTACATATTTCTGCATCAGAAGGTTTTGAAGGAAGGAATGGTATTGTGGCCCGTTACCTCTTGGAACAAACGTTCGATGTAATCCTGATACTCACCTTCCTTCCTCATGCCATGCAGGTCCTCTTCTTCTAAATGTTCAATTTCTTGAGTGCATGAAGGATTTGTTGATATATATGTGGAGAACTCTTCAATTTCAGTTCATTGTCCATCAAATGTAGTCTTCAAGTTTCCAGTTTCCTTGGTAGATTGGAAAGGAGAGTCTGTTTGTATCTCATGGGACTATGGTTCTTCTATTATTTCTGGAGAGGTAGATAAATTCTTGACTTTTGTCAAGATATGTTCTTTTTGAGAAGAATAAATTGAGATCCCAGTTGCTGCTAGGATTTAAGAGAGTTTCCTCAAACTGATGGTCACCTCTGAATCCAATTTTTAGGTTGATAGATCCTACTTCACCCATAGATTAGTATCTGGGGTTCTTACAATACCCATAGATAGATATACATTTTAATGTTTTGAATAAAAAAACTACCTACAGAAATACACTCCTAAAGAAAAAAACACTAAATCTTAAAAACTTGTTGCAAAATTGAAAAATACACCACACCTATAGATAAGGTAAACACACTTGCGAAAAAGATATCAAACTCACACTTGCATAAAAGTAAACACACTAGTAGGAATAATAGACACACTTCCATAAAACACTCATGTGAAAAATAAACACACTTGCTAATAAGAAACTTATTTGCATGAAAAGGAACAACAAGGATTTGGGGTGACCCAATAAAATGGATGCGTCAGGTTGTTACACCACAAAAATTTCATAGTTAAGTTGTCTTTGTGTCTTACCGTTTCCCCTCCCCCTTGTTGTGTAATGTAAAGACGACCTATCTACCTACATTTCAACCCCTTTAGCACCTCCCCGACAACGGGGCCAAAAATGTCAAAAAAAAATATGATAACTAATTCAACACTTAATTGTCAACCTGGGGATCGTAATCTTCGAGGTGCTGACACTATATATTCAAGGTTGAAGACTACCCTATTATAATATATCTTAATGATAGCCAACAAATACACTACAATGCAAAAAAAAAACTAGGCAATACTTTTAACTTGTGGAAAAGAAATTTACTAATGAAAAACTAAACTTAAAAATCCTAACTAGGCAAACAAAACACACCACTATGAAAATTAACTTAAATCTATACTAAGACGAAATCAAATCTAGTACAAAAACAAATACAAAAAAATATCTCAATCTAGGAAAGGATTAAAACTAGAGTTCCTAATTATAAACAAACAATTTTCTACAAATTCTAATTTGCAATGATTCCAAGCATGAAAAAGAAAACTAGAAATAAGCAAACTAGAATTATAGTCACTATCTATCAAAAGACCAAACCTATTTTAATGTTTGAAAGTAAAGCTCAAGAACACAATCATAATCAAAATTCCTATCAAACCGCAACTAGTAAAATAAAACTTATGCTAAAGTTTAATCAACTATGCAATAATTATATAGGTGAAATTGACTTCCACAACAAAGGATGTCCAACCATTCAATAGAAAAGTTATTTATGCAAATATAGTGGTCAAACTTAAATTCACAACACAAGTTCTATAGATCTTTCCCTAATACATATCAACCAAACAAAAGAATGCCTAAGTTTTGGTCTGCACTATGTATATAAAGGCATAAGTCAATGGTCAATATTTTACAAGTCATAAATTTCATGGTTGAATTAATGAAAGGAAGAGATCAATTTTAAAGGAGAAAATACTAAACTTTGTATATAAAACAAAGCAAAATTTTTCTATCAAATCTAGAAAATCAAATCTACTTCCTAATGAGAACTTTTAGTCAACATTTCAGGCAAACAAACAGAGTATTTGACCAAAGGAGAAGAGCATGTGTTGAGATATACAATTGGAAATAAGAATCAATTTAACAACCATCAAATTCAAATCTACTATATTCAAAATATGCAAAGCAAAACAAATTAACAAAGGGAAAATTTTCTATCATATTCTAAAAACACAAATCAATGAAATGAATTTAATTTTCAAAGACAACATTCTATTTTAATTACCAAAGAAAACTATGAATTTAACAAAGCTAAAAGTAAAAAATTACAGAGCAACTTAGAAAAGAGATTGCCTATGTAAATGCAAAGAGAAATTGTTGAAATGGAATCTAAAGCTAATCTGTTAATTGGAATGAACTCAAATGACGAGGAATGAATGCTAAACTACACTAAACTAGTCCAAACTATTCCAAACTACTCCCGAATTGGGAAACCAAAATAAAATAGATTGATAAAAGACATAATTTCACCTACAAGAACAAAGCATCGACATTAGATTGATATTCACAGCCTAATACATGATTTCACAAAATAGAACAACTTACACAAATTCAGATTTCACAAAAACATTTTCTATCAAAACTAGAATCTAAATGCTCTAAAATCAATTATATGCAATGATTTTTACATGTTGAACCAAGCAAATTATTCACACAACTTCTACAATTAGTTTTTATGTTAAATTTCAACACAAAATTTGTCAAAAATTACACATAAATACAAAAACAATTTTGATATACAAACTGAAGTTTCTATACACAAATTGATGCTCACAATTTAAAGATTGATAAGTAATACCTGTATAGATTCCAACACGAAATTTACAAAAGAAAATATGCAAACGATCCATAGGGACAACCAATCCTTGGGGATTACACAGCTATACAAAAGAATTTACTTCCCGAGAATTCAATTCTCATAGAACATAGTTGAATTTACAAAGTATAAATATGATGCTTAAATTTGCATTCTCCCCTCCTCCTTCATATATATATATATATATATATATTTATTGAATCCCCTATGCTCGTAAGCCGTTCACACAAATTTCTAATTCTTGGAAAAACGACCACAAATAATGTCTGAGAAAATTATGTATGATCAAGCGAGTTTTTCCCTAGAACTGTTTAGAAATTCGGAAAATTGCTCGCGATGTGGGGGTAAATGAACATATTTGGGAAGTGGGTTTTGAATGGTTTCTCCATATTGCCATGGATCAGTCAAGAATCATTCCCGAAATATGCTTCCTGGATTAATAACGGGAATGTCGGATTCCTAGAAATTGTTGGACTGATTGTAAAAATAGTATGCTGAATTGATGGTTGGATGGTGTTCTGGCTTCAAACTTTGTCTGGGACCTTAGTCTGTGGCACAACCATACGTTGAATTCCTCCTTCTTGACGTGATCCTCTCTGCATATGCTATGTTGCACTAAATCATATTTGACCCGATTAATATCAATGTATGTGTTAAAAGCTAATAGATATCCAAACAAATTATAAAATGGAGTGGTGATAAATCCCAACCATGTCATATCCCATTTATTTAATGATTTTAAGTTTTCAATTGAAATGCTATGAAAAGATAAGGGTAGCTTTCATGTTGTCATTTAAATTATTTATGCTACGAGTAAATTATTTATGCCAAGAGTAAATAGCATTAAAACATATGGTTTTGAATTTTAATTAATTTTAAAAAGAAATTAAACAATTTACTTTTATTTTAATTTGTCATTATTCATTTTTAAATTTATGTTTTAAATTAAAAATAATTTATCAAAAGGGATTTGACATGGATAGTTGTAAGGTAACAACAATAACCATTTTAATATATTCCCCTTTTGACTATTGATTTGTTTTAAATTTAAAATATTGTCAATTAATGAACTAAAGCTTATTATCAAGTCATAACTCTAGTTATGCATATGTGGGTATTATAGGCCCAAAGAGAGCCAAATGACAAAGTTAGTCAAGCCAATTAATCGATTTGTCCTTGAGCCTAATGTGGAACTCAGTACCGGAAGAAGTGTCAAAACGAGTATGGGAAGAAGGGCCATTTACACAATTTAATACATGAAAAATAATAGATTAGGCTTCTTTTACGTTTATAAGTTATAACCAATAAAATAATGTAAAAGATAATCGCTTTAAAGGTAGATGTACTAAATTGCGGATGAATGAGCTATGAAATTACTAAAAAAATAAAGTCATGAAAAACGACAATTTTGGAGCCCACCAACAATTGACTCTTGAATTCAGATATTTCCATTGGGAAGTGTTTCCATCCCTTTTGGAACATAGCCCCATCATTGCTATAACTAACTCTTTGTTACTTTCACTAGTCAATCATTGTGTGGATCCCATTTTCACCAGCGGTTGTGCTTTTGAAATGCCCAATTACATTTGAGAGGAAGGACGTTAGGTACTTAGGGAATTTACATTTATTTTATTTTTAAGTACAAGTTCACATAACTCATAATTAAAAAGTACCTACATCTGGGATCATTTTCACTAAACCGACATAGCACATATCACTCACTTTGCACCATTTTGCATCTATTGTGGTTGCCATATTTTTGCATTCGTTCAAGTGTGCTTATTCCAAGCATACCTCTCATTTGCCACACACCACTTCCACCATTGAGGAACAAAACCTCATAAGGAAATCCCATATACTGCAAGGCCTTTCCCCTCTCTCAAGGGGTGTTTTCCCATTCTCTCCCTGTGGTTCATGAGGGAGATACTCTAGCCGAGGCTTCTCCCAGGCCACATTGGTTTGTTCATCCAGGCGACACAGCTCCTTACTTGATTCATTTTGTCACCTTGAAGAGAATTTAGATAATTTTGCTTCACCCTCTTATGGAAGAGGCATCCCTTTATTTTCACCCCACGAAGAAAATACTACCCTTATTCTCCCTCTTTGGGAGGAGGCCATACAACATCCTCTTCTTCACATCAAAGAAAGAAATCACCACCACATACTCTATGTTCTCCCCCTCAAGGAAACAATACAAAACATATGATGGTGGAACCTAATGCAACCTTACCTTTCATGAATATCTTGAATCTCTTTGATCTAGATAAGTTGATCAGTGACCCCATAGCACATGATCCGACATGCCCCGATATGCCCAATAAGCTCCCCTCACACATCCCTAAGTTTGAAGGAAAATAAGGAGATGATCTCACAAACAACATCATGTCTTTCCACCTATGGTGTTCCTCCAACAACATAGTGGGGTACTCAATAAGGCTTCATATCTTCATGATATCTTCCAACAAACCCTCATAGGAACCATTACAAAATGGTATGTGAGTTTACCACGGGAATCCCTTTCCACCTTTGGGACAATTTCCACCACTGTCCTCACTTAATGTCAACTTCCCATATGCCATGATTTAGACCTCAAGATTCTCACAAAATTTAGGTAAACTACCTCTACCAACACAGCGAACCACATCCATGAGTGGCGTAGATGCCGCACATTGTGCAAAATCAAGATACAACCTTAGTTCCTATTGGATTGGTTCATCAAATCACTCCAACCTACTATAGAAAAGGATGTGGAAACCTCATTGTCCCAAATTGAGGAAGATGCAATCTTGAAGGCCCAACGTTTCGATCTCAACCGACTTCTATGCCTCCCCCTATGGTAGTGAATTACCCACCCATCCTTCCCGTGTCAACACCCCCTACTACTGTTGCAAATCCTCCAATTGGACAACTATATTATGGGTCCTACAATCCAACTTACCCCAATGCAAGCCAAGCAGCATCAGTACCTCCACCACAAATGGCACAACCATCTCCTACATTCACTTCATATGGAGTGCAAAATGCATATGTACCACCACAGGGGTATACTCCTTATTACATGTTTATGTGTCCTCATGGATATTCCCCGTGACATTTATGGGGGTTAATTTAGTGCAACCTTTTTTTACGAAACAAACTCAACAGTTTGATCAGTTGAACACCGCCAATCCCCAGTATCCCAAAAATAAGGGGAAGAAGAAAGGTAAGAACAAACAGATCCATCAATAGGGACAAGGGGTGATCCCCCTCCCCATAAGAACTAGAACTAGGGTAACCAAAATACAGGAGCTAAACCCCCCCCCAAATAAGGAAAAAATGCTAACTTAGGGACAAACTATTCCTACTCTATTTGTGAAGTGTACGGTCACTATACTCACCATTATCCATTCATCCTCGACAGCCAACAACTGGTGGAAGCAAAGAAAAAGACAAGAGAAAACCCCCCTCAAGTGCCTAATGCACCATATCCCTAGCAAGTTGTCTTGCAACAACCATTTGTCAACCAAGGGGTGGTCACCCAACAATTGGACCCTCACCCCCTTCGCAATGACTCCTTTCAAACATTTACATGAACACGACATTTGTCAAACTCTAAACTTGAGCCAAAAGCTATGGAGGGCCTGAACCCTCACAAGGGGAGGATGCACACCTATTCCCTTGGGAGGTCCTTTTCAAATAACATGCCCAATCAATGAACAAATCCCGAGGATCCCAAATGATCCACTTAGGAGTACTCCACATAACCCCCACATGAAAGCTGCCCACAACTACAATATTGTGGATGACTTGGCTCAGTCCCCAGTTTCCATTTTCATGTTAGAAGTGATGTAGTCATGCCCAAACCAAAGGAAGGAATTACTTAATGCATTTGGTTCCATCAACCCACCATACTTACACATCATGAATTTTGATCTCGACAAAGGGGAACCACGAATATGGTCATTATTCGCATTCCAAGTCCTTGACATAGTTAAAAACATTATGATCCAGTGATGCATAATTGATGAGGGCACATCCACATGCATAATTTCCTCTAATTTATGGAAAATATTGGGATCACTCGAGTTAGTCCCCTCATCTATCACCCTTCATGCATATGATGGGAGGCCATCACAACCGAGAAGATTGTACCAAAATGTTCCTATTGATTTAGGGGGAAACATGGTAATGATCGATATTGAAGTAGTTGATGCACAACTCTAATACAATATCATTTTGGGTCGTAGTTATATGCATGCCATGAAGGTGGTTTCCTATTCAGTATTCTGCATCATGATGTTTCCCATTAATGGGAATATAGATCCCCTTGACCGCCTCAACAAGTATGACCCTCATACCAACACCAACCCTAAAAACGTCCTACCCATGGTAGGTGAGGTGACCCAACTACCTTACGTTGATATTTTCTTAGGCGTGTACAAAGACTTCCTGAAATCCACACCTCAATGGACAACCTCACGTGCACTATTTTCACCTTGGAAAATACACCTTCAACCCCCTCGGCATCATCATCGACACCTTTGACAAGTCATGGCATTAAACAGATGTTGAGTCCATCAATGCTACCCATTTTCCAAATTCCATTCTTGTACCCCTCCACGAGATCACAAGGGACGTTATTCATGGCTCAACTAAATCTTCCTATACTCAATTTTGGAATGCATATGTGGTACCTTATGCCACCCTGCCCCAAGATGGACTCCAAACTTGTAGCACACTATGAGTTTGTGTTGGTTCGACCAGTAAGCCTTCCGACCTACAAACTTAGCCAAAAACACCCATGACCAAGCCACCACTAGTTGTCATGAAACCCACTAATGAGGGCATAAGTTAAACCAAGTTGAAATCCCCCATCATGAACAACCCTCTCCCCAAACCATCATCAATGGTAATTAAGGCTAAAGTTGGGGGCATGACTCGACCAAAGTTGAAATCTCTCGTAATGATTGACAATCCTATAGTGAGGGTCACCCCATCATGTTCCCTATGAGGCAAATAAGGCCATGCGACCAAATTTTTCCCCACCTTGTCGTAGCTCAGGAATTTACTTAATACCATTATTACTATGACGCATGTGACCCATACTATATAAGGGGGCATACCTTCCACCTTGTCTTTTCTAAAAAACACCACTAAGTCCAAGTCATTACGTACCAATTTTGATTTCAATTTTTGGGCACCATACACACCATTGTCCCAACCTCCCTTGATTTTGGGACACCTTGGTGACCATCCGCCTCACCAACCCTTTGGTTGAGAATCCTTCATCTCAACCGAAAGAAACAATTTCCATCAATATTGTTACTACATTAGCATTAACACCGGTTGTGCCTAAGCTAGAAATGGTCATCTCACAACAAGCTCTCACTGAGACACCTACGCTGCAAAGACCACAACCTATGGATATTGAACTATACGCACAACATGATAGCTGTGCATCTTGTGGGAACCATACTTGAATATGATTCCCAACCAGAGAAGTACAAACACACCGAACCATTAGTCTACCTCACCTTTAACTTCGGCAAACAAGCTTATACATGTCAAGATCCCATGCCCATGTCAATCATGTGGTGATACTTCCCACTATTCGTTCCAATATCCAATCCTATGCACCGAATGAGAAGTACACCTTGACAATATGTGTTTATAGGATCAACTTCTCCACCTTAGGGTATCCTCACAAGGATCACCCTCCAAGCAAATCCCCCCCTTTAGTGAATATCATCGATAACGTATCCTCCCGAGTTGGTCTACTCACCAGTGACGATTCATCATCCTCAAATGAGGACTAGGATACACCCCATCCATTACATGATTACCCCCCCAGGGTCTCTCCAAACAAGTGTTCGACTGGTCCATACATCCGAGTCCATTACCACTTAGATATAATTCACAATTCCAACACAAGGACGACCCTATTGTTACAAGGGTTGAACCTTTTCCCACCCTCTTCATTGTCCGTTTGCACTTTCAAAAGAACCCTCAACATCCCTAACAATGAATTGTATCTGAACGATTCTTTCCATAATACCCCATGCACACCACAAGTGCACCATGTTTTTATTTATTATTTATGCATTGTCAATACCTTTGTCATGTTCCTTATCACACTTGGGTATTTACGTCATGTGTGCAAGATAACAACCAAGACAGTATGATTCTACCATTTTCTAAGCAATGGAACGGGACTTATATCACAGGTATCACCCTGACGATGGTGTATAGGCAACATTTTCCCTTTGTTTACATTGCATTCACCAGTTCTCATTGCTAACCATATGGTCCTAATTCCTAGTAACAATGTGCCATCAACATCATTACCGCGAATACTATGTTTCTCCCATGGGTGCGCACACCATTGCAAAATCCATCATAATTTGACACCCATGTTTCGAACCCCCACAAGTCCAAGGAATTTGATCTAGTTTTAAGCAATCAACCCATATCTTATCATTTTATAGTTTCGCATTTACTCTCCCACCTTTAGTAGTTGATGCCATCAAATTCCTCATCATATGTTACATTCGAGATCCACCATTTAGCACTCACACCCCCATGAGTAATCTATGATATGTAATCTTCCTCATATCATCAACCCTGTGAAGACAACAATGGGACCCCACCCTCCAAAGAAACCAATTCTATTTAGTTGTTCCCATAGGGCAAAGATGCATGGCATTGATTCATGAGGCAACCATCTTCGAATTTGCAAACAACCCTCACATCATTTTGGAAAAAGTTCCCTAACCCACTACAAACTGGGGGAGCTCCTTCCATCATCAAAATTGATTCCTTGATTCATCCAAAACCGTAGGATTCCCACCCATCATCAAATTGGTCCCCTGACACACTCAAAACTGTGGGGACACCAGCAATTATTCTTTATGTACAAACCATTCCTCGGTCCACTCAAAACCGTGGGAACACTTGATTCTTTTGGAAGCATCCCCTAGTCACCTTTGATCGATGCAGTTTAGTCTCGATATCCACAACAATGTTAGTTTTTTCAGTCACCATTAACCCTCAGTATTGTGTCTCCCAAAAATCCCTTCATCTATTGTTTGTCTGCCTCTCTAACACTGTCCCTCTATTTTGAAGAACTTTGCTACCAGTTACTCCCCAATTTTACATCAATCAAAGGAAGTTATGATCCCCACACTTACCAGCAAGTCTTGTGTCAGGTATGTCAATCTTACAATTGGTTACAAAATGATCTTGGTTCGCAAGATAAGACACTCGTCTTATCATGTACTTTAGATCTGCTTCTCATCGACATCAAAACACTATATTATGAGAGTTACAACGGCTATAGTGGTACCTTGAGGTCCCTTTCAATCAATATAAGGGATTTCCTCCAACTAAGTAGGGAGAGCCATTAGTGCTCAATAACTTAG
Source organism: Pseudotsuga menziesii (assembly GCA_001517045.1). NCBI lineage: Eukaryota > Viridiplantae > Streptophyta > Pinopsida > Pinales > Pinaceae > Pseudotsuga > Pseudotsuga menziesii. The sequence goes on along the minus strand of LPNX010124540.1, from coordinate 11,175 downwards.
TGGTCTCCCTTATGTTCGATGTCAAAACATTTATCATATCAAGAGGAGTCTTACATTTTGAAGGTGGCAGTGTTCACATTTGCAAATCATGGTAGCAACACATATGATACAGTGAGGTACCCCATTCAACAACTTCACTGGTATTCCGGTCCCCCACCCCAGTGGGATTCTCATTATCTTCGACAATTCCGCTCCTTTGGCACCAATGACATCATTTTCAAGTTCATCTACTCTTACATGGTTTGAAGCCGCCTTCATCCATACACCAATAGTTTGATGAGGTGACCCCTTTATCTCCTCATTTTGTAGTCATTTTGACATATATTCACGAGCATGGGTATGCTTTCCTTGTTTGTATAAAACACCATTATTTATTACAGCTTCATCGGTCATCACCAACAATCTTCCCCCATGGGAGGAATTTTCCATCCACATGTGCTTCACAACTTTCAAGAACAAACGAAACAATGATGCATTATCAGCCCTAGAGTACCCTCTGAATCTCATACATCAAGGGCATATGTTAATGCTTAAACTTCACACACATGCGGCATTTTATCCATTCTTACAGTAAGGCATCATCAACATATAACATGCATCCCATTGAAGACATCCTCATCAATATCTAGAAATAAATACAAGTCAAAAATGCCGAAAGACAGTTAAAAGAAAAGGGCGCACGACTAGATATCTATTTACTTGCGCTACTGCATTTGTTACCGGTTATGTGCACGTTCGATACTAGCACGAATTTCGCTTCGAGATCCGCGCAACTATCAAAATGGCAGGATCTCAACCACCAACCACGAATTGAAGGCTCATGAAGGATCCTCACCAATAGAAATTCGAACTTGTCTCTTCATATGATGGGGGAGCATTGAATATCTCCCTCTGTGTACCTTGTAATTAGTTCACGAGGTGATGGGGTTCACACTTGAGTCTAGTTGTTTCTTGGCCACCTCTTGGCCTATAAAAGGAGGCCATGGGCATGCATTTTAATAGAGAAATTCAAAGAAATTCAAAGCAAGGTTATTCTATTGGAATTGTGTTGGAACTTCCTCATAGTCCACCTCTTCCTACACCTACTGGAATTTCCCAAGCTCTCTTTCCTCCTTCCTTGATCCAAAAGAAGTTAAATTCATTATACCATTGACTCTTTCAACATCCAATAACTTTGTTTTGGACAACTCCTTGATTTTATGTAAATGCGTTACTTTATCTAAGTTAATCAAACATTGCACTTTTGCAGAATTTAAATCAAGAAAACAAAAGACATATAAGAACATGCATCCATGAAGACATAAACAAAACATTACCAAAAACATTGTTAACAGAGTTCACTGGACCTCCTTGGCTACATCTATGGGTCTGCTTTAACCAGCAAGACCACTTATGTTCCTTCTTGTAGCAAATGCTCTTGTTTACAAAAGTGTGGACTTTACACAACATGAATGCCAAAACATGCTCTTCAAACAATAATGGAGCTCTCAACACCTAAAGACTCCCCAATGGTGTTCCCTCACCAATTGAAATCCCAAATGAGATCTCACTAGTTCTCCACTAACTCTCACTTGGCTCCCCAAAATGCTCTCCAATGGCTTCTAACAAATGCTCATGCCATTGCGCGTCTGTCTCATGGGAGAACACCCTTGGTTTAAATACCAAAAATGTCCATAACTTCATTTCAAATTTAATGAGATTTACAAATATTTTAAACCCAAAATTAAAACAAAATATAATTACTAATAATATAATACAATTCTTTTAGGTAAATAATATATAATAATAGCTTACCCGCCACATGGATCGTTGGGTAACATATAGTCAAAACCTCAAATTAAAACTTTTATTTTTATCCCCCTTGGCATATTATTTGAAATTCGTTGGCATGTGATAAATTTTAGGAAATGGTTTTCCCTATTATATGCTCATGGGATTCGTTCCATCTCAAACCATCTTTTTAGGATATGGTATTATATGCTCATGGGATTCGTTCCATCTCAAACCATCTTTTTAGGATATGGTATCCACAGTTTTAGGTGTGTTGCCACTTAATTTGGCATATATTAAAAACTTTTTAAATGCTTTTCTCTTTAAAATATTTCAAACTTTTTGGATATGCACACCTTTTCACATGATGTTACATGTCATGATATTTTGAAGCTCATGCTTGCCACTTGTTAAATTGCTATTGGACCACATGTTATGTTAACTTGTGGTTGGTCCATGTCAACCGTACTTTCCATGTCACTACTATGCATGTTTCCACATCATTTAACGTGTGTCTTCTGCCAATTGGTCCACGTCACTTGCACTTGCCATATCAATTGCCATGCAGGATACACTCATCTTATTGACGATATCCAATGCCATGTGCCATTATCGGGTGCTGCAACGTCATCACTTTTTTCTAATACGGGAAAACTTCTCAGCTGGTTATCTTTCACATATGAGGTTTGTTTGACGTGAAACAAACATTGGAGAATTCGTTTCGACGAGCTCTACGCAACTGTGCCATCCTTCTGAGTTTTTATGCTTTTCATTTTTGAGTGGTCTCAGATCTTCCTAGATCATTCCTCCAAGGGTGAAGTGTTTCTACCATTTGTTCTTAAAGTTATTTAGCATTTAGTGTGGACAAAACAAAACACTTTAAGGGAGATTGTTGGCTTCCCTTTGAATGCTACAGTTCTTAGGTGACACTACATGTATTTTCTTGATCATTTGGTAATCTAAATTGGTTCTAGCATTGGTTGCTTCTTGTGGTTTGCATTCCCTCATTCCCTTTTCTTTATTTGAAGTTTTTGTTTTGTTTTACCAACAAGAGCTTGCATGATCAGTTTGGGGTTATCACATTTACTTTTTGTAACACAATATTGGGAGAGGCTACGCACCTTTGTGCATAATTTCCCACAACAACCACCTTCACACAGATCATACTTATTCAAACACTAATCTGAATTCACTCATAATCAATTTACACAAATAACCCATCGGGTTAAAGCAACTTATTGGTAATGAGTACTTGAGATGATAATTTGTAAATGGAAGGTCATGAGTTCAAATCCCCCATGGGTGCTTACTTACAATATGAACTCATGTACTATAATATTGCTTGCTTAGTGAACCCCCCATGGGCCCACCATATTGAGTCAATGTGATGAATACCCTATTCTAGGCACTCTAGCTTCTCTAGAATTCTTGGTTGTCCCCAATAGTTATCTCTTGTCCTAGAAGGTTCGTCCTTATCTTATAGATCATGGCTCTTGTTCCCTCATCCTCCATCCTACCTTCTTTCTTTTTAGGATATGGTATTTTGTAGATTTGACTTTTAAAATTAATTTTACATCTAACAAATAACAAAAAGAACTTACCTACATCAAAAGAAAGTTATGTCTTCTTATAATCTTTTAATTAATAATAATTTAAAAATCTATAAATTCAAAAATTCAAAAAATATTTTTCATTTTCCAAAACTTGAATTTATGAAGTATTATAACAAAACCTTGGATAAAAATTTCCAAGCACTTAAAGTAACATGAACAAAAATTCTATATAATTAGAATAACCTTTGCTTAACCCAAAGTAAAAATATCAACAAATGAGATATATTTAAAAAAAATGTTTCAGATTTTAATCTAAAAAATGTTTTAGATTTTAATAAATTAAATATTGAAATTTATAAAGTTTTATTTACATTTGATATTAATTATTATATTGTAATTTTAATTTTACTATAATTTAATTATAATTTAATATTAAAATTAAAATTAAATAAAAAAAATTAGATTAATAATATTTTTGGCTTTCATCTCAATAATGATACAAAGTATTTTTAATTTAATATTAAAATTAAAATTAAATAAAAAAGAAAAAATGGACACTAGGAGTTGCTTGAACAATCTTACTCATTCGGTAGTTTAGTTGGGATGATTTCAAAAAAGAAGTACCGCTATTGTATATGCATTTCGCAAAATTTTGACATTTTTAATTTTGTAATAGTTTTACATTTCCCTGTTATTCGAGGCAAAGAAGAGTTTACGGGTGAGGGATATGTTGAAGGAGCCTAGTCAACAGAACGTATGTAATATTTGGTTGACTTAAGTGTGGTTGTTAGTCGACTGACCAAGCCAGTTAGAGGCAATTACACCAGATCTAACTGATTGTAATCCTTATATATAGGCTGTTGAGCCAGAGAAAAGATAGGAATGAATGCACAACCCGTAGTAGTAAAAGTATGTCCAACATTATCATGAGCATTCCCAGTGTCATCATTATTCCCTTGAGCAGCAATAGAACCATACGCATTCCCGGGAATTGAATCTGGAGCGTATCGACTTACTCCCTTAGATGAGAGAAAAGTAAGGGTATTCTCCAACCCCGGCATACTCCCCAATCCCAGGAGCCGTAGTAGAGCCAATATATATGCGAAATCTAGAGTATTTTTAATTTAATATTAAAATTAAAACTAAATAAGAAAGAAAAATTGGTGAGTACTTTATTTGTCTTTCATTTCAATTGGTATTCATTTCCACTCTTTAACTCAACATTCTGATTTAAATAAACAAAGTATTGTCTAATCTTCATAACTTCTCTAAACTTTATTCTTTTAAGTAATGGTTGATTTTAATGATAACTTTGATATTTTGATTTAATAACTAAGTAAATGAAAAACTAATTATAAGTAATCTGAACAAAATATTATTTAATCCTAACATAAATAAAAAATTGTGAATGACAAACTATGAAAAAAGACATTTAATCCTAACATGAACGAAAAACTATGACCGATTGATGTACAATTCAAAAAATAATAAATCATGTAGGCACCCATATGTGCACATGAATACATCGTTAATAGGTAATAGGTATGGGAGTGCATAATTTATTTTGTGTGTATTTTTATAAGTTTAATTATTTATATATATATGATTTTTTTTAATAATAAGAGTTTATATTTTTATTAGTGATTTAAGAGTTAAGTTTATAGATTTTTTTCTTTTCTCTATTTGTATACACCAGCGTAGATCCAAATCCTAGGCTCTATCAAGCGACGAGAGGGATCAAATATCCTGAGGTGCAAACTTTCTTTAGTGAAATATTAATATTATATTAATATTAACTTTTATCTTTTAAATTAACTATTAGATGCAACTATTAGCTTAACTCTACTAATGATACAACCATGAGCTTAAATTCAACTATGATGCCATCACAATCTTAAAAAGGTGTTATCCTCTCTCGCTTAAGCTGCTTTTGTGGTGTCCCCTCTTCTCCAATCAATGTCATGAACTAAAGTGTTTGTATCTTCATCTTTCTGCAACTGGACTCAACACCTAACTTTACCAACTTTAACCACTTTTAACAACTTCAATGTAGATTGATCACTGGTTATTTTGCATTTATATAAATACTTATCTCCTTACTTTCAGAATCCATGTCTGTTTTCAACTCTCAAATAAGTAAGGACTCTAGGGTTTGAAGCTGAATTAGTAGAAGGCTGAAGCAATGCAGCATAAAACTCATATGTTTCCTCTATTCTGGTATTGGATATACCTATTGTACTGTAAGTCAAAGTTCAAACTACAATGGAATTATTCAATCAACATGTCTCTGACAGGTTAGTTTTCATGGTCGTATGGCTGACATTGTTGACTGCTATGGCCTCTGCGAAGCTACGCACCGAGACATTCGTTGTATGTATAAAATTTATTTTTTTAGTTTTAAAATTATATTATTTTTTAATAATTTTTTTTTTCAAATAAGATATCCGGTTAAACTTAAAACCTAATAAATGAAAAATATAAGTAAATTATATATGGTTAAAAGTATTGGGATAATTAATAAATATATTTTTCCATCCTTCGTAGTTTTTGCATATATATAATTTTAGATTAAAATATCTGTACTGGTTTTTGATCGCTCATAATATGACTATATACACACCTTTATTCTTTGATTATTTATGTAACGCTCTCGAGCTGGTTTATTGGATATTCAGCTTCAATCGACCTCTGTAAAGAGGCTATGTGGGACGCACAATATCATCACCGTTAACGGTTAGTTTCCAGGTCCAACTCTCCACGGTTAGGAACAGAGATACTCTTATAGTCAAAGTGTACAACAACGCCCAATATAATGCTACAATCCACTGGTACGTCTAGAACTATATAGTGAATCAGATTGATAATAATGGATTTTACTGATAGTAAATGTCATGGAATTAGTACAAGTCGGTTTAGTGTGTATATCTCTGCATTTGCTTGTTGAAAGAGATACTGTACAGTTTTAAGAACTAGTACAGCTAATGAACGAAAGGGATTCTATTATGTTTGCAGGCATGGAGTACGACAGTTCCTCACAGGGTGGGCCGATGGACCTGAATTTATAACCCAATGCCCCATTCGCCCAGGGGGAAGTTACACATATAGATTCACCATCACTGGTCAGGAAGGAACCCTCTGGTGGCATGCCCACAGTTCATGGCTGCGAGCGACTGTGTATGGAGCCTTGATCATATCTCCCAGCATGGGAGCCACTTATCCCTTTACTAAGCCCCATGGCCAGGTCCCATTCTTCCAGGTATGTTAGTACTATTTCTGTTTTTTATGATCCCCAATTAGCAATATTCAATTGTGCTTGCTTTTATTGCCGGGCCCTGTTTGCATTCACAGGTGAATGGTGGAATAGGAATCTTATTGATGTTGTGAACCAAGCAACCTGAACAGGAGCTGCCCCCAACGTTTCAGATGCGTTTACTATAAATGGACAACCAGGAGATCTGTATCAATGTTCAAGTTCAGGTACATTTCTCGCTGCATTAATGCATCTACAGACTAAAATTCTTCATTTAATGGCAAATTTGATTCACTTTATCTAGAGATATAAGCTGCTAATGGTCAATGATCGATGCAGAAACCTTTCGCGTCCTAGTGAAGGCTGGGGAAAGTAAACTCCTACAGGTGATCAATGTTGCACTCAATACCGACCTATTCTTCGCGGTGGGTAGCCACACAATGACTGTTGTGGCTGTGGATGCTTTGCATACGAAGCCTTTTCAGACGAACTTTCTGATGCTCGGCCCCAGGCAGACAACAGACGTACTTGTCACTGTCGATAAAATTACAAGTAAATATTACATGGTTGCTTGAGCATATTCCAATGGCCAAGGAGTTCCCTTCGATAACACCACTACGGTTGCCATTTCGGAATACAAGGGAAGCTCTAGCAGTCATGTTATGGGAAGCTAGTAGTCAGTCATTTTTTTTATAGCCGACATAACATAATGTAACGTTACGTAACGTGACAACGTTACGTAACGTGACAACGTTACGTAATGTTACAACATTGTGTAACGTTACAAGATCTACCCAATACTAGGCTGTAGAGCGCCTCTCGGCGTAACAAATGAGGGGTGTTTTTTTTCATTATTGTGTTAAAAAAACTCTTTATAACTCAAGTGAGTGAGATGTGTTGCCTCTATTACACTCACGTGGCACATGTAGGTTGTTTCCAAGTAAAAAAAAAATATAAAATAAAACTAAACACATATCAGATTCAAGTTTAAAAAAATAAATATAAAACTAAGCACATGCCAATTCCAAGATTAAACTAACCAATTTCAAACTAGAAGTGGTATATCAACTCCACACTTTAGCAAAATATAAAACCTTATTATGTGAAATTGAAAGACAAACAAAACTATATCATCCCAAAAAACCCTAACAAGCCACCAAATATTATCATGTCCATGATCTAAGGAAAACCTAAGAAACAACCAAATACTATCCCATCCATGATCCAAGCCTTGATCCATTTCACTTCGCTCTATTTGGTATGTGACATCCATGGTACATATATGCAGGTAGATGATATTTTAATGTAATTTGTAATGAGTTTAAAATACGATCAAAATAAATATGCATTTTTCACATAAAAATAGTGTATTTTAAATATTAGATGTGTTGTTCAAAAAGAGATATAATAATATAGTTTTAAATATCTAAAAATACACAAAACATAATGCATACTTATTACTTTAAGAATATGTATATGGTAATTTTTCATTATTTCAAACTTTGAATCACAAGTTACATGCTTTTTTTGTGTGTGGATTAATGCTCATAAATTTCTATAACAACATTTATTTTAAAAATTTGTGTTATATTAGCACCAGTATAGATCCATGATCCATCTTAATGCTAGATTTACCAAGCATTGAGAGGGGTCAAATTCCTTGAGATTAGAACTTTGGTTGACACATGAAGGAATTTGATCCCTCTCGACACTTAGTAGAGCCAAAGGTACAATAGATCTAGAGCCAGAGTTAAAATCGATCTATACTAGTCTTGTTATCAATCTAATCAAAATTGTCATATTGTTGTTATTGAAGAAGTATTTCTCCATTACTTAAATTTATAAAAGAAATCTAACTCTAAGTTTATAGATTTTTTTTCCTATTTTCTTATTTTATTTATTTTATTTTATATTTCTTAATATTTCAATAATTACTATTGTGTTTCCATTTTTAAATATATAACATCATAAACTTGACACATATACGTTGTTGTTGTTGTTATTATTTAATTTTAGATTTTAAAACTCACATCAAAACCATTATGAAGCTCAAAACAAATTACCTTCTAATTAAACTTTTGATTTTGTACATAACTTCATAAGGTCCTTATGAAAAAACAATTAGACACAAACCCGTTTTGTGATTACGAAAGAAGAAATTCAATATGAATTAAAATAAATTTATATAACAAAATTATTAATCAATCCATAAATGGTCATATGGGTGAGAAAGATGTAGAACTCTCACCTATATAAAGTATATGATTTTTGATCCATCAACTAAAAATTAATGCATTATATAAAAGAAAACTTACAAAATTCGTCTTACCAATCCATGCACACTTTTAAATGCCTTTGTTCAAACTTGTTTATTAAAAAGAATCCATACACACTTTTTTTTTAAATGTCTTTTTTTTTTTCATAAAAAAGTTCTTATATATTAAATATATAAAAAAAGGTATCACCTGTACTTTACACAAAAGTGACCGACTGTCCACTGTCACGTTCTTTTTACACATCTACAAGTCCGCAGAGATTCATCTTTCCACCCATAATCCCAAGTAACTAATATGCAGTCTTCACCCACCATGTATCTTTCAGTTTGATAATGTAATTTCCATTACAAAAACATCAATTGATGAATATATGCCCAATATGAACCATAAGATATAACAATCTTATGCATTCATATAAAATACCAGTCTATCTAATATGTATCAAAAAAAACAAAAAGGGGATGGATCGCGACCATCCCCACTTGCCACCAAAAAAAGACCAACCGGCCCCGCTAATGCCATCTATCTAATATGTACCAAAAATAACAAAAGTGGATGGATCGCTACCATCCCCACGTGCCACCAAAAAATGACCAACCGGCCCCGCTAATGCCATCTTAGATAAATAATCAGCATCTGAATTCATCTCCCTATATACATGCTGGATATTTATCTCCTGAAATTGACCCTTCAGCATCATTATACGGTCCATCCAATAGGTAAGTTGGATCAATTCCAACTCGAACTTACCTCTGAACCATTCCACTATAACCATGGAGTCCCCCGCAATTTAAATAGCCTCAATATCTAAAGAACGAGCCAGATGTAGTAGACTCCATAAAGCAAGTAATTCAGACCGCGAATTAGTACCAAAACCACAGTTCCACTTGATATTATACCTGCCCAGTAGTGGCGAGATAAGGATAGCCCCAACACCACATTTGTTACCTCCGTCCTGTGATGCTCCATCAAAGTAACCAATGGCCATATCATGTTTAAAAGATGGAGGCTGAATAATCCGGGTCTTATGAGGTCTATTCTGCCCGGGACCCTCATTCCAATAGACCTGTACCTTATTTGCAATCTGTAGAGGCGAAGTATAATTGTCTCGGAAAATGATGGAGTTCCTAGCCAGCCAAATATATCTACAAACATGAAAAGGTAGATTCCGCAGTCGAACACCCCCCGATATCCAGTTCAAGAATGCCTCGGTAATATGTTTGCCCTGCCAAGACCGTCCAGCTGCAAATATATTCCCAATATGTTGCCATACCTGTATAGTGAATGTGCATTCAATCATCAAATGATTGATACATTCCGCAGCCTGATGACATAATGAACAAATACCCGGTCCTTCAAAGCCTCTGCGTTGAAGCGTGTTCCATGTGAGAATGCGGCCAGCCAACATCAACCAAGTAAATATAACAGTCTTATGAGGTATATGCCAATGCCATACCTCCTTGAACCATAACGGTATAATATCCGGGAAATTGGATATAACAGTAGTTGAATATGCCAAAGCCGCCGTTATAGTCCCAGATTTAATATTCTTGTTCCAATACAGAATGTCCTTGCAGTGGTTCAGACAAAGTCCAGTATTCCGGATCAAATAGGTATAATAATTCCATTCTGTAGCCAGTGCCCCCGACAGATCGATATCCAGTGCATCCATCCACCCCATGAAGCGCCCATCACCATAAAATTTGGCTGCCTGTGCCAAAAAATAGATTCTTCTACCAAGTAAATGAGACAATAAGGGTTCTGACAGCCGAGAGGATCCAGCCAAACCCAATATGGGATCTCTACCCACTCTAATGCTCCATCCATCCCCAGGATGCCATGCCAGCCACTGTTTCGGGATAGGCATCGCCTGCAACAAGGCCCTCCAAATATTCGAAATAGATCTCCGGTCATATTCATGAAAACGAAGCCATTCTGATATCGGCCATCCCCGAATATATTTAGCAGATATAACCCGATGCCACAAGCTTGGAACAAAAATACACCTCCACAGGAATTTTGCATGAAGAGCCCTACCGAATGCTGCAATAGCCTTCAATCCCCAGCCCCCACATTCTTTAGGCCTTGCCAATAGTTCCCATCGTACCAAACAAATAGATGGCTTATCTCTGCAGCCCGACCAAATGAACCGAGTCACAACACTCTGAATCCGTCTAACAATAGCCCGCGGAATCCAGGATAAAGAGTACCAATAAACAGGTATGCCTTCCAATACAGATTTTGCAAGAATAAGTCTACCACCGATTGATAGGAATTGATGTCCCCAGAATCCGATGCGTGATTCAATGCGTCGAAGTAGCCAATG
>LPNX010124475.1:39702-80392 GCA_001517045.1 Pseudotsuga menziesii | reverse complement strand
CAGCTCCATATTCAGTCTCCATTGTTGATAATTTGCATGATCAATTGTTAATTGCTGTGAGTGAAATTAATCTACTGCAGGCCTGAATTTCTACAACAAGAAGGACGATGGTGGTTGACTCCTCTGTTCCCTAACATAAATTAATAGATGATATAAAATCTTAATGATAATATAAATATTGTAAGATATCTATATTTTCAATATAGATATGATCTTTTCAATATAGATATGATCTTTTCAATTAAACAGATTGTTCAAATACTTCATAAATAAATAATGAACACTTGCAATAATTAGTTCAGTTGGTTTTCCCCCTTTCCTCTTGTATATGAAAAAAGTCAAACTGTCCTGCACTAATTCTATTCTACTTCATAATTGATTTTGATTGTTAAAATAATTAATATTAATATATATCATTAAATAAATTTATAGGTATGAAATTTCTCATGTTAATCTATTATTCATAAAGTAAACATTCACCAACTTAGTTTTTAATACACTACCACTACCAACAACAATAATAATAAATTATGTTGCTATTTTAATTCATAATTTATTTTAATCATTAGAAGGGTAAAAATGAGACTCTAAAATCATAAAATATTTTCTTGCTTTGATAAGTAATGTCAACTTCCAAAAATAAAACAACATACTCAACAAAGACAAAAATAATTACTATGATCATCCACCGTTTAATGTGGGGTATCCGTCTAGTTTACGGTCCGACTACTGTAGATTAAGTTGTTTAAATATTTTACCAATTTCGATCGAGTCCACTATTTATGTAATTTTCTTGTTTAAAAGGATGAAATGCAGATGCCTAAGCTAAATGTAGGTGAATAATGAACAAGAACCTCAATCATGTCTTTAAATCTAAATCTAAAACTAATCTATTCTATCCCTGCAGGGAGCAAATTTAGAGTTCAGAGTAATATACTAAAAATATTTATATAAGTCTAACACATAGTTGTTCCAACACAATAATCACATTCATAGAAGAAAGATACCAAAAATATCTCTGATATAATTAGACCATTTATTACCCTGTCATTACAAAGACATTTATACAGGAAACAAATCATTCATGACTAGGGAAACAGTTCCAAGAAGTTAGAACAATATCACCGTGTGATGTACATAAGAAAGACGAAATATTTCTACAAGATTCATTACACACATTCTAAGTAAATCTCTATGCATACCTTTGTTCCAACAAATTGATCCTTCATATTAGGAAAGAGTTAACTCTTTTACAAAATATTATGGCATTCTTTTCACTAGGCAAAATTCCTTTCTATGGTGCTCTACACCACTAATTATTACTCCCTCTATGTGTCATGCTGTGACCTTTCATTTTCCCTAACCCTATAGATTCCCAAGCTTCTTATTCGCTTAACCTATCGGTTCCCTCAAGAACCAATCGTGTTATTGCGGCTCCACGTGCACTGTCTCTTGGTGATTAATCCCATGTTGCTTCCGCTTCACACTTCCCGGATTCGAACATGGTGAGCAATAATACCTGCGATACATAAAGAAAACATAATGAGAGATATATCTGATATGGAAACAACAATATTTCACAGCTTTTCAATTTAATGATATGTATTGATTACTTAAATAGAAAAAGATGATGACCAACTCCATGTTATGCAAGCAATTTTATTTAATTTAAGCTTTGAGAGGAAAATTTACAGCTTCCCCAATTGTTCATAGTAAAAAAACCAAGCATAAATTGAATGGATTAGATCATATTAAAAGACGAATCGGGTATGGTTTGAACCATTATATTATGTGAACCTGACAACTCTTTCCGTGAAATAGTGGAAAGTGGAAAATGGAATGTCAACTTTCTTTGAGATTAACTTCTATTTTTCCTTTTCCATTTTTTCTCTTCTCTCTGCAGGAGCCTTTTGGAAATCGGAAATTGAAAAGAGGGATGTCAAATTTCATCAAAATTAAACTTTGATCTTTTGCTTCCTCTTTTCTTCTTATGCTTTTCCACTTTCGCTTTTGTTAATCGTTTATCTTTGAGGGAGCCTTTTTGGAGAGCAGAAATCAAAAACTAGGTTCGCCAATTTTTCATATTTAAAATTTTTCTTTCCACTTTCCTATTTTTCCTTTTGCGGAAATTGAAAAGTTGGATCACCATTTTTCATGAAATTAAACTTATTCTTTCCAATTTCCATTTTTTTCTTCCGCAGATTGCGAAAAGCGGACATTGGGTTCACCAACATTTCGAAGCTTAAATTTAAAATTTCTGCCTCTGCCTTTTCGCTTCCACCCTTTCAGAGTGTGGAAATCATAAAGTGGGTATCCAACTTTTCGACGTTAAACTTTACCTTTCCACTTTTCACTTTTCCACTTCCACGGATTACGGAAGGAAAAAATTGGAAGCTGGGTCCATCCTCTTTTCACGAGGTTAACTTTGAGCTTTCTGCTTCTGTGTTTCGTCAGTGTTGATCTTCGCAGGCTCCTCCTTGGTCGTTGATCTGAAATCGAAAGAGAATATTTTGATATAAGTCATGTTTCCAAGGTCACACCTAAGGATTTCTGACGAAATTGACACTCCAAGATTAGGAAAAACTTATGCTCAAGCTTCTAGGAAAGACTAGGTACACAGAGAGGGATTATATGAGTTTGGAAACAAGTTCAAGTGTGCTTTTAAAATAAAAAATGGATGGAGGGGCCCTAAAATGTAAATTTTTTTGGGGAAGTAGTTGCAGTAGAAACATAAAGGTTTTAGACATAGTAAGAGACTGTGAGGTAAACTTGAACGGTTACCCTGGTAGGATAGATCTGAATATCTTACCCTTAGGATTGTATGATGTACTTATCATCATGGATTGGTTGGAACAACACCATGGCATGCTCGATTTACTAATGAAGTCAATCTTGTGTACGAATAACCAAAGGAATCAGACAAAGATTCGAGGCATACCTAATAGGGTTTCCATCATATAGATATATGTCTTATAGGAAAAGAAGTGCTTTAGAAAAGGATGCAATATTTTTGCACTAAACATCCAGGATGTAGAAGCTGAGCGAGAGCAACACATCGAGGAATTTTCGAGTCTCGTAGAATTTAAGGATGTATTTCCTAAGGAAATAACGGTATTACCACCAAAAAAGGACTTAGAGTTTTCCATAGAACTAACACCAGGGTCACTACCAACTTCAAAAATCTCATACCGCATGAGTGCACCAGAATTGGTGGAGCTCGAGATGCAACTATAGGAGTTGATTGAGAAGGGTTATATTCTACTGAGTGTGTACCCTTAGGGAGAATCTATATTTTTCATAAAGAAGAGCGATGGTACGATGCAGATGTGCATCGATTACTCCCAACTTAACAAGATGACCATCAAGAACTGTTACCCTCTTCCTTGGATCGATGACTTGTTCGATCAAGTCGGAGGAGCAATGATCTTTTCAAATATTGACCTACGGTCTGGATACCATTAGGTACGGATCCACGATGAAGATATACATAAAATGGCCTTTCAAATGTGATATGACCACAACGAGTTTGTAGTAATTCCTTTTGGGTTAACCAATGCACCAACAAATTATTTGTGCATGAAGAACAATATCTTCATCAAATACTTAGATAAGTTTGTATTGGTGTTTACAGATGATATCCTAGTTTACTCTAAGAGTAAAGAGGAACATGAGGATCATCTCTGCATAGTACTATGGGTGTTATGGGAACACCAGCTTTATGCTAAGTTTAGTAAATGCGATTTTTACAAACGATAGATACAGTACCTAGGTCACATCATCTACAAGAAGGGGACAGTTGTTGACCAGAAAAAGATTAAAGACATAGAGGATTGGCCTACCCCTACCTGTGTTAGTGACATTAAGTAATTTTTGGGATTAGCAGGACACTACTGAAAGTTCATCAAGAAAGTTTCAAGGATTTCTTATCCCATTACCACCTTACAAAAGAAGGAAAACAAGTTCTTCTGGAAAACCAAGTGCGAGGAAATGTTTCAAAATATTTAACAGCTTTTGACTACTGCATCAATACTACGAATTGTGGATCCCGATGGGGACTTTGTTGTTTGTATAGATGCGAGCAAGGAATTACTTGGAGGAGTCCTCATGCAGAATGATTGTGTGATCTGTTATGAGTTGCAAAAATTAAAATAACACAAAAAAATGATCCACCCACGATCTTGAGTTAGCATCCATTATCCATGCCTTTAATATGTGGAGGCACTACCTCACGGGGAAGAAATTTCTTCTGAAGACAGACAACATGATTATGAAGTACTTGTTTGAACATCCAGATCTAAATACAAGGCAAGCCAAATGGTTGTACTTCCTTAGCGAGTATCATTTCTAATTAAAGCACATAAAGGGAAAGGAAAATAAAATTTTCGATGCGTTAAGTCGACGAGCTCATATGTTATATGAGGTAATTTTAAGCCAAACAGATTTGGATCAGAAACAAAAACATAGTTGACCATTTCCATGTTGAAATCCTCAAGAAGATCCAAGAGGATAGGTTGTTTTATAAAGAGAGTATAAGGTAGACGAGATCAGACTATTGTGGTCCAAAGAGAGATTCTATGTTATAGAATTAGGGGACATCAGGTCTAGTATCCTCACGGAGTTCCATCGGAAACCCTACTCGGGACATCCACGATATCAAAATATGATATCAATAGTAAAGAAACACTTTTTCTGGACTAAGTTAAAGGCCAACATAGCGTTATTTATCTCAAAATGTCAATAATGTCAACTAGTCAAAGCTGAGCACTAGCATCCTTCAGGATTGGTGCAACTGTTACCCATTTCAGAATGGAAGTGGGAGGTCATTAGTGTAGTGCCCCATATTTTGACTCCAGCATATTTATCACTCAGACTTATCATAGTGTATTTACTTATTATCTGTGGACTCAACTATACTTCATAAACTATATTTTGGCATGTTATATGTGATTAATTACTAATGTTATGATGTTATCAGGATTATGCTCTAATTATGATATTACGATGTTATCATTCTTATGCTTTGATCATGATGTTACGATGATTAACATGCCTATGTAGATCCTTTGATTACGATGTTATGATGATTATCATTTATATGAAATTATTGTGCTTATGTGATTATCATGCAGTAGTCGTCATCAGATTCATTTATTTCATAACAAAAACATATAGTTGATTGTAATCCTTGGTATGATGTGGTACATGGGCACCCAGCCATGATGCAATTTATTTTGTGATTTTATGTGATGAAAGGAAATAATGTTGATAATATGGACCAGCTATTGATTCAATATTGTTATGAATGCATGTTTGCATAGTACTAACCTGCAGGGTACAGGGGCTAAGTGATAGCCAAGTGTGTGATGCAAAGTATGACTCAATACATATCTTGAAGAAGAGCCTTAATTGCCAAGTGATGGTACGATGACACGTACCAATAAACTCGATAGCAACGTAGTATGGTTTGATGAGTATATACCCAGTATGTTGAGAGGGATGGATACATTTCCCACCCTATGTCACTCTGATACCCGAGGTTATGGGAGGGCAGTGATGAGACACGCTCCCCAAGTTGTTGTGATGACGATGGTCGGATGCTTGCTAGGAGAGGCTAGGTCCACTAGTTAGCCGACGCTACCGCTCTCAGGTTCTGTGTGGGAAGGTCAGTACAACTGGAATCCACTTTGTAGTAGTAGAGGAAGGATAGGGAGGATGCGGACGTAGGTTAGGATGGTTTGACATATTAGTTATTATTGTTGAGTGTTGGACATTTATGGTACCGAATTAGTGATCGTAGGTACCAATCTTAATTAACTGATTAATAAGAACATAACTGTTAAGTAACTCTGAATGTCAAAAGAAATCATATTATATCTGTATATTGGTCTTGTTATGTGAAATATTATTTATCACCTAGAATTTAGGGGTTTTGCTATAGTACATGTGCAGCCTATGCATGTACTGGCCATGCATGCACACCTCACACATGCATACTAGTATGAAATATTAATTAAAAAACATTAAATAGTTGGATGGGTTAACTAAGTAATTGTGATTTATTTAAACCTGTAAATGTACCTTATTTATTAAAAATCAATGTGCAGGGGGACTTAACAAACATAAACATGTCGATGCTATCATTTCAATCAATTAATAATAATACCACAATTAGTTATTATTGATTAATAATAATAATTGTTATTTTATTTTGTTGTCATTATCTATTATTAATATTGTTTATTATTAAGTACTTATTATTAAGTTATTAATAACGTATAATAAATTACAATACTATTATTACCATTATTTTACCATTTAGCATAAAACCTTAAATAAACAATATTTGTGTAATTTTATGAAAGTTGGTTACGTTTTAAATTTACATGATTCAATTCAATAGGATAAGCATCTAGTAAATTCCCACCATCTCATCCGGGGTCAAAATTGTACAATTCAAGAAAAATTAATTGCGTACAACGAATGTCTTAAATAAACCTAAACTAGTTGAACTGCCCAAGAAAGAACTAAATAAATACTTATTATTTTAAATATGAAGAGGGCGGTGGAAGAAGGGAAGGCGGTGGAAGAAATGAGGGGAAAGGGGGTATAAGGAGGGGGATCGAATGGTTGAAGAGGGGGATTTTTGCCAGAGTATTTTGGAGGGAGAGAATTTTTACAGAGGAAGAGAGTAAGGAAGGTGATGGAACGGGTAGACAAGAAAAATGGAGGAGGCGATTAACTCCAGGAGAAGAATTACACTCAGAAAACAAGGAAGTTGCTATCGGGTTTATCGGCACGTGGGCTCGGGGGCTGGGAAACCCATCGGTTTCCTAGGGCCAGCAGGTTCAATGCTGGTCGGCAGGGTGGATCATCTGAATTGGCATTAAGGCTCAGACAGGCTCAGACGAGGGAGAGGCAAGGCTACAGGAGCAGGATTCAGGGGTACAAAATAATTTCGAACCCAATTGTATTCGCTCTTTGTATACAAATTTTACACAAAATTATAAAGATGATATAAATCAGAGAGTAAACGTGAAAAAAAAAATGAATAAGACTACATTTGACTCTTCGTGCACAGAAAAATTTCCCTCGCTGTATTCAATCTGCAAATAAAACAAGGGTGTCACCGTGCCTGGTTGATGGAAAAGTACGATAAACAAATAACAAAAAAAAAGAGCTTTATGTTATAAATACCTGTTCAAATAAAACGCAGAAATTCTGGAATTTCTATTGTATTGGATAGTAAAAATACTAGTAAACATTCTGTATAATTTCTAACCCTAACTACAATATACGCTTGAAATTCTGGAATTTACCCTCACTTCAATGTACGCTTGGAATTCTGGAACTTCAACGTCGTACCTTGAAATCCTAAAATTTCGACTGTATTTGATGGTTAAAATGCTAATTCTGGAATTTACCCTAACTTCAATGTACACTTTAAATTATGGAACTCCAATGTACACTTAAAATTCTGGAATGATTGTATTCAATGGCTTCTGACCTTCGACGGCCAATTTACAAATCATCTGATGTCCATCGATCATCTTCATGGGCTCCTCCAGTGCACGCTTGATTGCATCCACCGACTTGAAAATAAAGAGTGCATGCATGTATGGACGTGCCATAAATAGGTGACAGGTAACCTCACTTACAAACACAAGTCCTTCGTACACTAAGTAAATTGATTTATATATATATATTATTAGAAGATATTTTTGAAATGTTAAAGATAATAATAAATTATTTCGTTAAATTTAACAAAATATCTACATTTATAAAATTAAAATTTAAAAGATCAGTAGATTATCTTTCCAAACCGAATGAGCAACAGTAACTGGTTCATATTCCACTGCTGAATGCGTCCTCCTTTCAGATGGGAATGCGCCCTCCCTCACTAGCACGCAACCTTCTTGAAATGGGCCGGTTCAATTTGGATGGCTGGTTAAAGAAACCACATGGATGGGCTAGGAGGGAGATGAAATGAAACAGCGGGTGGGATGCATATTACTACTTATGCTTATTGCTTTCTTTATGGCTATAAAAACCTGGATGCTATGGACTGGGCCGGTACAACTAGATCTAATTGTTGGGGCTTTTTATCCAAGCTAGCTTAATCACTGAGTTATATAAGAATGCCCCGACAAGGTGATGGAGAAAACAAAAGCCATCAATAAAGAATAGTGAGTAGTATGATGCTCTCCCAACTGAGCTACCGCCCTCCCTCACTAGCCGCAGCCTCCATTTAACCCTGTAACAACAATTTCCAGACTTGTAAGCACCAATTCCCATTACCCACTACTAGATAAATTAAACCAAATGCAATTAATGTTTGACCATCCAGTCCTCCATTTGGCCATGATTTGGCCCTGCATTCTGGTACCCGCTCTCCTAAGAACAAAAGGAAACTGTTTTAACTCAATTGGGTTTTGGTTAAAATTATATTTCTTGAGAAAATTTCCTCCTACTTGTGCACTGAAGTGACAGCTACAGGTTTTTAATTTTTAGGTCAACCACATTCATATCCAGCGCCTCAGGAACAACCCAAAAATATGACATGCAAGATAAAAATTGAGTTGGGTAGCTCCACGGTCTCTCTCACACTGTGTGTGCAGAATCGCAGATAGAGAGAGGGAGAGAAAAGAAAATAAACAGAGGGAAAATCAAGTTGAGTGCCAAGATAAATAATTAAGAAAGTTAAATTTTTTCACCTCGAATTACAGAAATCCAGAGGAAAGATAATAGTGGGTTTCTTAAAGGAGTGAAGACCAAATTTACCCTTTTCACCAGATGTAGCACCGAAATGGCCTCCATGTTTGGTCCTTAGCTTATCTCGAACTCTAATATCAGGCCTCACAGATAACTTCTAGCTCATACTGAGCACAACATCCAATTCTTCTTCTTGCTCCAGCACAATAACATAGTTAAAAATCCAGTCACCTGGCTGTAAGTGCCAGCAAAACACATTCTTCATCCTTATAGCCATTACAGACAAGCAAAGCCTTAGGGATTGCTTTACACATGGAAGCCATGGCCAAAAGAAGCTCTGGCTTCGACCCAGCTTCAAGCCCAAATGAATACGCCTTCCCAAACTCCACAATGTTCTCAACAACATATCGATATTGATTGCACTTCACAGGGTAAACCACTGGAAATAAAGACCCATACGACTGCATCCGCATTGTAGAATCAAAGGCAGATTGCAAGGATTCTGGATGTACTCAAGCTTAGGCCCCATTCTCTTCGGTCCACCTCATCTGGGTGCTTTTCCAAGACAACAACTTCCAACTGCTTGGAAAGCCTTGATTCAATGTGGGCTATATTGATCCTTGCCTGATCCACAACCTCATGATCAGGTCACTCGCCAAGTAGCTGGAGAACATCCTACCAGTGGAAATCATTAAAAGAATATTCCGAAAGGTTCAAAACCTTGAAGTCAAATAGATTAATTTCCTAGCAGGTGTAGAACATCCTCATCTGGGCGGAGAAGGACCTCGCGCGTGGGTAACGAAAGGGTTCTTGAAGGGGCATGGGGGGACTCCACGCCATGCACCGGTTGTCTTGGTTGCATGTTGGTGGATAGGTGGGGCTCATGCAACCTCAAGTCACGTGGGCGTTGGGCTACATGGGAGAAAAGGGAACCATGAAGAAGGACGGTGGGAGATGGTGATTGGTGGAGGTGGGACATACTACTTTGAGTTTGTATAAAATTTACTGCACTCGTTCAATTCTCCATCCACATACACCAAGGCATTCTATAATATAATTCTCCTTCGAAAATGAGACAAATGTGTTTTTAAATTGTTAAACAATCTTTGTCTTGTCTGATCTATGCATCATCGTAACTCCTCTCCACCCTCCCCTGTCGTTAATGCCATGCATGTATTATTTTTTTTATTTTCGTGATCAATGGTGATGTGATCATCTATTCTAAAAATAGTAATGATCATGAAAACCATAAATTAATTCATTCACAACTTGTATGAAAAAAAAATATGATTAGAAGTGTATTTTTGGCACCTATTCTTAAATGTCTATTTTTTTTTTTACCTTTACAATTTATATTAGGTGTTATGATTGACTTTCATCTCTTCTTGGGGAACAAATTGTTCAAGAATATTAAAATGGTCTACATGTTGACTATTTAATTTATGTCAATTTATTGTGTTTAAAAATAAAATAAAAAAATTGACGGTTTGCAGGGAAATAATGTGAAGGATATTCTATTTGTGCAAGCAATAGTAGACCACAAATTTTGTAGATAGTTGATAACTATAAAAATTACCATCTTGAAAGTTTTAACTTCCCAATTTTTCATTGGAAAATATTTGAAAGTTCAAGATGGTGAGATTTCATTTGTTGTTTGGTTTTATTTATTTATTTTTTTGTTTTTTTGTTTTTTTTGTTTGTTTTTAAGCTTTAATGAAATTAATTGTAAGTATAGATTAAGTTTTAATAAATTTATATAATTTATTATTATAGTTCAAGTTTAATTTATTATTATTACTATTTTTTTTTTTGGAGTAAGTTTTTAATAAAATTTTATTATTATTATTTAACATTTAGCATAAGTTGTATTTAAGTTAACTAATTTTATTGTGTTATAATTCATCTATTTTTGATGTTATGTTTTAATTAAGCTAAGATAAGTTGTATGTTTAAAATATAGGTTAGGTTAACTAAATATAATATTTAAATGTTATTTTGCTTTAATGTAACATTAAATGCTTAGCCATAGCATTTAAATGTTAAGTGATTGAAGTTGAATGTTAATTCTAAACCTAACAATATAGATAACCTTAAAATTTAGATATGGTAACGTTAGTTAGTCTATGTTAATGGAAATTCAAGCAGTAAACTTAAGGCATTACCGAGACTTTGACTGATAGTCGAAGAGGCGAGACGGATGTGAAATAAGAAAAACAAGACACTGTTGAGACTAGCATTATGAGTTGAACGTTAAGGCACACACTAAAACCCAATATGAAATCCTTTAATGAAAATGACTATGCAAGTTTTACGCAAATATTGACAATTTGTCTCTATGCATAAATATAAGCATTGCATAACTAAAATTTTATCTCTGCAATTATTAGATTAAGATAATAATGGCATAATGTTGTTGAATATGTCAGGAATTATCATGGTTCAAACACGCAGAGGTTGAGGTCGAGGTCGAGGGCGGGGTCGAGGTCAACCACCCTCACTGCCACCACAAACCCCACCACCGACACCGCCAAGGACAACCTCCAGTCCTTAGATGGGGGTGATATTGAGATCCTTGGAAACCATCATGGCCACACTAAAAAGGAAGTCGAAGAGGATCGTAGAGGTAGAAACCACACAGGTGAGCCGAGAAAACTCTTAGAGGGCACAGGGCCCAAGGCAAGAACCGCTTTAGGATATTTCTAGAGAGCTGTAGAAGATCAAAATTCCTGAGTTCTCAGGAGGATGACCGGGTAAGCACGCCGAAGCATGGATTGAGGGTATGAAGCAGTGCTTCGCACTAAATGAGTATAGCTCAAGTTCCAACGCTAGAATGGCCATCTTCCAACTAAAGGGAGATGCCCTAAATTGGTGGTCCGACCTCGAGAAATAATTGCATCTTACTCCTTTATCTGTTTCATGGGAGTTATTCGAGGAGAGGTTCAACATGAAGTATCTTCCAACTTATTATAGGGAACAAAAGGCGGGTTCCTTTCATGATTTGGTACAGGGAAACATCACAGTGGAAGAGTATGAAGCTAGATTCATGGAACTGGTAAAGTATGTCCCATACTTGGACTCGGATGATCGACAGGTGGAGCAATTTGTGTATGGACTCAACTACAAGATGAGGGCCATAGTACGGATGTGGAAGCCATCTTCAGTTGCCATGGCAGTTGAGTATGCTCGCTATGCTGAGGATATGTCAGATGCAAAGGGAGGAAGCAAGTTGATAGGATCCAATCAGTATGTTACAGGGAAGGCCCCATGACCATACCTCAGAGGAGGACAATCCAGACATCCTCCTTATGGTAACAGGTTCACCTCGAGAGGTAACACTTCAGTTAACTCAATATCGCAAGCTTCGTCAACAAACCGTGGGAACCGAGGACGAATGCAGGGCAATTCCTTTAGAGGATCGGGAGGTTTTAGAGGATCTCGGGGAAGGAACACATCCTAGAGGACTCCTCCCAACAACATGCAAGCACCACCTAATGTCTCTTGTTGGGGATGTGGAGGTCCTCATTTTCAGCGGGATTGTCCTAAAGGGCAAACCAGTAGCAAGCAGCAGGAACGAAAAGCATCCATGAGCAATTCTGAAAACACTCATCGGATTCATGCAGCTATTCAAAACCACCAGGCAGAACATCAGTCCACCATATTAGAATCCACTGGTACAGTAAACAATGTCAAACTTAAAATTTTATTTGATCCTGGTGCAACAGATAGTTTTATTTCACCATATGAATTAGATAAATGTGGGTGGGCAGCCTGCGAGCATGATGATTTTGAATCGGTCGAGATGGCTTCAGGGGTTAAACAGGAAGTAGGTATTAAGGTAAGGGGGTGTCAAGTTGACTTACGAGTATACACCACTAAGATGGATGCTTATGTCACCAATTTGGGCACCTATGACCTCATTGTCGGCATGGATTGGTTAGAAGGTCATAGAGCTTTCATGGATTGCTATGCAAAGAAAGTCTTGTGCCTTGATGATGAGGGTTGAGCAATTCAAATCCAGGGTCGAAGGAGGAAAATATCCCTCTGTTTCATCTCCACGGTGAAATCTAAAAGGTGTTTAAGACAAGGATGTCAGTTGTTTGTAGTTGAGATGGTGAGCGATAGTAAAGGACCTTCCTTGAATTCTTACCCAGTATTATCTGAGTTCAAGGATGTCTTCCCAGAAGAACTTCCACAACTACCTCCAGAACGAGAGCTTGATTTCACAATCGAACTGAAACCTAGTGCAGAGCCGATCTCAAAGACTCCTTATAGAATGACAACCCCTGATCTTTGAGAGTTACAGATCTAGTTAAAAGAGTTGCTAGACTTGGGACTAATTAGACCTAGTATCTCACCATGGGGAGCACCAGTGATCTTTGTTAATAACTAGGATGGATCTTTGCGACTGTGCATAGATTATAGGGATTTGAACAAATCCACAGTGAAGAACAGGTATCCTATACGAAGAATTGATGACCTATTTGATTAGATGAAGGGCGCATCAGTATTCTCTAAGATTGATTTGTGGTCGGGGTATCACCAACTTAGGATTAAAGAAAATGAAATTCCTAAGACTGCTTTTCGAACTCGATTTGGGCATTATGAGTTCGTAGTAGTACCATTTGGTTTGACCAATGCTCCAGCAGTATTCATGAGCCTCATGAATAGTGTCTTTCAAAATTACTTAGACAACTTTATTCAGGTATTCTTAGATGACATTCTTATATATTCTAAGAACAAGAAGGAGCATTAGGAGCACTTATGGTTAGTCTTAACTTGCTTAAGGGAACATAAACT
The DNA here is from genome assembly GCA_001517045.1 of Pseudotsuga menziesii. NCBI lineage: Eukaryota > Viridiplantae > Streptophyta > Pinopsida > Pinales > Pinaceae > Pseudotsuga > Pseudotsuga menziesii. The sequence goes on along the minus strand of LPNX010124475.1, from coordinate 66,886 downwards.
ATTTGGTAAATTGTCAAAGTGTTGTTTCTTCCAAAAGGAGATTCACTACTTAGGGCATATCATCTCAGGAGAAGGGATCTCAGTGGACCCAGAGAAGGTGAAGGCCATTGAGGATTGGCCAATTCTGAAGAATGCGCATGAGGTGCATAGCTTCATGGGATTAGCAGGGTATTACCGAAGATTTGTGGAAGGATTCTCCAAGATTGAAAAACACATCACCACCTTGTAGCGAAAGGGAATCCGATATGAGTGGACAAATGAATGTGATGCCGCTTTTGCTGAATTAAAGAGATTGCTGACAAGTGCACCAATCTTACGGGTACCAGACATGGATAAAGACTTCATGGTATGTACTGATGCCTTGAAGCAAGGGTTAGGAGCAGTTCTAATGCAGGAAGGTGGGGTAATAGCTTATGCATCTCGTAAGTTGAATCCTCATGAGGAGAAATATGCCACACATGATCTAGAATGGGCAGCAGTAATTATGGCACTAAAATTATGGAGATACTACCTGGTTGGCAGAAGTTTCACACTTAAAACAGATCATTAGAGTTTGCAGTATATTTTTACACAAAGGGATCTAAATGCTAGGAAATGACGATGGAGTGAGTTCATGAGTCAGTATGACTTTGGTATCTCATATATCAAAGGAAAGGAGAATGTGGTGGTAGACGCTCTAAGCCGAAGGCCGAGAATTTTCTCCTTAATCCCCTTGAGAGTTGATTTGAAGGAGAAAGTGCTCGAACAACTCTTGGGAGATGGTTGGTATATAAAGGTAACCTCAGATATTCAGAGTGGGAAGAAGTGTGAGTTGAAGTATTATGGGTACGATATTGAGGAATATGGGTTGCTGTGGTACCAAGGGAGGATGTATATCCCTAAAGAAGGTGATCTCAGGAAAGCAATCCTTAGAGAGGCCCATAGGGCACATTATTGTGCGCACCCTGGAGTGAAGAAGATGTATGCATACATGAAGAAGCTCTCCTTTTGGGCCAGTATGAAGAGCGATGTAGTGGATTTTGTTTTGAAATGCCTAGAATGTCAGCAAGTCAAGGAAGATCATCAAAACCTAGCCAGTCTCTTACAGCCTCATGATATTTCCTGAGACTAAATGGGAAGTCATTTCCATGGACTTTGTTGTGGTATTTCCCCTCACATCCTCGAGACATAATGCTATACTCGTAGTGGTCGAAAAACTGACCAAAAGTGCCGACTTCATTCCAGTGAGAGACACTTATGATGTGACGGATGTAGCATGGGTATTCATAAATGAAATTGTACGCCTTCATGGAGTTCCAAAAAAGATAATTTCTGACCGAGAACCTAAGTTTACCTCCAAATTTTGGACAAGCATGAAGTTGGCATTAGGGACCCAGCTGAACTTAAGCTCGGCTTATCATCCCGAGACAGATGGGTAGACAGAGAGGGTGAATCAGGTGATAGAGGACATGCTTAGGATGTATGTTATGGATCAACAGACATAGTGGGAGAAATATCTTACTCTAGTAGAGTTTGCATATAACAACAGTCATCACAGCTCCATTCGTATGCCTCCATACCAAGCATTGTATGGGAGACCTTGCAGGACTCCACTCAGTTGGGACAGGTTGGAGGATCATGTTTTAGTCAGGCCTGAGTTGCTTCAGGAGATGGAAGAGAAAGTGGTACAGATCAGGAAGCGGCTTAAAGAAGCACAAGATAGACAAAAGAGTTATGTTGATGCACACAGAACTGATAGAAGTTATGAGGTAGGGATTGCGTATTTATATGCATCCGACCGAATAAAAGTACCATTCGGTTTGGAAAGGGGACCAAGTTGTCACCTCGCTTTATAGGGCCATTCGAGATTCTTGAAAGAATTGGACCGGTAGCTTATCATCTTACACTACCACCCCACTTGTATAGGACTCATAATGTATTTCATGTTTCAGTATTGCGACATTACATAGCCGATGAGTCCCACAAGATTCATTGGAAGGACTTGCAGGTCTCAGACGAGGGAACCATCACAGCTGAACCATTATGTATACTGGATCATAGAGTTTGATAGCTCCGTAGTTGACACGTGGACTAAGTTAAGGTCCAATGGGACAAGTATAGCCCAGGATCTGCTACCTGGGAGGACACAGAGACTATGCATCGAGATTTTCCCTCACTATTTTGACCATAACTTCGGGACGAAGTTTCCTGAAGGGTGGGTGTATCTAGTGCCCCATATTTTGACTCCGGCATATTTATCACTCAGACTTATCACAGTGTATTTACTTATTATCTGTGGACTCAACTATACTTCATAAACTATATTTTGGCATGTTATATGTGATTAATTACTGATGTTATGATGTTATCAAGATTATGCTCTAATTATGATATTATGATGTTATCATGCTTATGCTTTGATCATGATGTTACGACGATTAACATGCCTATGTAGATGCTTTGATTATGATGTTATGATGATTATCATTTATATGAAATTATTGTGCTTATGTGATTATCATGCAATAGTCGTCATCGGATTCATTTATTTCATAACAAAAACATATAGTTGATTGTAATCCTTGGTATGATGTGATATGTATGATGTGGTACATGGGCACCCATCCATGTTTCGATTTATTTTGTGATTTTATGTGATGAAAGGAAATAATGTTGATAATATCGAATAGCTATTGATTCAATATTGTTATGAATGCATGTTTGCATAGTGCTAACTTGCAGGGTACAGAGGCTATGTGATATCCAAGTGTGTGATGCAAAGTATGACTCAATACATATCTTGAAGAAGAGCCTTAATTGCCAAGTGATGGTACGATGACACGTACCAATAAACTCAATAGCAATGCAGTATGGTTTGATGAGTATATACCCAGTATGTTGAGAGGGATGGATGCATTTCCCACCCTATGTCACTCTGATACCCGAGGTCGTGGGAGGGTAGAGCTGAGACACGATCCCCAAGTTGTTGTGATGATGATGGTCGGATTCCTGCTAGGAGAGGCGAGGTCCACTAGTTAGCCGACACTACCGCTGTCAGGTTCTGTGTGGGAAGGTCAGTACAGCTGACATCCACTTTGTACTAGCAGAGGAAGGATAGGGAGGATGTGGACGTAGGTTAGGATGGTTTGACATATTAGTTATTATTTTTGAGTTTTGGACATTTATGATACCGAAGTAGTGATGGTAGGTACCAATCTTAATTAACTGATTAATAAGAACATAACTGTTAAATAACTCGAAATGTCAAAAGAAATCATATTATATCTGTATATTGGTCTTGTTACGTGAAATATTATTTATCAGCTAGAATTTAGGGGTTTCTCTATAGTACATGTGCAGCCTGTGCATGTACTCGCCATGCATGCACACCTCACACATGCACACTAGTATGAAATATTAATTGAAAAATATTAAATAGTTGGATGGGTTAACTAAGTAATTGTGATTTATTTAAACCTGTAAATGTACCTTATTTATTAAAAATCAATGTACGGGGGTACTTAACAAACATAAACATGTCGATGTTATGATTTCAATCAATTAATAATAATACCACAATCAGTTATTATTGATTAATAATAATAATTGTTATTTTATTTTGTTGTCATTATCTATTATTAATATTGTTTATTATTAAGTACTTATTATTCAGTTATTAATAACGTATAATAAATTACAATACTATTATTACCATTATTTTACCATTTAGTATAAAACCTTAAACAAACAATATTTGTGTAATTTTATGACAGCTGGTTACATTGTAAATTTACACGATTCAATTCAATAGGATAAGCATCTAGTAAATTCCCACCATCTCATCCGGGGTGAAAATTGTACAATTCAAGAAAAATTAATTGTGTACAACGAATGTCTTAAATAAACCTGAACTAGTTGATATGCCCAAGAAAGAACTAAATAAATACTTATTATTTTAAATATGAAGAGGGCAGTGGAAGAAGGGAAGGCGGTGGAAGAAAGGAGGGGAAAGGGGGTATAAGGAGGGGGATCGAATGGTTGAAGAGGGGGATTTTTGGCAGAGTATTTTGGAGGGAGAGAATTTTTATAGAGGAAGAGAGTAAGGAAGGTGATGGAATAGGAAGGGAAGAAAACTGGAGGAGGGGGTTAACTCCGGGAGAATAATTACACTCAGAAAACAAGGAAGTTGCTATCGGGTTTATCGACATGTGGGCTCGGGGGGCTAGGAAACCCGTCAGTTTCCTAGGGCCAGCAGGTTCAACGCTGGTCGATAGGGTGGATCATCTAAATTGGCATTAAGGCTCAGACAGGCTCAGACGAGGGAGAGGAAAGGCTACAAGAGCAGGATTCAGGGACTATCTTCAGCTCGCTAAAGTTCAGGTATTTTTCGGTGAACCCTCTCGTTATTGTACAAATAAATGGCATTAAAAATCAAAATAAGAGTAAATGTCATTTTGCGATTAATGTATAGGACTTAGTGCTCTACCTAGCAAGCAGAGCACTACAATTAGTATGTATTTTATTACAGGTCTACCAAAGAGCAAGAAGAAAAATGATTCCATCTTTGTAGTGGTTGACAAGTTATCTAAAGCGGTACACTATATCCTAGTTAAGTAAACCTACAAGGCAGTTCACATTGTCAACATCTTCTTAAAGGAGATATTCAAATTGCTGGGATAGCCAAGGCAATCATCTTGGATCGAGACAGAAAGTTTACCAGAAAATTTTGGAGACATTTATTCTCTATATTAGAAACACAGATAAACTTTGGTATTGCTTACTACCTAGAGATGGATGGGAAGGTATAATGGGTAAGCCATATTTTGGAAGAAATGCTTAGAATGTATGTTATGAACAACCACACCAAATGGGAGGATTATCTGCTTCGTAGAATTTGCGTATGAAATAAGATACTAGACCTCCACCAAGATGTGTCCCTTCAAGGTACTCTATGCTTGGAAGTGTAGAACACCGGTTACTTGGGATAGCCCAGTGGACCAACTCATGTTAGGTCCCGACATACTAAACGAATTGGAACAATTAGTCACCAAACTTCAATAGAACTTTCAAGAATCTCAAGACCGTTAGAATAGTTATGTGGATAAGAAAATAAAATATAAAGATTACCAGATCGACGAACATGTTTGCTTAGAAGTAAAATCAAAGAGAAACTCACGGAGCTTAGGAATATGCGAAAAGTTGGCACCAAGATTTTTCGGACCCTTTGAGATACTGGCCAAGAAAGGGCTAGTGGGATATGAATTACATCTACATGCTCATATCAAGGTTCATAATGTTTTCCACACATCCTTATTGAATAAATATGTGTATGATACTAAACATGTTATTGATTCGTCCTTGTTACAGGTGAACTTGAAGGGGAGTTTGTACCTGAATCCCTTCATATAATGAAAAAAAGAGAAGTACGGCTCAGGAGGTGCACCATAGTCTAGTTGAGAGTGAAATGCAATCACTTTGAAGTTGATGAGGCTACTTGGGAGAATGAAGCCACCATGAGAGAGTCTTACCCCGCCTGATTTCATGACTTCATTCCTAGTCCCTTGAACATTGGGACGGTGTTTTTCTAAGCGAGGAGAGATGTAATATCCCAAATTTTTACCTTGACAACAATGGGTATGAGTCCCATTGCACATGAGTTACTTTGATGCTTATATTGTATATTGGGAGTAAGGCCCCACTACACATATGTATGATGATTTGTTAGATATATTGGGTGTAAGCCAAATACATATGCTTGTTTAGGATGTATGTGATTTTATATGTTGTGAATCGACCCTCATAGTGAATATTATTGTCATTGTACAGTGTACTAGATATATTATGTGATTTACCTTAAAATGCATATACTGAGATGATTATTTTTATAGAATGTGTAGAAGACAAAATGCACGATTGAGTTTTATAATGTGTCGAGCGTCGACCCTGAAGCACATGAGTGATGATATTTTCTATTGACTGCAAGATCTAGAGCACATAATTGATTTGATTTTTTGTTGATTGCTAGGTTTGGAAAACATGAGTTATGAGATGTTTGTGTTGAGCATAACCTCTGAAACACATGAAATATAAGAATTGGAAGTGTTGGGTATATTCCCTGGAGCATTCAAAATTGATGTTGAGCATAAGCACTGGAACATCGAATCCTTGGCCATTATATCCGTAGGTGTTTTATACAAGTACATCCTAGCATTAGTGTGGAGAAAGAAGCTCTGGAATTGCACTAAGTGTAGCTCCTAGTTTTTAGCGTTGAGCTTGGGCTCTGAATAGCGCTAGGATTTACTGAAAATTAAGTTGTGTTGAGTGAAAACGACTCTGAAAAGCAATGAACTTATCTTACTTATGTTTAAGTTGATTAAATGAAATTTCAAATTTATACCTCTCATCAAGTACTGAAGAACTACCACGATACATGACGTAATCCAACATGCAAGGAGTTTTAGAGCTTCCTAACTTAGTTGACCAACCCTACCTAAAGTCCTTGATAAAAGAAATGTAGTATAAGCTAATGAAAGCACCATGTAAATCGGATCATAATATATGATACCTAAATAAATATTAACAATAATATATATATATATATATATATATTAGGAATAAAATGGTAAGTACATATATTAAATATAAAGAAATAATAATAACTATAAATAATGAATAAAGAATGTATGTATTATTATTTACTAAAATGATTAAATAAATATCTAATCCTAAAGAGTCAAATTAGGAACTAGTAAATTAGTTCCTAAGTTAAGTATAATAATTATTAAATTCACATAAATGAATTAAATATTATTTTCAAGAAGATAATAGACTCTTGATCTAACTAAAGTTTTGAAACAATTGCCCTTTTTCCTAAAGATTGTTTACATGACCTAAGCGAAGGAAAGGCTTAGGGATCCAATCTAATTTGAACATTATTCCTAATAATTTTAGAGAGAATTTTCCAAAAGGAAAGAAATATTATACATAACTTGATATTCTAGATAAGAGGAACCTCACCTTTATGAGCTATACACTACTTGCATGTTGTAATGAGCTCGAGGTGATCCGGACTAAAACCAGGAACAGTTTTGGGTGATGGTTGGGAAGAACGTGCTAGTTTCCAAGATATCCGGTTAACAAATCTGAGTTTATAGTTAGCTAAGTTTTTTATTAATTTTGTGTGTTTAAGTGTGACGGATTCCTAGCCATTAATAAACAAAAAGTTTCAATTATGACTTTTTTACCTTCTCCAGCGTTTAGAGATTTTTACCAAGTAGCATTTATGATATTGACTAAAAATATGCATATTGAATACATGCTTCAACTATATTTTCATTTCTTTAAATTGTGAAACTCACTTTGAATTATTTTTTATAATATCTAAGGGTAAGTTTTATGTTACAACCTAACCTAATTGATTAAACTTAAACTCAGCCTTTAATTCCGAGATAGGTTTTTAAAGTTTAAATTCTCTTATTTTTTTCTTTAAACAGTTCTAGAAAATTTAAATGTCAAACAGTTAAACTTAGATTCAAAACCTAACTATTAGATAACTAGCTACTAGATCTTTGCTCAAACATCATTATAAAGTTAAATGACAGATTTCACAAATCTAGATTAAATAAACCCTAATATTAAATAAAATACATTTCTAAAACTATGCTCAAAATATTTTAACAATTAGTAACTACGTATTTAAAAACAAACAAACCAGAGATCGAATCTCTTAAATTTCAAACCGTGAAAATAAGTCCATATGTTGGGAGATTTCATATTGCGAGCAAACACATTGTTCCCACAATATAAATAATCATTAACACCATTACTTAATCCAAACAAAACATTAAGAAAACGCTGCAACCATTATCATGAAAACACAACCATCAAATTCACCAAAGCGTGAACGTTGAGAGCCTAATCAAGATTTAGAAATTAAATATTATTAAAATATAACCACACATCTAAGATTTATCTCACCGAGCCTAGCCATCAAATCCTATAAAGGATTGGATGAAGGCCTTCATTTTATTACTTACAAACAAATGCTATCAGCGAAATGGGTTGAACCATTTATAAAATAAATAAACATAAAACATCCAAACTAAACATAGTTATTTCCAATGCATCGCGTTAAGTGGAATTGTAAGAACCAATACATAAAGACCATAATAGAACAAGGAATTATATTCTTTAAAAAAAACGTTGTCACAACAATTAAAATACCCAGGATTGAATCCTATGAACACACAACGAAAATATCAAAACAATACAAGCGGTATCAACCATGAAGGGTTTCTCCTTACAGGCTTCCCATAATCTTTTACTGGAAAAGAATTGTATATCCACTACAAAACATAGCTATTATTGTACCAATACCATAACATGCACAGTCACGATTTACCCATAAGAACATTTAAAATATACACAAGATGCATGTCAAAGCTAAAGCCCGAGCTATATGCTTACAAATTCCTATCAGAAGCAACCCAACTATAAACAATCTGAGCCACATTGTGAAATAAACAAACCCATCCACTTAAATAACCACACGCTGCTACCATACACATTATTTACCTAGTCATAGCATCAATCGTGCCATTGCATAGCAATGGTAGTGTAAATTTAAAAGAAACACATTATTTACAAACACAGTGTCTATAACAACCCCTCCTTACTTGTATTAGTTTGTAATGAAATACCTTTGTAAGGTTTTTTCTTGGCATAGGGTTCAAGGCCAAGGCCCTTACAAGAAACCCTTGCTAGTACCTTATCTAAACTTCCTAAGTTTCACTTTTATATTCTGGACTTAGGGAACTGAAGACTGCAACACAACTAAAAAACGATAGGAGAAAGGATACTCTAAAGCAAAGTGTTGGATAGAATAAAACCTTGAGATTTTAGTTGGTGATGACAATGTCATATTGACACCTTAGACTATTGAATTATACTAAAGAACTAAAGGTCATGGGCAAATCCGACGAAGAATTTGTTTATCTACAAGGTCCCTCACACATTTATTTATCCATGACTACAAAGATGATCCTAACTCAGCTTAAAGAGAAATCTGGTTAACCTAAGTCTCCTTTTATTTGACTAAAAGGATAGTGCGTGTGTAGTATGATACCTTTTACAGGGTTTTGAATAAATATGTGTGTTTATAGAGAGAACCATAATTTATAAATAGAGATGTTTATATATACAAGCATTGAGGATATAAATTAGTAATTGGAAAATAATTCTTTAAAAGAATACTTTATGGTAAGAAACCTTATTTATGTTTATTAACATAAGTGTAAATATAGTGAGAATTCTTTGTATATAAGCTAAATAAATATGTTTATATATTAAGGATTGGTTACATCAATTTCTTAGAATATCTAAGTAAGATGAAGACATAAAGGTTGTTGGGGCTGGGTGCATGCCTAGAATTATTATTTTGACAGCAAAGGCAGGGAAAGTCTTCCTCACCACTATCAATGGAAGACAAAGTGCAAATATTGACTACCACTGACCATGGCATAATTAGTGTAAAAGTTACAATTTTCCTCCACGTCGTGTGGGGAATCTTTTCATTGTGGTTATTTATTATACCAGTTCTCGAAAGGTAGAGGGGGGTCTTTTGGGGAGTTGCATTTTGGGAAATAGGAAGAATAATGAAGGAGAGGGAGGTTTTTCCTTCGCTAGAAGAAAGTGGTGGCGAATTTGGAGGGGGACTAGAACCCAACGCTCCAACCGATGACCAGTAGTTGCGTCTACAATCAAATATGAAGAAAAATCGTTCAAGGAGAATGGGTCTAGAGCTCACCCTCTTTGATTGGCTATGGCGCATCTGTACTAGATTGTACAACATGTGTTTTCATTTATTATTTGAAGAGCATTTTAGATCTGGATCATGGCAGCATGATCCTTTGGTATTAGAACTATAAAACTAGATTGAAGCATAACCTTGCTGGAATTGTTTTGCATGGTTACATTTGCATGTTTATATTTTGGAGCAGGTCTCCATACTATGCGTAAATGAGAATTGATTGTGTGAATGTCAGTGCTTAGACTTGGAGCATATTCTGCAGGTTATCCCTAATTGTGACTTGATTATGTGAATGTCTATGCCTAGATATAGTCTTGTGTTATCCTTGAATGTGAGTTAATTTTATTGTGTGAATTCTAGTGCCTAGATATGGAGCATAGCCTGCATACCACTCTTGAACTCCTGCGTTTAGATACGGAATAAATTCGATGTGTTGTTTTATCCTTGGTCACTATTTGATCAGTATTTCATCTTAAACGGCTATGATTTTTGTATGCTATTGGTTTGTGAATACATTTTTGCCTTGATATGTGTCTCATACACCTTCGGCCGATATTTTATGCCTACGATTGTAGGAAAATCCTTTTTGTGTTTTGTTTTATTTAGATCATTTCCTGTGTCCTCATTACTTAGGATGTGTTTTTGGTTTGACAAGCGTCTTTTGAGGTTTGACCCAAGATCTGTTTTAGTGAGCAATATCCTAAAACCCTAGCTTGGTTTCAACACGTTGTCTGCATTCTTCTCGATCTCCATGGATCAAGTATGATTTCAAGATAAACCTACCTCATTTGGAATCGAACCCATGACCCTTCCATCCTAATACAGATGTGTTAATCCCCTATGCTATTTTGGTGATTTACTATATGTTGGGTTTTGATGGGTCAAATCTGTAATGGGTTTGCTTACCTCTCATAGAACTTGAAGTTCATGCTGCCTATTAAATATTTACGATTTCCTTAACAACTGGATTGTTGCATTTTATGAGGGCGTTGAATTTCATGATGCTTGTTAAATATCTACGATTTCATTAACATCTCAGTTCTGAATTTTATGAGGGCGTTGAAGTTCATGTTGCCTGTTAAATATTTACGATTTCATTAACATCTCGGTTCTAAATTTTATGAGGGCATTGAAGTTCATGCTCCCTTTTATGCATATGATTTCATTAATTTGGGTTGGACATGACCTTGTGACATTAAAAGTTTATGCTTTCCTTTGTATGCTCACATTTGAATTAGGGATGGTCAAAATCAGTTTCCAAGTGCCTGCGATTTTATTAGCATTAAGTAACAATGGGTTTAAATTAAATAGGTTCCTTCGTAATCTAACGAGACCTGTGATTAATTGATCAACCTTGTGTGTGATGCGTTTTCCAACCGCTTGCATGTATACTAGTGGAATTAAGTAATTTGGAATAGCCATGTGCTTCTTAGTAATAGCTGGGTCTTCTGATGTCTGTTTATGCTTGAGAGTTAAATTTTGAACCCATGCTTCTATAATTTGTATATTAATCAACGCTGGATTGAGATCCGATTGTTAGTAAGTTAAGTAGGTTTGTACTTAAAAATATAATTGTGAAATTGTGAAATTGTTTTTAACTCATGTTCCCAGCACTGCATTCCGACTAATTTTGAATTGGATTGGTGTTTTAAATAGGAATGGAATAATAAAATGTACCAACAATTGGTTTGTATCCCATGACTACAATCTGATTATAATTACATATTAAAGTGTTTAATAGGGTTATTCTAGATCTAAAGTCTTCCTTTTGAATGGATATACATGTTAATAATGTAACCTTTGATTGGAGTCTATAGTATGCATTGGGATAATATCCAAATATTAAATCTAACTGCTTTTGGTTCCTATTGGTGTTACATGTTGCTTGCATGTTACGATATTTTTGGGAGCTTGCGATTCGCCTTATTGTTACAAATCTGGAAATGGGATGTTCTCATATGTCTGGGTTTCACTACCATTCTGAATCAAACATATTCACGCCTTGGACTAGTTTTGGTATATTGAGAATATACTAGCGTTGTTTAAAGAATACCCATGCTCTCGAAGAGTTTTTTTTATTGACAATATGCTAGAAGGGAAACCTTTCAACGAAGGAAACGAATAATTGAAATTTGGCCAGGAATGTGCCACTAAATTGTAAGCATGTTTTTGATAAAATAATATAAACAAGATTTGGTGGACGTAGCCTCATGGAGGGGGTGAACCATGTATATGAGTCTCTCTTACTATTACATGTGTGATGTCGGTTTATATTCATTTTAACAATGTTTATTTATTTTATGGATAATGCACAATATTTCTTAGGATTTCAATATTTGGATGTTTAAGTAAGTAATTCACAATCTTAAGGTCGTACTACCATGTAATAGTTATCCTTTTAATGTATGTAATAGTTGTTACACTTATGTGAGCTCGAACTCTGAAGAGACTAACATGGTTGATTTGTTTTTAGTATAAGCAAAATTCTACCCTGTTTTTCTCATATAGTAGTGGGAAGAATAGAGGGTATGTTACACAGTCATTTACCCAAACATATATTGTCCATTAAGTCAAAATAAATACAAATCCATTTTGTAGAAAATGGTAAACTTATACACAAAGGAAAACCATTCTTAAACAGTCAAAACATATCAAAATTTACATTGGGAGATCCATGAAATAATTACACAATCGCATATACAAATGCCAAAACAATTTAATAAAACCCCAAACAATGAAATGGATCAACAATACATTTCCCCACACCCAAGTTTCGAACCCTCTCCTAAAACCACCCAGCAAGTGTAAAGGCCATTGGTAATTCGGGGCTTACCCATAGTTTTGTTGCATAACAAACCTACAACTTTTCCTTATACCATGCAGAGTACCAACAATCAGTTCAACTACACAAACGAAACAAAACTTTATCAGAAGTATGCCTTTTCTAAACTTTAAACCAAATTGAAACAGCGGCTTTGCAAACAAGCTAACAGATCATACCTTCTAGAAGCTCAGATCTTGGTGGTTGTGTAGCTTGGATGCACATCTTCCACCAAGATCGTGAACCCTCTCTCTAGCACATTGAAACCCAAATGAATGACATCAAAACACTACCACAACGCTTGAGGCATTTCGCCCCCATTTTTCAAGTCACATTAATTATGCCACCGTTTCCACCACTACCATGCAGATCAAAACCCACCATTGTATAGTTTCAATTAACGTTATTTCTCACCATCCTTTCAAAATGTTTCCACCTTAAATATTAAACCTCTACCATTGCGAATCACCTAAGTTTCTACCATAAGAGTCAATGGTATATATATTATGCCATAAACATAAATCCTCCACATTAAATTTTAAACATAAGAGTTTTATAAACAAGGGTTTTAAACCTTCATCACATAATCTCTAAATCAAGTATTAATATAATCCCTTTTCACCATAGTTAGAAGGAATAGTCTAGGTTTAGGACTTCTGTCCTCTCATAAACTTTCATGCATAGGAATAGTGTTGTTTAGGTATAGCTTGTTGTATGTGTAGGAAGTTTTTATTGCCATGATAATAAGACTAATTTCATTAGTGAAATTACATGCATAGAAAAATAAAGACATGCATTAGTTTCTGAAGAGTTAAGTAAACCCCGTAGCATAGGAATCTTACCTTTCCGAGTAGACCTTTAAGGGATAGAACCCTGGCACTCCACCCGTTAACATATAGAACATAGGTAAGTGAGCCTCTTCATAATAAACCATAAAAAGATTAAATACATGTAAAACAAGAGCATGATGTACAATGAAATAGGTATCCTCTAATATCAGTAATTAATATAAATAGGAAAATTAAATTTATAAACATGTCGAACTAATAGAATGACATTATCTAAAACATCATCATCATACAGGAAACACATTAGGAACAACAACTGAAATAATTTAGGTTCGGTTCTAAAAACAAGTTTTATTCCACAGTAGAAGCATAGATGTCCTTGAAGTTTAGTAATTTACCAGCCTATGAAATTTTTTATTTATTTATGAATTTTAGCGACATTACAATGGTTTAGAGCATGGAGAGCTAGGTGAACAATTTTTAGTGTTAACAATGCCTTCAATATAATAAAGCATACATTTTACATGACTCATTTTTACCACATTATGTTTATTTATTGTATGCTTTGAAATCTAGTAAACAATTCTTATAGGAAAATTTTGAGATCTATTAATATTGTGGATTATATGAATATTGATTTATTGAACATTTAAGAAAAATATTTTTTGATTCAAAATTTGTCATTTAAATGTATTTTTGTACTCAAGGTTTTCCAAAAACTCTTGCATTTTTTTTACAATTTTTTTTCTCAATTCCATGTGTGGTATCATTGTTCTCTAACACTACATGTGAAGCATCTTATAAACCAAGAAAATCTCATAAGTCAATAGGAGTTGCTCAAATTTTCCATGTAAAATATTGTGGTCATGGAAAAGTGTATTGTATTCATGTATCAACACAAAGCATTGAGAGATTATTGGAAATCCAACATTATCAATTGGCACATTTTTATAGATATGTTTGCATGTCAATGAAACCATGCAATTGTTGGAAGAGAGCAAGGTTCCAAAAAAAGTGTATTACTTTCTTTTGAAAGTGTCATAATGCCAATAATGTATAAAGGAAATGGAGGACATGCTTATAAATAACAAATCCATGTGAGGAAAGAAGTTAAAGCACTCACAAAGTTCTTCCCTATCAATAAGAAACTAAAAAACTATTTCCTCATTTTCCAACATTTTTAGGGATATATTGTAAAGAGTGCCAATAAACAAGATGACCTCTAAACTTGATTCTAGATAACCACTTATGACACTATCTCAAATAATTTTTTCATCCTTTTGTACTACACGTTCTACTCTTCGAATCCATAATCATTGGATTTTAATATGAATTGTTTGTTCTAAATTATGTGTAGATATGGTCACATAAATTAGTTGTGCATATAAATGGATTTAAGTAAATCTTTGTTTAATGCTTAATGGGTGATTACATGTACATGATATGAAAATATGAATTGATAGGAGAAGAAATACATCAGTTAAAAAATCCAATACCATAATAATTTTATATGAAAATATTATTTTATAATAATAATAATAATAATAATAATAATAATATATTTTTAAGGTCACCGCCAAGTGAGACACCAATTTGGTGTATGAGACCTCCCTCTAAAGTCTGCATCACTTAAAAAATCGAATACCACACTAATTTTATATGAAAATATGATTTTATAATATAATAATAATAATAATAATATATTTTTAAGGTCACCGCCAAGAGAGACACCAATTCGGTGTATGACCCCCCTCTAAAGTTTGCATCACTTAGAAAATCCAATACCACACTAATTTTATATGAAAATATGATTTTATAATAATAATAATAATATATTTTTAAGGTCACCGCCAAGCGAGACACCAATTTGGTGTATGAGACCCCCCTCTAAAGTTTGCATCACTTACAAAATCCAATACCATGCTAATTCTATATGAAAATATGTTTTTATAATAATAATAATATATTTTTAAGGTCACCCCCAAGCGAGACACCAATTTGGTGTATGACCCCTGTGTAAAGTCTGCATCACTTAAAAAATCCAATACCACACTAATTTTATATGAAAATATGATTTTATAATAATAATAAATATAGTTTTTAAGGTCATCGCTAAGTGAGACACCAATTTGGTGTATGAAAACCCCCTCTAAAATATACATAGGCGTACATACCCTACCCCTTTGGATTTAAACCTATGACCTACTACAAGGAAACACATGCTTTTAATACTTAGGCCCTCCTAGATTATATACACTAGTCTTTCTATATGGATAAATGCCTCCCATGAAGTTAATGTACACATGTAAACTTGCCCCTTCGTCAATTGGGTAAATTTCACTTTTAGTACTTACAACCCAACTCGATCTATGCTTTAATTGGCTGAGTTGAGGTAGGAGTTATTAAACTCGATCCATGCCTTAGTGACTAAGTCGAGTTAAATTCAGGAACGAATTATTAAACTCGATACCTGGCTTAAAGGATCCTCAATAGACTGGAGTCTTTCGTATTAACTAAAGTCCAAAACACTCACTCTTATTTCAACAAAAATATACAAGTTTTTAATTCTTATTTAAATTTAAAAATATTAATGGTTGATTTTATTTATAAATTTTATTTAAATTCAAAATATAATTTTTTTTTGGTATAATTTGAGAGGCAATAATGAAGAGGTAAGTCGGTCAAATTTTATAAAATTAAAAAAATTGCACGGTTATGTTAATGGGAGTTAAAGAAAAATAAAAAAACATCAAAAGCTATCGATTTTAGAGTATTTAGACAAAGTTCCTTTAGACTTCTCTTAGTAATCTCTTCGTTTAGAGGATATAGAAATCCATTTCAGTTTATTCTGATTACCGGATATAGAAATCCATTTCAGTTTTATTCCGATTAGTGGGAAGCCATGGGCAGGGAATGGAAGTCGATGTCGAAGAGCTCAGATGAGAAATTGTTCTAATTTCCTTGGAATCTCATCGCCTTGGAATATGAGAGCATCAGGGACAATGCGCTTGCCACCTTCGAATCTCAGAGCATCGAGGATAGTGAGATCCTCGACTTGGAATCATAGATCATCAAAGATACTTGAACCGCCACCCCCATTTCTAGCATGATACTTTTGAAGGTCTTCCAATACCTCAGGATGCACAAATAAAATCCATATAAATAGGAGTAAATGATAGTAAATATCATGCAAAATCACATTTCATTCTTTCAGAACATAACATAAACACAAGTAAATGGATGTCTAAGGAACTGACCAAGGTGTAGGAAACACACAAGGGGTTATGAACTACAAACTCGACTCAAGAGGCTCACATACAAGGCCAATATGTTATATTTTTATCATTTAAGAAACATGATCTTAGGATCTTATCTAAGATAATAACATGCACAACAATAAACACAAGAGACAAGAGATAGAATTTTCCTCGGAGAAACCATAAAGGAGAAAACCCCACAACTTCCTCAGAGATAGAATGAGCACCAATGGCAGCAGTAAAACCTGAAAAAATAAATATGATCTCCAACAGCTTGTTCTCTCTCTCTTACTTGAGAGAGCTTCTCCTCTCTCACTCATGTGCCTTAGTGAGTGAGTGTGTATGTGATAAATAGAGAGGCTCACTCTCTATTTATATTCTTTCGTTCACTTAATGTCCACTTCAACATGTCGGCCCCACTTAACAATTACTTACTAGGGCTGACATCTCTAGGAGAGTCTAGTCACCCTACTTTCCAACAACTGTGGGGACTTTTCCCTCTGATCAACAAGGAGGGTTAACCTTGACACAATTGTGGGGACTATTTCCTCGACTTACAATGGAGGGTTAACCTCAATGAATTTACATGATTTGTTTACATTATTGAATCTCTCGATCAGAACATTGGGGCATGACATGACTCAATTAAATTATAGATACTTCCCAGAATAAACATTGGGGTACAATACATAAGATATACAAGTGAATACATTTTGAAGTTACAAATACATGAAAACTCCATCTTAATTAGGGAGGTATTCTCTCGACACAATTTATCAGCACAAGTCTTCTTCTCTGTATCATCTGGATCATCATCAAGTCATCTTCATCTTCAAGTCATATTCATCTTCAAGTCATATTCATCATCAAGTCATATTCATTGTCAAGTCATCTTCATTAAGTATGGATCATCACTTGATCTAGATCGTCACTGGATCATCATCGTTGTCACTGCTTTCGCTATCTCAATCTAATGGTGCTATCTCTTCATTCATCTCATCACATGAAGTTCTACAAAGCCAGACCTTTTTCATGTTGGTTGTAGGCCTAGCATCCATGTAGGTATTCATCTTCTTCAACACTTATATCTGACCCAGTCAGAAAGGCCCACCCAGCACTTACGTCTGACCATGAAAGGAACACATCCACCATCATGTCAGAAAGGTATACCCAGGACTCACATCTAACCATGGGAGGAACACATCCACCACCATGTCTGAAATGCCCAGCACTCACATCCAACCATGGGAGGAACACATCCAAGAACCATGTCCGAAAGGACCAGCACTTACATCCGACCATGTGAGAAACACATCTAAGAACCATGTCCGAAAGGCCTGGCACATACATTCACTAGCATGATAGGGCACACCTACTATCATCTATGAAAATTCCCAGCACTTACAACTAACCATGTGAGGAACCAATCCAGCATACATGTCAGAAGGGATCTCAGATCTAGGCTGAGTATTCCTGGTAACTGGCCAGGTGCCTCCATTGTCCCAGAGAATGGCCTCTCAGCACTCAGCTGAGTATTCCTAATGACTGAAAATATGCCTCCATTCTCCCACAGAATGGCCTCTCAGCACTAAGCTGGTTATTTCTAGTAACTGAATAGGTGCCTCCGTTCTCCTAGAGAATGGCCTCTCAGTACTAAGTTGAGTATTACTGGTAACAAACCAGGTGCCTCCATTCTCCCAAAGAATGGCCTCTCATCACTAAGCTGAGTATTCCTGGTAACTAACCAAGTGCCTCCATTCTCCCAGAGAATGGACTCTCAGCACTAAGCTGAGTATTCTTTGTAACTGACCAGTTGCCTCCATTCTCCTAGAGAATGGCCTCTCAGCTTTAAACTGAGTATTCATCATAACTGACCAGGTGCCTCTATTCTCCCATAGAATGGCCTTCAGAACTTATATCTGATCATGTGGGAACACATCTATCTATCACATCAGAATGGCTCTACACCGATCATGTGGTAACATAACCCACAATCACATCAGAGCATCTATGCACTTATATATAACCATGTGAAGCTCGGGATTCCACCATGTCAGAAGGGTCAAAACACTTACATCTAACCATGGAAGGAACCAATCCTCTCACCATGTCAGAAGGGCTCACGAACTCATCACTTCCCCTTAGAAGGAACCTCGATCTGGAGAACACCTAGCTTCTCCCTAAAGTAATCAAACTTCAATCTAGCCATTTCTAGCATAGAATCACATCAGGGCTGATTACATCCAAGGATAACCTACAATATTCTCCAGGACCTATTACATTTGGGGACAACCTATAGGACTCATTACATCTGAGCAACCTACGAGCTTCACCAGGATTTATGCCTCGACAACCTATCTCACTGACTATTCTAGAACTTCCTCTTTCAAGAGATCTTGATAAGGATCACTACTCCTCTCTGCATCATACAAAAATGCAAGTTAGATCAACCAAATCAAATAGTATTTTTCAAATGAAACATACTACCTCCCAAATAGCAAGTGGAAACATATTTTGCCTCGGCTGTACTCAGTGCCATGTAGGACTACTTCCTGCTACACCAAGAAGTGCTCTTCATATCAATGGCACTGCCTACCCAATCCAAATCCACATAACCCTCTAGGTTAATGTTCTGATTTGCCTCATACTAGAGCTCATATTCAACTATACCCTTCAAGTACCTCACTGCATGCTTTGCAACCATCAGGTGAACATGTCTCAATGTGTTCACAACAAAGCAAATATCTAGTCTTGTACTCATTAGGTACATCAAGGAACTACTCATATTATGATACATCATGGCATCAACTAACTCTGGTGAAGAAACGCTCAGTAGCTTCAGGTTCGATGCCATAGGTGTGGTTATGGCCATGCAGTCCATCATTCTGAACCTCTTCAGTATCTCTACTGCATACTTCCCTTGTCCACACCTCCATGCCTAGAAAGTAGTGCATCATATACAAGTCCTTCATGGTCGATGCCTCATGCCATGAATCTTTCCTTGTATCCCACGATGTTTCCATCTACTGCATGATGAAACTACAAACTTCCCTCCAGGTTTTGATACTGCATCCTAGACATCATTATTCTTGAACTGATCTTCCCTTTCTTATTGGCTACTTCATATCTGGAAGGTTCTGCATCAATGATGTCATTGCATTCATCATATTATTCTTCATTCCTGGATTATTTCTCGAACTATCATCACTTGTTCTTCAGAACAAGTCTCGTCCTTCTTGTAGGTGATTGTACATGATTTTTCCTATAAGTCAAATGCATTAGTTGCATGGTTAGAAACATTTGATAAGGTATATTCATAATGAAAAATTATTTTTCATCAAGATATATGATCATGCAACTATTGTAGCCAATACAAAATTCATCCATATCTCATGGAAACTTTCTAGATGCCTTCCATCTCTACTAGGACAACATTGAGATTGTGCACTAATCCAATATGTCAGAAAAGAGGTTTCATTCTAGACAAGTAACAATGGAGATTTGTGTAGCACCATGAACTACTTACCCATCACATGCATATTAGTAGTATACTGGCATTAATGCAAAAATTCTATCATGCATAATACATCAACTGAATATAAACAAATGCATAACAAAACAATATCATGAAATGACAATGAATACTTATCTTTATTTGTTTCATGGGTATACTTTTTCTTGAGCCTTCTGCTTCATGATCTTCTTCATTCATGACATCATCATTTCTTATCCAAGTTCTCAACATGGATAAGAGGCTCTTCAAGAGTTGAGTCCTTCATAATTCTCAGCACTTGAGGGATCTTGTTTGAATCATGAGAGCTTGATCTTCAATTGCTACCATTTCCTCTTCTCTTATTATGAGTCAAGCTTCTTTTTATGTGCGCTATTCCCATAGTCTACTGAAAGTAATCACTTCCTTCTGCAACACATTCCTTGAATGAATGAATCCCATGATCGTGGAAGGTCATTCAAGGTGGTTATCGCAACTTCTGCATTCTCCACTTCTTCTTCTACTGCTTCAGGTTGTTCTTTGATTTGAGAGACCCTTGTATAGCATGACTATATGGTCTCAGCATTATATATCTTCCCATTCTTCAACTGGTTTTTTGAATTCATCTTTTGATTTATGTTCTTCCATTTAAATAGCTTGGTCAAGGAATCAAACATCTCTTCGGTGTCTTTAGGGAAGACACTTGGGGTATAAGGTGATCCTTGATTGAATCAGTAATGATCTTCTTGGACTTGACCAAGTTCTTCTTGTGTAAGGCTTTTAGCCTCATCTCCCTCTGGAACTGGAACCTCTCCACTTATGTAGGTGTCCAATTCATTTTCTTCAAGAACGAGTGAGATCGAATACTTCCATGTTTGTAGGTTGTTAGTTTCACCAAGATTGTCATCAAGCTGGTGTGATTAGACATTTTGAAATAAGAACCTCAAATGTAAATAGCAAAATATTAGATCTTACCGATTTGAGGTGTCTGTCTTGGTTTCGTAGCTGGCTGATCTAGGGTTTGTTAGAGAAACCCTAATTTTAAAAACTTGGAATATTTCAGATCTAATTGGATAGAAATATATACCTCTTCAAGGTGAGCTTTCCAATGTACTCCTTTTCAGAAAACAGTGGAGGGAAGATCTCGGAATAGGAAGCCCTATTTTACCAATTTCTTCTCGAGAAATGTCTGATACTATTTTTGTGGTATCTCCGAAAGTACTACTCCCATGTGTTTGAAATTTTGTACTGAGGTTTCCTTGTCTGTTCTTATTCCAACACCACAGTTTTAATCAGAAATTGTTTTACCAATTGGGTTTTATGATCATTTTTCCAAGGTGACTTGTTTCAAGACTGTTCATCATAGCGACGTTGTACGAACTTCCACATGTCATTGTTTCCACTTTGGGGTCTAAAACTTTTACCACTGAAAGTACAGTCCGTGCAATGTATAGAACATATTGAGAAATGTTATATGGACCTTCGTAGCCTAATATATAGCAATTCTTCCCAGATGTCCTACTTGGGAAGGAATCGTGGGAGAGGATGGAACCCTAACTTGGAGGAATCATATCTCCTATAATATAGTGAATATAAGGCTGAAACTTGGACACAATGTACATCAGGAATGTTTCTTCGACTTGTGAAATTTGTGGCACTTGATCCTCCTCCAATATATAGATATAGCGAATCTACCAAAACTTATCAGTTTTAGTATTTTAGGGTTTTTCACATCCAGGGTCAAACTAGGTTTTGACTTTCCTGGAGTTTCACCCAACCAAAAATCTCGACCTAGGTCTCTAAAATTCGATTTTGATGAGGATAGAAATACTATTCCGGGCTCACTCAAAAAATCCTCCTCTGTAAAAAGCCCTAATTTCCAGCACCAAAAACTAAAAATTCCCGGAATCAAATTCTGCTTTGATAGAAAGATGTGCCCTTCAATGGAGAGTCATCCTAGCCTTATTTTGCTGATGGATTGTGGAGAGAGACCCAAAAAGTAAGATTCCTTAGCTTCTGCAGTTGCACAATGTCTTCTTCTCAGGTTAGCTCTAATACCATGTTATATTTTTATCGTTTAAGCAATATGATCTTAGGATCTTATTTGAGAGAATAACATGCACAACAATAAACACAAGAGACAAGAGACACAAATAATTTTCCTTGGGGAAACCATAAAGGAGAGAACCCCGTAATTTCTTCAGAGATAGAATGAGCACCAATGGCAGTAGTAAAACCCTAAAACATAAATATGATCTCCAATAGCTTGTTCTCTCTCTCTTACTTGACATAGCTTCTCCTCTCTCACTCATGCGCCCCAGTGAGTGAGTGTGTGTGTGTGATAAATAGAGAGGCTCACTCTCTATTTATATTCTTTCGTTCACTTAATGTCCACTTCAACATGTCAGCCGCACTTAACAATTACTTACTAGGGCCGACATCTCCAGGAGAGTCTAATAACCCTAGTGCCCCACAACTATGGGGACTTTTCCCTCCGATCAACAAGGAGGGTTAACCTCAATGACTTTACATGAATTTTTTACATTATTGAATCTCCCGATCGGAAAATTGGGGCATGACATGACTCAATTACATTATAGATACTTCCCGGAATAAACATCAGGGTACAATACATAACATATACAAGTGAATACATTCCGAAGTTACAAATACATCAACACAATAGGATGTAAAAACAAACCAAGCAGTTGTAATGGATCAAATATGGATAGAAACAGGTCAAGCGGGGGTAAAACATAGATAAGGGGTCTAGAATAAGGATCTCAAACACCGAAAATGACTAAAACACTACAGGTTGCATCTATCAATGGAATAGGCATGATCAAGGTCGCAAAGAACTAGGAAAGAGTCATGATCAAGATAGAAAAATAGTCAAAAGACTCAGGTCGCACAAAATAGAGGATTAAGCACGACAGGCCACACAAAAACAATAAACAATAGCGATTGGGGTCGCTCTGAAGTCCCACAAAGGCATGATCTAGATTTCTGGTCTAGGTCACACTTATGAGGTAAAAAGGAACGACATGGGTCACACTTATTAGACAAAAGATGTGACTGGGTCGCAGATTTTGGCCGAATAAGTGTGACTCAGTCAGAGTCAGAATTATTTTGGAAAAATACTGTCAGCTTGGGTTGGGGGGGAAAGGAACTGAGGAAATGCTTGCTCGGATCTGGTGCAGGGGGGCTCAGATGTGTGACGGTTGAAGGCAACAAGGAAGAAAAAATGAATATAAAGACTTGCAAAAACAAAGATGCGTATGGATCGACTAAGTGACTTTATTTAAACATTACACTAAGCATAATGTTGGTTCTTAGTACGTGCAAACAAAGAAGTTACTCATGTCTTGGTTCATTATGAACTAAGTAAGCCCACGTTCGTAAAAGTCCTTCATACGTTTTCCTTGAGTCGTTATTTAAAGTCCTTCATAATGAACAATTTTTAGTGTTAACATGCCTTCAATGTAATAAAGCATATACTTTGCATGACTCATTTTTACCACGTTATGTTTATTTATTCTATGCTTTGAAATCCAGCAAACCATTCTTATATGAAAATTTTGAGATCTATTAATATTGTGCATTGTGTGAATATTGATTTATTGAACATTCAAGAAAAATATTAGTTTATTCAAAATTTGTCATTTATATGTATTTTTGTACTTGAGGTTTTCCGAAAACTCTTGGATTTTTTTACAATTTTTTTCTCAATTTTTCTAACACTACATTTGAAGAACCTTATAAACCAAGAAAATCTCATAAGTCAAGAAGCGCTATTCAAATTGTCTATGTAAGAAACTACGGTCATGGAAAATGTATTGTATTCATATATCAGGACAAAGCATTGAGAGATTATTGGGAATCCAACATTATCAATTGGCACATTCTTTATAGATATGTGTGCATGTCAATGAAACTATGCAAGTGTTTGAAGAGAGCAAGGTGCAAATCAAAAGTGTATTACTTTATTTTGGAAGGCCACAATGCCAATAATGTATAAAGGAAATGGAGGACATGCTGTTAAATAACAAATCCAAGCGGGCAAAAAATTAAAGTGCTCACAAAGTTCTTCCCTATCAATAAGAAACTAAAAAACTATTTCTTCATTTTTCCAACATTTTTAAAAATATATTGTAATGAATGCCATTAAGTAACCACTTATGACACTATCTAGAATCATATTTTCATCTTTTTTACTACCAATTCTAGTCTTTGAAGCCATAATCATGGGATTTTAACATGAATTGTTTGTTCTAATTTGTGTGTAGCTATGGTCAGGGAAATTAGTTGTGCATATAAATGGATTTAAGTAAATCTTTGTTTAATGTTTAATGGGTGATTACATGTACATTATATGAAAATATGAATGGATAGGAGAAAAAATGCATCACTTAAAAAATCCAATACCATACTAATTTTATATAAAAATATAATTTTATATAAGTTACTCTTTTTATGTAGATAAATGCCTCGCATGAAGTTAATGTAGACACGTCTACTTGCCCCTTGGTCAATTGGGTAAATTTGACTTTTAGTACTTACAACCCAACTTTATCTATGCTTTAATTGACTTAGTCTAGGTAGGAGTTATTAAACTCGATCCATGCCTTATTGACTAACTCGAGTTAATTTCAGCAACGAATTATTAAACTCTATACTTGGCTTAAAGACAACTCAATAGAATGGACTATTTCGTATTAAGGCAAGTCCAAAACAGTCACTCTTATTTTAACAAAAATATATATGTTTTTAATTTTTATTTAAATTTAAAAATATAGTTATTTTATTTAAATATAAAATTATAATTTTTATTTATTTATTTTTTTAATTTGAGAGGGAGCTTACCCACATAACGGGTATGGCGAGTCGTCACCTTGTTGGGCCTAGAAATAGGCGGATAACGAAGTTGTTGGGCCTAGAAATAGGCGGATAATGAAGAGGTAAGTCGGTAAAATGTTTTCGGCAATCGCCCTTGTAAATAAATGCGCTCAGAACTCTTTCGTCATATCGATTTTTTAGAGTATTCGGACAAAGTTCCTTCAGACTTCTCTTCGTAATCTCTTCCGTTCAAACATACTGAAAGTCCTTTCACTTTATTCTGATCGGCGCAAATAGAAATCCATTCCTTTTCAGTTTATTCCGATCAGCGGGAAGCCATGGGCCTCGAATGGAAGTCGATGTCGAAGAGCGCAGATGAGAAATTGTTCGAGGACAGTGAGCTCGTCCCCTTCGAATCTCAGAGCATCGAGGACGGTGAGCTCGTCGACTTGGAATCTCAGAGCATCGAGGATAGTGAGCTCGTCGAATTGGAATCTGAGAGCATCGAGGACAGTGAGCTCGTCGCCTTGGAATCTCAGAGCAGCGAGGACACTCAGCTTGTCGCCTTGGAATCTGAGACCATTGAGGATACTGGAACCGCCACCCCCATTTCTCGCATGATACTTTTGAAGGTCTGCGAATACCTCAAGTACCATCTCGAGGCTCACAAGCCGAACTCAGCACTTACAGACGACGAAATCAAGACCTGGGATCAGGAATTCATTAACGTCGATCGAGACACATTGTTCGACCTTCTTGAGGTATTATTTCTGAAACCCTTGTCTAATTGGGAATTTGATTGTTACTTTTTGTTTTAGTACTTGATTTAATTAGGGTTTCATTGATTGGCACTATCTCCCAAAACCTCAGTAAATTAGGGATTCAGTGGCTTGGTATTTCTAGGAAGCCTCATTTAATTATGGCTTGAGTTTCTCCAACTCTCCCTGGTATATTTTTTTTACCAAACCTCGTTTAATTCGTTTAATTATGGCTTGGAGTTTCACCTTCGCTCTTTTGATTTGCCATTAAGCAGGTTTAGAGGGTTTGGTGAGTGTGGCCTTAAGCACATAATTTTAAGTTTACATTGTTTGGGGAGTGTCACCTTAAGCACGTAATTTTAGGTTTACAGGGGTTGCGGAGTGTGACTTTTTCTGTGGCATTCTAACTAGTCTCACATATTTTTGGCATTCTAACTAGTCTCACATATTTTTAGGGTTTTTTTTAAACATGTTTATAGGGTTTGGGATGCGAGCTTTTTTTCTCGCATTCTAACTAGAGTCTCATATATTTTTAGGTGTTCTTTTAATGGCTGATAGGGTTGGGAAGTGGGCTTTCTCTTTGGCATTCTAAGTAGTCTCACATATTTTTAGGGTTTTTTTTAAGCGAGGTTTGGGGACTGTGGCTTTCTTGGGCATTGTAACTAGAGCCTTTCAATTTTTTAAATTGTTTTATTAGTTGTTGGAACACAGAATTAGTATTATTAAAATTTTAGGGTTTTTTTCCCACCTATATGGAGTTATTGTTGCCTAGTGTTGCCTTTTGAGGTGCTGAATTTAAGTGCTAATTATGCTATATTCTTAGATGTTAGGGTTAACTACTTAGATTTTAGGGTCAAGGGTTTAGATGAATATTTTTATTAAAAATTTCAAGGTTTTTTTAACTCATTTGGAACAAGTGTGAAGAGTTTCCTTTTGATATATTGAATTTAAGGGTTAGTGATGCTTTCTCCTTAGATGATAGGCTCAAGGGGTTTAGATGGATACTTGCACTTAATGCAATTAAATTGGTCTTTCTAATTTTTCATATTGAGTTTAATTTTTGGTATATTTTTGGTTGTTTTTCTATTATTATTACAATTTTCTTTAATTCAAGCTCATTTTTGTAGTTTCAAGTTTTAGTCCTTTGGATATTGTTTAAGAGTTTATTTTTTATTGAATTTTTTAGAGTTTCAAAATTGTAGTGTTCTTATAGTTTTTAATATTTTCTTTAGTTTTGGGGTTTTTTGCACCCATTTGCACCGTGTGGAAAAAGATGTGTCTTTAAAAATCATATTGAGGTGAACTAAATGGTTTTTACCATTAACCCACTTTGTAAGTAGTTTTATTAGTTCTTAGAGGGATTTAGAGTGTCATGGATCACTACATCTTATGGTGATCTTATGTAGTCCCTATGAGCTATTGGAATGTTAATGTGCAACTAAATATG
>LPNX010124475.1:0-23434 GCA_001517045.1 Pseudotsuga menziesii | reverse complement strand
TCTCTCTCTCTCTCTCTCTCTCTCTCTCTCTCTTTCTCTCTCTCTCTCTCTCACACACACACACACACACACACAATCACTGTTAAACTCCCACAACTACCACTAACCTCCCTCCTCCCCATAACCCTTACTAATATTCTCTCTCTCCTCTACTCCATATATCCATAATCCCCACCTGTTTCTCTTTTCCCCAACCCCCTCACAAATTCTCTATCTTCATCTCTCTCTACCCTAACCTGCTTGACCTCTAACACTTCTTCCCCCATATCCCCCATCCTCCTCCTACCCCTAATAAATTCCTCATCTCTCTCTCTCTCTCTCTCTCTCTCTCTCTCTATTCCAACCCCCACCCCTTTCTCTCTCTTCCCATATTGCTTAACATCCATCTCTCTCTCTCTCTCACACACACACACACACACACACATGGACCCACTTCCCTACTCCCTCCCCCAAAAATAGAATCCAACCTCCCTTGTTATTTCTCTACCCTCTCTCCCACCTACCCCTAAACCCCAACCATATCTCTCTCCCCAAATCCCCTAACACTCGCTGTCTCTCCCTCTCTCTTTACCCATATAATTTATCTTTGTCTCTACAACCAACCCCACACTCCTCATCCCCCTATCCTTACCCACTTTATCTCTCTCCCTTAACCCCCTTCAACTTCACCTACCCCTACTTCTCATTATCTCTCTCATAACCTCACTCCCCCATACCTCTTCCATCTCTCTCTCATAACCACACTCCCCCATACCATTTCTCATTTTCTCTCTCTCTCTCTATACTCCCAACCCCACAACTCCTCAAATATACCCCCCTTCTTTATTTTCCCTACTACTCATAAAACCCCTAACCCTCTTTATCTATATCTCTNCCCCTCCTCCACCCTACCCTAATAACCCCCCATTAGCTCTCTCTATCGCCCCCCTAATCCCATGCCTACAACTAAACCCCCTACCTCCTAACCCTTACTAAAATCCTCCATCATTCTCTCCCTGTCCTATGCTTACACCTACCATGGATCCCCACTAATTTTTCTCTCCTCCAAATCCTTGACACCCGCCCTCTCTCTACCCATATCCTCCCTCTTTCTCCCTTACTTCTATTTGTAGGAATACTTTAACCAGTGTATACACTTCTTGTTCTTCCAACTTGTATGGTACAAGTCTAGAACAAAAAGACACATCAACATATCCTTTCCCTAGAAGACTGATCTACTTGAATAAATAACTCTCTTACCATAGATATGGAAGTTCTGTCTTTGTTTCACCAATCTTGATGCGATCTATTATACCTGTAAAGAAACACAAGAAACAAGAAAAATGATGAGAGTAATAAGATAAATCAATAACCTATATTAGTGATCAAGGAGTCTAATAATAAATTATCAATATTGACATAAATCATATATGGGAAATGGAAACATTTTTGTATTAAAAAATTAAAAGAGAAAGCTAGAACCAAATCCTTGATGATAATAGCTTTGTCTCCACAAGGTCTTTGACACACTCACATAACACTCAACTAATACAAACTCTTTATCACACAACTCTCTCAAATTTACCTCTACACTAGGCTTCATTCCAACAACATAAGGATGCTCTTCTTAGTATCCCCTCACATGATCCATGAAGCTTTCTTTTATAGGCCAAGGAAATAAAAAATGAGTGGAGATATTTTGGGAAGAGAATAAGGAATGTTTTCTATGGGATAAGAGGTCAAGTGCCAGCTCTCGCAAGTATATAGGATCATCCTCCATGAGATGTTTTGCTTGGAAGCTTCTCAAAACTTCTATTTTTCATTTTAGAGCTAGCTGATGCTCCTTGCAAGAAGGGTAAGTGCATTGATGCACCTTGCAGGGAAGGAAAGGGAACCAATGGCGCCTATTGTCAATGTGAAACAAGTTCCAGGGATGGATGACACTCTGTGTCAGAAGGACAAGTGTGCCAGCCAGGATAGGAATAAGAAAAAAGGATCCAAAAGAATTATTGGCTAGTGATTTTGAGAGATTGAAGAATTGGTATAGATTCTAGGTGCAAGAGAATCCCCCCCAAAGTATGAAGCTAGAGGGATGTGATAGATAAAATAATTTGATAGATGTCAACCCAATATCAGAGGAAAAAGAGAGATGAGTTTACATTTGATGCAATACCAGTGACCAACTATCCGACTCAATCATGGCTACATATGAATACACTATAGATCCATGTGCTATGACGGCATCATGGCTACCAAGAATACACTGTATATCCATGATCAATAAGACTGAAGAAGAAACATGGCTACAGAACATACAAAGTGGATCCATCTTATCTAGACTCAATACTAGACACAATGACCGAACATACAATGTGGATCCATGTCATAAATTCAAATAGTACTTCATCGAAACTTGAGGATATGCACATATTCAGGTGAATACCTAACCACTGAGGGGTCTTCATTCCAATCCCCAATGATATGATTTTAAAAATATGAATAGATGTCATGATGTCGAACATGGTAGAAACAAATTGATTACTGGTCATTGATGTGTCACTTTTAACAAGTGTGAGGGATATCACCATTGATGTCAATGATTCCCTAGGTATTTGAGTACATTATTCTAAGTGTGAATAAAGGACTTGGAGTCGAACACTTAGTAGAATATTCCAATCAGAGGTAATTGATGAAAAATTATTGTCGAAAGAAAGGAAACCTACCATTGAGGCATGCACGATTCAAGGTATTTGACTAGGTTTCTAAGTCCAATTCCTGGATGATGTGTTGAAGTCGATAGGAATAGATTCATTGGAGGGCCATGATGAGCACATGAAACATGGAACAAAATATGACATTGAAGTGACAAAACAACCATAAGACTCACTTAGATATGACCAAGTTTGACAAAAGGTAAGGTAACTGAAGAGGTTGATTGCAGAGGATGTTCCCTTTGAACATTGAATGACACGATAAATGACTTTGCAGCATTAACTCAACAAGGAAGATACTAGATGTAATGCAAGGACATGACGATGCATTTTTTGAATTGAATCAAAGGATTTGTATGACTCATGAAAGTGGATCGAGTCAAGGACAAGATAAATACCCAAGTGTTTGAAAATGAAAATGCAGATAGGTACCATGTTCAATCGGTGGAATATGAGGTGTTGTAAATACAAATGAAAAGAAATTTCCCATTCCCTTAATTTCCCATCACAAAGGATGAGTACCGATTTTCATTTTAATGAATTCAATGAGTGTAACAAACACTCATTATATCTCATCAAGTGATGAGTCCATTCTCATAGGTTTTATGAACCTAAGAAAGGAGGGGTTCATTCCCAGAAAGGGTCGTTGATCGTTTCATTTTACGCTTCCGATGAAATATGAACTCAAGCATCCTTTCATGTTTAGAGAGTCTGAAATGACTAATAAGACTTCAGAGTAAAAATTTTCATCAATTTAGTTCCCAAGGCCCGAAAATGGAAGCCATTGTACAAGGTTGAATGGGGTGAAAAGTCAGGTAAACATCACATCATGAAGATACATAAGATGATGCCCAGGGATAAAGGATGAGGAAACAATAAACTAATTCCCAATAGAACTCTTCTAGTTCCAATGAACTAGACTGTACCTTCTTCATAAATTAGTCTAATCAATTTGAAAAAGGGGTAAACCATCATCGACTAGATGATCATTCAAATACGTTTTCAAGAATGAAAGAATCAAGTTCACTTGCTGATATTTTCATATTTTAGGATTCTGAAAAGAGCTTAAAGGTAACTCTATAAGAGGTGTCTTTTTTCATAATCTAGTTTTAACGAGTCTAAAAAATAGTAAAAGTGTACTCAATACCTCTTCATTGAGTTTTTAATGAGCATGTCAAAGGTATAAAAGAAGCTTAGTACTTTTCCATCTTAGCCTAGAGTGTGAAAAAGATAAAAGAAACTCATTCATAGCCAAATATTTCGTAAAAATAACATGAAATTTTCGAAAACAGAGTTAGAACAAGTTTTCTATGAAAACTATAAAAAATACATGGAAAAAACCCTAAATATTTAAATATTAGATTAATTATTTTTCAATCAAAAATAAAAAATTGATATAAAAAAGGGGAATGGTAACTATTTTTTTACCATTGTAATTTTACCATAGTTTTTGGGTAATTTTTGTGTAAACAAGGTGATTTTCAAACAAGGATTCTAGGAGATTCAGACCACCTCTACTTGAATCATTCAGACTAGTTAAGAGCTAGAACTTATTCCTTGATTTTAATGGTGCCCTTTTTTCGATATTTTGTATCATTTATACAAGGAGACAAAGTGTTCCTAGGTCGATGTTTTTCTCCCTTTCGGGAGGTGCACTGACGTACCCCTCAAAAGAGGAAAAAGCACCTAGAGTGCTCTATCAATATGGGAAAAGAGCTCTGGCTCTCTGTTCTCCTCCAGGAAGAGTTGCAACGGCTAGGTTACTTGAAAGAAAAATAGACATTGATTTTCATTTTTTATTTTTTCCAAGGGTTTTAATATGCTTCTAATGGATGTTTAAATTGTTTTTGGCAGGTAAACCGCTCACAAAATGGAGATTTAGAAAGAAAGAAAACATGAGTTGGATGACCTTCAAGTGAAAAATTACCCAATGACCATGAGGGCCCTACATGAGTGTGGCCTCCTCAAATATTTTAGATTAGCAGGTATGAGGGCATACATGCATTTATTGGATCACTTTATCTGCATGTGGCACCCAGATCAACAAAATTTCGAGGTCGGGACCCATATTCTAACCATAGATGTGGAATACATCTATTTCTTGAATGGATTATCCCATAAGGAGAGACCATTAACATTGATAGGTCCATGAGGCATTGATTTATCTGTGGAAGATTTAATTTATGAGTAGTGATTGGTGGGGACCCATTCCCAAGGAGGGAAAATCCCCATAAAACACATAGTTGATCGACCCTTGAGGATTGTAACCTTCACGACCAAGAAGTTTGCAGGTAGTAGGTCAGCTGATCTATGTACATGGTCTCACATGCTATATGCAATAGAGTGTATGGCTCCCACCATATTTAACTGGAGAGAGGGGTTACTGGTCAGCTTGAAGGACCAACTAACCAAATGTCGAAGGGGAGAGCTGAACCAATTCGACTATGGAGCTATAGTGGTATCTTTATTCTTGGAGAGGGTTCCACTTATGATACCTCAGGTACCCTTGAGCAGGTTAGATTCCGAGGACCCTCGGATGACTAGGTGGGTAGAGGCCATGGCATGCTTGGCAGAGGCGCCAAGGTTACATATGGACTGATCTTCTTCTGTTGGTTGAGAAACCAACTATTGATGGTGGAGGATTGTGCTTATGTTAGGGAATATTTCAGGGATGAACCATACCTTCCACTACTAGAGGGAGATAAGTGGGACGACTGAGGTAGGAAACATATCACTATACATCTTTTTTAATTTTTATTTCATTTTTTTGGTATTATGATGTAATGTAGAGATATGCAAAAAATGTTTTGTGTAGACATAGGTCCTTCTCATTTGGTAGGAGCTTTTCCTGTAGAAAGGTGAGGGGTATTCAAAGATATGTTTTTCAGGAATGCATAGGTATATGAGGAACTCTAAGAGATCGAGGAGAACCTCCAACAACTAACTATAGGAATACCTGACATTTGTATTGATGATATTCCCAGGTGCTCCCAGCACCATACTACAGGAGTTTCGAGCCATTTTGGGAGGCTACTCCATCGAGTGGCTTAGGCCGTGATGTGCTATCATGAGCATGCAGATTATCCCTTAGTGGCTCCCTCATTTTTGTATTATATCTACACTAAAATATTCGAATCTTCAATTTTTTCCCTATTTATATGTATTTGAAATTGTGATAGTTCCAGACTTCGGGTGACTTGAAAGCTTATGGATTCAATATTTTTGTATCTCAACACCATGTTTTTATATATAAAACTTTTTATTTACATATGTGTGAAAATGTGATATGTGAATGAATATATACCTGCGTGTCTATATGATTCAATGTATGAAATTTATGTTAAAATAAATTTAAACATGAGCAAGATACCAATCCAAGACAAAATTTGCTAAGGAATCTACCACAATATTTAAATGTATTGCGATATGCTGATAAGAAACCCACTCAAAAGACCTTTCCAAAATCCTAACTCTTCAGAATGTACAAAGGAGTAGGGGGTTTCGGATGGTTTAGACTCAGTTTAACTAATGTACTACCAACTCTGAGTCTAGATTAACCCTAATATGACTTACATCATTAGCCAAGGATTCATTCAACAAACCAATTACTGTATGATACTCTGCAAGGTTATATTTTTCAAGGCCTAAACAAGTTCCTCCTAAAATCACTAGATCACCAGTAGGAGAGTACAATACACAGGATTTCAACACAATATTCAAGGTGTAACGATTATCACCATCCACAAAACTGACATAGGTGGTCATCTGTTCATTTTAAACATAGGACTACATAAGTAGGTTTTTGAAGGACACATATTACATTCACACTAAATCCACACTACTCAAAAAACAAACAACACTCTATAAACATTATATACAAAAAACCTATGCTATATGTCCTAGGAATAGTATTTTTTAAGGTAGAGCCCATTGCGAGACTCTCCCAAGGGTATCTCATCATAATATATTAACTCATATGCACCTTTCTCTAAGAAACGACCAACAATGTAAGGCCCATGCCACATAAAATCCACCTTTCCATCTCCCAACTTGTTGTGTTTCTGTTCATAAGTCAAGACTAGGCTGCCTTCATTGAAATATCGAGGTTGAACGAATCTATCATTTTGAGCTTTCATTCATCATTTATGCACCTTGTTTTCTAAGGTAGCATCGCGATGAGTCTCATAAAGCTTGTTTAAATATAAGAAACATTCTTCTTCTGGGGTGGTGTTGGGTTGTAGTTCCCCAACGAGTTTCAGGGAAGGGATTTCTCAATCTATAGGAAGAGTATCCTCTAGCCCGTACATGATTTGAAATGTTTTAAAACTAGTGGATGTCTTGATGGTGGTTCGGTAAGCCCATAATGTGGAAAATAGTTGCAAATTCCAACTGGACTTGGCTTTTCCTACTATCTATTGAAGCATGGTTTTCAATATTTTATTGGTAGCTTTAACCTAGCCATTTTCCTCTAGATATTAGGGTGTATATTTGTCATGGAAAAATCCTAGTTAGAACTTAATTCCAACCTCATCTTATTCTAAAAATATGAATCGTGATTGGTCACAATGGCCTTAGGAATACCGAATATGGCGATAATATGGTTGAATAGAAAAAGAGAAATTATTTTTCCATATTTGACATAAGTAGGAATATCCTCGGCCCATTTAGTGAAGTATTCAACAACCAAAATAATGTAACCATGCCCCCTGGTTGAGGTAGGTCTACAATGCACAAAGTTGATTCCCCATTTTGCAAAGGGACCAACTGTGATGATAGGATATAACAGAGTGGGATGGGTTCTCTTTTTGATGTGAACAATTGGCAAGGTAGGAATTAATTTATGGCCTCTATGCAATATTTAAATATTGAGGGCCAAAAATACCCGGCGTGTAATATTTTCTAGGTAGTAGCCATCCCACAAATATGACTGCCACAAGCTCTAGAGTGGCAATCATTCAAAATAATTTCAACTTCTTCATGATTTAAACAATATCGTAATATGGTATCAACACCACATAGGTATAAAGTATCATTAATAATGAGGTAGTATTTAACATTATGGTGGATTCAGCGACGTTCATCACGAGTTTCATTGGGATGAAACAATTGTGTATGGAGATATATAATTAAATCTCCATACCAGGGGTCAGTCGTACTAATGATGAACACGGATTCATCGGGAAATGAATTGATGGGATCATTTTCCTTATTAATACAGGGAAGAGAACACATAATATCTATAAAGACAAGAGATTTCTTAGAATTGGATTTCGCAAATTCCAACTCAAATTCTCGGAGAATGAAAATCTAGCGAGAGTATTTCCCCCCAAGAACTTGATGAGTCAAGATGTAATACATGGGGTTAAAATCTGTATATGCCATTGTTGTTCAGAGAAAAATATAGTGATGGAACTTATGGATTGTGATGACTATGGCTAGAGATAATTTCTCCACATGCGAGTATCAGGTTTCAGAGTCCAAAAGAATCTTACTCAGATAGTATATCACATGTTCCTGATCATGGTTGTCTATTTAAACAAAAACCATACAGATGGTGGATAGGGATGCAACCACATACAGGGAATAACACTTAGTATAATTGGGTGGTTGAAAAATAGTTGCATGCATATTGGCACATTTGAGAGTATTGAACAAATGTTGTGCCTGGTCATCTAGGTAACCTTCTTTAGTAAACACATGAAACCATAGGTTTTATCAGCATAATTTTAGATGAAATGACTTTAAAAAATTTCCTTCCTTTGAAAACTTTGGAGTTCAATAAAATTTGTAGGGGTAGGTAGGGCCAAAATGGCTTCAATATTTAGAGGGTCTATGCAGATGCCATCCTTAGACACAATGAAACCAAGAAGTTGACCAATATCAACACAGAAAACACATTTGTGTGGATTTAACTAGATGTTATAGTGGTGACATCTGAGAAAAAATTCTCTCAAATGATCAACATGGTGATCCCGCTACTTTGAATGAACAGGAAGGTAGTCAAAGTAGGGTTCCATAATGTTTTTTATGTCATGGACATCATAAGACATGGTGCATTAAAAAGTAGTTCCAATGTTATTTAAACCAAAACGTAACTTTCTATAGGTGAAGGCCCCCCATGGGAAGATAAAATCCATTTTGTGTTGATTGGATCAAAGTATCTCAATCTGATTATAGCAAGAAAATCAATCAATGAATGAGAAGATGAAACTTCTGGTATAGTTACCGATGATTTGATCAATGTACAAGGTAAGGAAATTGTCCTTAGGGAAATATCGATTGAGATCCCAGAAATCGATACAAACCCTAATGGTAACCTATTTTTTGTTGACATGGAAAATGTTAGACACCCATTCAGTCAAAGGAATGTGCTAGATAAAACCATCCTTAAGAATTTTTTCAATCTCTTCCTTAATGGCAATTTCTTTAATTAGATACACTTGTTGAAGTTTCTGACAAACTAGCTTAGCATCAGGGTAATTCCTAATCTCCTGAACAATGATAGAAGGATCTATCCCTTGCATTTATTTGTATTTCCAAATGAAAATATATCTAAATTTCTTAAAAAAATCTCGTATAAGATGCTAGTTCTGAAGGGGAAGAATTTTGGCCTACATTGATATTATCTATGATTCCAAGATTCATTGAGACATCAACAGAAAGAGTTTTGGTAATATTACTCAAAATACCCTCAGACATAAAACCAAGGGTGAGTGCTGGGGGTTGAGGATTAGTGACAATGTCAGATGAAATTGTTGTTGCAAACTGGTATTCTACCATATGGAAATTGGGAACTGATCAATGGTAACGATCTTCCCTTGGAATGGGAAATGGACTACTCAAAATACAGATGAAGCAACAACTTGCATCACATAGATCCAGTTTTGACCTAGAAGAATATTGTAGTCTAAAGGAGCATCGAAAACTTCAACATGAATGGAGACTAATTTCCCCCCAAGTTCTATCTGGAGAGAGGGAAGTAATCCATAGGGTGGAAATTCACAACCATTAAAATCCTTTAGTGTTGTGTGTGAATGGTTTATATCAGGAGAGCCGATAGCTCTCCAACATGATAAATACATGACCAAAGTGGAGGATCCCTCATCCAATACGGTACAACAGATTATCTTCCCAATAGATTTCATGAAAAATGGGAAAGCCAATTGATGGGATATCCTAGAATTAAAATAATCCTATTTGAAGGAAATAATGTTATTATGTTCAGGATCCATCACTCCAAGAATTGATAACAAGTTCTTCCATTGTGTAGAGAGTGTTTGGAGTACTTTGAGATTGACATAGTGCACGGTGCTTAAGCCAAATCTTGGACTATATTATGATACTAGATGACTCGTTTGTTAGAATTAAGTATGGATTTATGAAGTGTACTCTTAGGTCATTAAAGAATTGCATCAAGAACATGTTTTTCAATTTAAATACCATTGGTAGGAGGGGGAGGAGGATGTTGAAGTTTTTCTAGTGGAACATTATTAGTCTTCTTCTCTAGTGGAGGGTCATAGTTGTGGGATCAAATATTGAAATTCACTGATTCACTTTGTTATGGAGAGAAACTTCCTATGGCTTGGGTGTTGCAGCTGCAATTTTTCCCAAATTTTTTAAATTTTGGACCCTCCTTTTATTTTATATTGCCTAATTTTGTTTGGATTCATGAATTCTATTTGTTTTCTCACTGCTGTATGTTGAGTTATTTTGAGGGAAACTATTTTCTTGCTTTTCAGGAATCTTTTTCGTTGTTTTCACCGCCGTTCTGGAGGTAAAACAAGTTTTTTGTTGCTACCCGGCAAAAGGTTTGTTGGAACTTAGCATTTAGTTTTTTTTAATTTTTCGAAGGCCATTCAAACAACTCTTCGAAGCCATCTTTCCTTATGGAACCCCCATTGCGGAAGATGGATGATGAGTGTTCTACCGGATAGTTTGGACTTCTCTGATGTCATGTTTTGACTTGTTTTGGCACTTTTGGAAGGTTTTATGACTTTGATCAAGGGTGGCAGTATGATTTCTTTATGCCATTGTGGCTCTCAAGTAAACTAAGTATCCATTTTGTAGCCGCTCCACCCGTCGATTTTTGTTTGGTTTCGCCGATATGTTTTATTTTTCACCGCGGAGTCTATAGTCTTTTCATCTTTTGCCATTTTGGCTACGTATTTCGCCAACCTTCTGGTGCTATGTTTCCCCAGTCACCAAAGAGGAATCCTCGCCTGATGCTTTAGTGTTTAGTATTTTGGATGCTGATAGGTTTAGTGGTTCTGCGGAACTCGTTCTCCGTTTGAAGCTCTCCATTGCGGATGTTCCTTGAACTATATTCATGATGTTTAATGTTTCAAGCTATCGATAAGGTTTTTCCCACCTTTTGTGAATTTTTAACTTTATTTGGGTGGCAGTGGGGTCTTTGTTTCGGGTTAAAGGTTGTGCAACAAAATCACAGTATAGGACCTCATTTTGTTGATAAATTTTATTATGGCTAAAAAGATGCATTCCTAATTAATTGTTAAATTTTGTAGATGGACTCAAAAGGATCTCTTAGATCATTGTGGCAAGGAGGCATAACTGAGGGATAAATCTTAGGAGAGTTGACGGAAGAGTGACAAACAGAGTTTTTCTGAAATCAACATGAACTAAGAAGGGACAAATAAAGAAGAGGTAGAATTGGTGATGATAGAACTCCAGGTTTGGAAAGGGCCCATCAGTTACTAAGATTAATCCAAAATGTAACGTATTATGCGAATCATGAGCACTCAGAAGAAAACAAATTGGGAGACTAAATGATTTTGGGAAGCCCAAGAGTCATTCGGGAGCAGCCCAATAGTTTGGTTCTTTTGGTATAAATATGGGAGATCTAGATAAGAATAGGACTTTTTCCCAGTTAGATGAGTGAAGACATATTGTAAGAAGAACTATTTCCTTTTGCAATAGATAATTAAATTTTGCCTATTGGAGAAAGCTTGGTGGGATGTTCAAATGTTATGCTATGGATTTGTTGAAGAGGAACTATTTCGTTTTCAGCTTTGTGTCCATTAACTGTGAGATCCGATTCTAACTCTTAGGACATATGTTCTTGTCTGAATGATTTCTGGTTCATTTTATGAAAATTACCAGCATGAGTAATGAATGTTGTTCATAAGCAATTGGCTATCTGGTTGTTTAAATATCTTCAATTGTTTGTGTGTTTTGGAAGAAATATCAGCTATCTGTAATTTCTCTTTATAATGCATGCACAAGATACATTACTCATTAATAAGTGACAATATTGCTCCCTGGGGATAGGTAGGTAGTTAGATTTAATTTCTTGTTGTGTGTGATTTAGATGCATGAGAGCCTAAGACGAGAGGTAAGAACCTACGCATCACATTGTGAACACTCCTTGCATTCTCAATCAATCTGCATTTTAGATAGGCACTTGCATATCATATTTAGAGTAAAAAAAATACAAAAATATACACAGTGGACCGGGCCGCAACCAGTAAAACCTTTTATTTTGTTACTTGAACTATGATAGCCAGACCGCAAACTGGACAGATTCCCTACACCAAACAGTCACGGGCTAGTTGGGAACGTTGACTGGGGAGAATCCCTTGCTGTTGTTGCCTGTGATTTTCCAGGCCTCAATAGTTTTTTGGTGCTAGAAGGAGGGATTCCAGTGCATGGATGGACGAGGAAACCCGTTTTCTCGAAATAACCCCACCAGTGATAATTTTGAAAGCAGTTTTTGTCCTGATTCAAATACTCACGAGAGTAGGGAACATCTGTTTGCTGTGGACAACCAAGTAATAAATGATCTGAGAAGACACACTAGGGCATATGTGAAAAATATTGGAGGATTACCAATTATCCCTGATTTTCCCAGAAGAGAATATAAAAGGAGAGACCATCCCATACTGGAAGACTCAGTGTTGGTTGGAGATTTGGAATAACTTGTAGAAACATCCTTATAGGAGGTGGTTCAGCCTTTAAATCAAGTGGTCCTAGAGGCACCCTACTGTTCCCTGGCCCGTACTCCTATTCATTCACCCCCTCACTCTCCACCCAGACTCATGGAAGGCGTAAACATAAACCAACCACCCAACCCACCTAATCCACCACCTGCTTGGAAAGCCAGGTCGCCTTTGAACTTAACACCTCCATTGCACGACTTGCCTCAAGCCTTTGAGAAGATGCTGCCTAAGTTTGATCCAAATGAGAATATGCTAGTTGATGACCATTTACAAAGTGTTTATTTGGAAATATAAGGATTAAGAGATGGGGAACATGAAGATGTAGTTTGTATACTTTTCCCACACACTCTTAAAGGCGCAGCAACATCATGGTATTTTGGTTTTCCTACAAATTCTATCCCAGATTGGGATACCTTTGAAAGGATTTTTAGAAGTAAGTATGCAACCCAAAAGACGCATGCAGCACTCATGAAAGGACTATGCTCTTTAAAGAAGGAAAGAAAAGACAAGGTGCATACTTTTACCCAAATATTCGCAACCTATCTTAAGAATGTTTCTGAAACTGACAAACCCTCAGACAAGGTCCTGATTGAATATTATACCTTAGCTCTAGGACCCGAGTTGTCCATGTTTGCCAAAATGAAGGCCAAACCTACGTTAGCAGAGACTTATGAAGAAGTAGAGAAGGTAGAGGCCGAAAAATAAAGCATTGAGGATTATCCTGAACGGTCAGGAGAAAAAAATGTTGGGGGGAAATCTTTGTTATTTACTAATCCTAAGGAGGAGCAATTATCATATTTCAAGGGAATGGAAAAAATGATGTAGAAGCTCTCTAATAGAATCATAGACTTGGAAAAGGACAAGGAAACCCATAAGTTCTATAAACCTTATTACAAGAAAAGAGAGGGAAACAGTTAACCCCAACCCCCTCCACACGGCCCCTGCATCTATGAATTTAACGGAGGTAGGAATGGATAACTTTTGCACTTTCCACCAACAACCCCATTCTGAAAAGAATTGTCCTCAATGGATAAATTTGATGAAGTTGGTTATGAATTAGCTGTTGGATTCTAAATTAACAGAATATAAAGATGAAGAAGCTAAAGACAACAATACATCGATGGAAAAGCAGAAGGATGACACCATGTTTTTATGGGACTATGTTTCTTTGTTCGATGCCACTGAGGAAAAGGATCTGAGGAATGAGAGCATCCTGGAAACAAATGTAGCAATGAGAATCCAGGGGTTTCTTAAGGAGAACAGTCTTATGCTCCTGAAGATCAAAATACTTCAAAATAATGTTAAGAAATTTCAGAACAATTCCTCAACTAATAAAATTCTGGAATTTTCCATCACCAGTCAAAATCCTAGACAGGCCAACATGTTTGCTAAACCCAATGAAGAAAAAATAAAAAATGCTAAATCAAAGATCATGGAATATCAGATGGACTATGACATTGTGGAGGATATCAAAAAAGTAAGGGCAAACATCTCATTATTTGAAATGTGCAATCTGCCATAGCAAAAAGAAAAGCTATTGAAAGCACTTGAGGTATCAGAGGAGAGGCTACCTACTGGCAGTCAGCCCCAAGAAGAAGAAATTGGTGAGGCAAGTATAGGAGGTAAGCCTAAAAACAAGAACCCGCCTTTTCTCCTTACCTTTGAAATTTTCAACCACAATGTGCATAATTTCCTAGTGGACTCAGGGGCCTCAGTCAACGTCATGCCGTTGTCGGTCTACAAGAGAATAAATGGGAAGCCTAAACCATCCACCTGGAGGGTCGTTCAGTTGGATAGAACAAGCGTGAAGGTAATTGGGGAAATGGAGGATGTCCTCATTCATCTATCTTCGAATGATAAAGTGTGCCAATTCATTGACATTCTGGTGGCTGACATACCAGAAGCTTATGGGCTTGTTTTAAGTAGGGATTGGTCGGCAAAGATGAATGGATATTTTTCCTCAAACTTGTCACATCTATGCCTACGGCCATATAAAGGAAGCCCAAATCAAATTAAAATTTTGAGGGAGCCTCACATGAAACACAATGTTACTCAGTTCGAGGGTAAAAATGAACCAGTGGATTCTGTTTTGGGAAACTAATTTGTTGAGCTTGAACTAGGAAACTATCAAGCAGAAGAGGCCAGCGATACGTCAGACGCTCAGCCTGATCTCCTTCGATTTTCACAGGCTGATGAAATTGATTGTAAAATAGTAGACTTAGCTATAGAAGTAGATATTAATTCTTGCATAGTAGTTAGTGATTTTTGGACACTTTTCTTTGATTGCTCTAAAACTTTAGAGGGGTCGAGAGCCGGCTGTGTCCTGATTGACCCTAGAAAAAACAAACATTTTCTTGCGTGTAGGTTAGAGTTTTAATGTACAAATAACACAGCTGAATATGAAGCATTAGTTCAAGGAATAAGGAAAGCAATTGAATTTAAGGTAAAAAATCTAAAGGTGTTTGGGTAATCTGAAATAATTGTAAAGCAAATCCGAAATCAAGTACATTGCATTTCTCCTCATTTAAAAGCTTACCAAAGTGAAGTATGGGATTTACTTAAAAGTTTTGAGGCATTTAACATTGTATCTATTCCGAGACTTAAGAATGCCGCAGCTGACTTGTTAGCCACATCAGCTGCAAGGGTTGTGCCTTCTAATAATCAGTGCTCTGTTGAACTGCTTTTCAGGCCTTCAGTTCCAAACATGATAACCAATCTACGAGTGTTTGATGATGATCAGCAGATTATAGAATGCTTGACAAATGACGAGACTTTCAAAGGGGCCATTATTGGTGATGAAGAACATCAAGCCAAGTTTAGATTCGATAAATTCATTCCTAAAGGAGTCAGGACTTTAGAATGAATGTTTGATTTAAACAAGAAATTTAGAAGACCAGCAAATGCGAAGACTCATAGATTGTCCCTATAGTTTGAGTTGATCAATTTGGGGACTGAAACAGAGCCCAAATATGTGAGTTTGGGAAAATGTTGTTCCCCAGATGAAAGGAATAAGTTTATCAATCTTTTCAAATGATATAAAGATGTTTTTGCTTGGACGTATGAAGATTTGAAGACGTATGACACCAAAATTATCTAGCATGTTATCCCCATCAGATCTAGAATCAAGCCGTATCAGCAGCCTTTGAGGAAAATGCATCCAAAATTAAAACCTTTAATCCAGAGCGAAGTTAAGAAACTATTGGATGCTAGGATTATCTTCAAGGTTAGACACTCGGAATGGGTTTGAAACATGGTTCCGGTAAGAAAGAAATTCAGAGAAATCAGGCTATGCGTGGATTTTAGAAACTTAAATCATGCTTTGGAAAAAGATAATTATCCTATTCCACCCATGGAGCAGATATTGCAAATAGTTCCAGGTTCTGAACTTTTCTCTTTATTATATGGATTCTCAGGCTACAATCAAGTATTAGTAGCCAAAGAAGATAGACTTAAAACAACGTTTAAAACCAGGTTGGGAACTTTTGCTTACAGAAGAATTCCCTTTGGACTCATAAACACTGGAGCAACTTTGCAAAGGGCTATGGACATAGCTTTCCATGGTCTTGTTGGCCGTAGTGTTGTAGTATACCTTGATGACATCATGATATTTTCAAAGAAAAGAGAAGAACACGCATTCCATCTAAAACATATTTTTGAACGCTGCAGAAAATATGGTATCTCACTAAACCCCAAGAAGTGCGTGTTTGCTATTACAAAAGGTAAGTTGTTGGGTCATGTAGTTTCTAAGAAGGGGATCTCCATAGACCAAGAAAGGATCAAAGCCATTGAACAAATTCCCTTACCCCATAATAAAAAGGGCATGCATTCATTTATGGGGATA
Source organism: Pseudotsuga menziesii (assembly GCA_001517045.1). NCBI lineage: Eukaryota > Viridiplantae > Streptophyta > Pinopsida > Pinales > Pinaceae > Pseudotsuga > Pseudotsuga menziesii. The sequence goes on along the minus strand of LPNX010124475.1, from coordinate 6,950 downwards.
ATAAACTTTGTGTTAAGGTTTGTGCCAGATTTTGCGCAAATTGTTAGAACTTTGCAGCAAATGGTAAAGCAAAGTGTACAATTCAAATGGACTGATGTAGAGAAGAACACGTTTAGCAAAATCAAAATAGCTGTTGCGCATGCACCCTCCCTCAGAAGTCCATATTTTGAGAAAGATTTTATTTTGTACACTTTTGCATCTAATGATTCACTCGCAGCTGTGCTTACCCAGAAGGAAGATGGGGGAGAAGAGTTCCCCATATCATTTATGAGCACTGGTCTGCAAGGGGATGAATTTAATTACCCGGTTGTGGATAAACAAGCATACACAGTTTTCAAAGCAGTGAAACAATTTAGGCCATACATACTAAAGAACCGAACAAAGGTAATCATCCCACACCCAGCGGTGAGATCTCTTTTCGTACAGAAGGAGTTAGGAGAAAGAAGAGGCAACTGGGTAACAACTCTACAGGAGTATGAGCTCGAATTCAAACCAGCTTCTATAGTCAAAGGGAAAGGATTGTGAATACTGATGGATGGAAGTAAAGATAACGAAGAACAGGACTGGGAAGACGAAGCTGAGTTACATATGATGGATGTATGTCCGCTTTTTACAACTTCAGACTTCTAGTATCAAGACCTTATACATTACCTTCAGACGAGATTATTACCGAAACACTGGAATTCCAAGTAAAGAAGAGCATTACGTCTTAAATCAGCCTCCTATCAGATTGTTGAAGGAATATTATTCAGAAAGAATTATGATGGAGTCCTCCTTAGATGCTTAGAGAAAGAAGATGTGAAAAGAGTAATGATAGATTTACATGATGGGCTTGCTGGAGGACATTTCTCTCGAGATACTATAGCTCATAAAATTCTCAGAGCCAGATACTATTAGCCCACACTATTCAAAGATGCACATGCTCATGTCAGAAGGTGCGACATCTGCCAAAGGTGTGGTGGAAGACAAGTTAAAGCGGTAGGACCATTAAAGCCTGTTATGATAACAGAGCATTTTGAGCAGTGGGGGATGGACATCATTGGAGAGATAAATCCAAATTATTATTTGCAACACAAATATATTCTGATAGCAACCAACTACTTCACTTGTTGGGTTGAATCCATTCCATTGTGTAAAGTAAATGAAGATGCAGTCATGGATTTCCTGCGAGATCATATTATGACCAGGTTTGGAGTTCCAATTTCTTTAGTTTTTGATAATGCTACTTACTTTTCCTCGATTAAATTAACTGCATTTTCTCATGAAAAGGGAATTAAATTACATTACTCTACAAATTACTATCCACAGGGAAATGGGTTGGCTGAATCTATAAACAAGAATCTGATCAGGATTTTAAAAAATACGGTGATAGAAAATCAAAAGAGTTGGCACTCAGCATTACCAAATGCTCTGTGGGATGATAGGGTCACCCCCAAGAATGCTTTAGGTGTGTCACCATATACCCTTGTTTATGGAAAAGAGGCCATTCTACCCCCCAACATCATGCTACCCTCTTCCATAATCGCCCAGGAATCTAGAGGATCAAATAATGAAGTTTTGCAAATAAGGATACACAATATTTTGAAGGAAGAAGAGTCTAGAGCCAAGGCCAAAGAACGTTTTAAACAACAACAAGAAGTAGTAAAGAGATGGTTTGATAAACACAAAGATGGTACAAAAGAATTTGAGGTGGGAGACTTGGTTCTCAAGTGGGATCATCCCCATGATGAGAAAGGAAAACACACAAAATTCCAACAGATATGGATAGGCCCTTTCCAGATTGCTACAAAGCTTGGCCCCTCAACCTATAAATTGCAGGATCTACAGGGATGGCAAGAGAACTTACCAGTAAATGGTTTAGTTCTCAAACCTTATTTTTCTTGAGTTTCATTTTGTTCTTTTGTCTTGTACATAATTATTTTGATTTGGCTATTTATTTTTTATTGGTTTTATTTCTGTTTTGTTGTAGTTTAGGTCTTGAACGATTTCAATAAGCAAGAGGCAAAATTTTGGTTGCATGGAGAATGTCAGAGTTCTAGAGTAATGAAAGTCCTTTTAATATAAGACTGTGTACTATTTTTTTTATCTGAAAGAATTTCTTCTAGTTTAGTAGTTTTCCTGAATGGCTATGAACACATTGAAGTCCTACTCAATCCTTGTAAAATAAACCTGGATCAAAAGGTCTGGAATACTATTTTGAGGCTCCATCCATCAAACATTTAAAATGTTCTAGGGGGTGACAACAAAAGACCCACAGAAAGGAAGCAAGGTAAATAGCATGTTATATATAAATGATCCCATGTCAAGAATTGAAAGCCAAAAGGCAAATAAGAGTTAAGAAATCCTATAAAATCATTATGCATTGAAAGGAAGTACTGAACCACATGAGTACTAAATTGCCAAAGGTTCTTCTCCATCTGTGAGCTGAAAGTTAAATATATCTCTCACACAAAAGGACACTATGGATAGAAGAGCCTGAATATAAATTTCATAAAGAAAGGCATGCAAGAGGACTCATATGCAAAGAACAAAAGTTCAAAATCACAAAAGTGCAAAACGACATGGGAATGAGGAACAAATGAATATTGTTGTTTACCATATGTTACAATCCTATGGTGCCCAAGATAGAATCTACCCAAAGACAGAAGTAATAAATGAAACTCACCTCCTGGCCTCGAGAGAGTTATCTTGACGTGGAAGTCTTGGTTTCCCTTCTCTTAAATCGGACTATCGTCAATGATTAAAAGTACATATATTTTTCACTTGGGAAATCTAGACATCTGGAAGAATTCAACATATTGGTTTTATTGTCAAATAGTCTGTTACTTAAGGAAGAAATTATCCAGAGATCTAGGTTCACCAGATAGTCGCCAATTGTTACAGCTGCAACTTTTCCCAAATTTTTTAAATTTTGGACCCTCCTTTTATTTTATATTGCCTAATTTTGTTTGGATCCATGAATTCTGTTTGTTTTCTCACTGCTGTAAGTTGAGTTATTTTGAGGACAACTGTTTTCGTGCTTTTTGGGAATCTTTTTCGTTGTTTTCACCGTCGTTCTGGAGGTAACATAAGTTTTTTGTTGCTACCCGGCTGAAGGTCTATTGGAACTTAACATTTAGTTTTTTTTTAATTTTTCGGAGGCCATTCAAACAACTCTTCGGAGCCATCTTTCCTTATGGAACCCCCATTGCAGAAGATGGACGATGAATGTTCTGCCGGATAGTTTGGACTTCTCTAATGTTGTGTTTTGAGTTGTTTTGGCACTTTCGAAAGGTTTTATGACTTTGATCGGGGGTGGCAGTATAATTTCTTTCTACCATTGTGGCTCTCGAGTAAACTAAGTATCCGTTTTGTAGCCGCTCCACCCGCCGATGTTTGTTTGGTTTCACCGATATGTTTTTTTTTTTCACCGCGGAGTCTGTAGTCTTTTCATATTTCACCATTTCAGCTGCGTACTTCACCAACCTCCCGATGCTATGTTTCCCCAGCCGCCAAAGAGGAATCCCCGTCCGATGCTTTAGTGTTTAGTCTTCCGAACACTGATAGGATTAGTGTTCCTGCAGAACTCGTTGTTCGTTTGAAGCTCTCTGTTGTGGATGTTCCTTGAACTATCTTCCCGATGTTTAATGTTTCAAGATGCCGATAAGGTTTTTCCCACCTTTTGTGAATTTTTAACTTTCTTTGGGCGGAAGTGGGGTCTTTGTTTAGGGTTAAAGGTTGTGCAGCAAAATCGCAGTATAGGACCTCATTTTGTTGATCAATTTTATTATGGCTAAAAATATGCATTCCTAATTAATTGTTAAATTTTGCAGATGGACTCAAAAGGATCTCTCAGATCATTGTGGCAAGGAGGCATAACTGAGGGATAAAGCTGAGGAGAGTTGATGGAAGAGTGACAAACAAAGTTTTTCTGAAATCAACGTGAACTAAGAAGGGACAAATAAAAAAGAGGTAGAAACAGTGATGATAGAAGTCTTGGTTTGGAAAGGGCCCGTCAATTACTAAGATTAATCTGAAATGTAACGTATTACGCGAATCATGAGCACTCAAAAGAAAACAAATTGGGAGACTAAACAGTTTTGGGAAGCCCAAGAGTCATTCAGGAGTAGCCCAACAATTTGGTTCTTTTGGTATAAATATGGGAGATCTAGATAAGAATAGGAATTTTTCCCAGTTAGATGAGTGAATACATATTGTAAGAAGAACTATTTCCTTTTGCAATAGATAATTACAGTTTTCCTGTTGGGGAAATATTGGTGGGATGTTCAAATGTTATGCTATGGATTTGTTGAAGAGGAACTATTTTGTTTTCAGCTTTGTGTCCATTAACTATGAGATCGTTCTAACTCTTAGGACCTATGTTCTTGTCTGAATGATTTTTGGTTCATTTTATGAAAATTACCAGCATGAGTAATGAATGTTGTCCATAAGCAATTGGTTATCTGGTTGTTTAAATATCTTCAATTGTTTGTGTGTTTTGGAAGAAATATCAGCTATCTGTAATTTCTCTTTATAATGCATGCACAAGATACATTACTCATTAATAAGTGACAATCTTACTCCCTGGGGATAGATAGGTAGTTAGATTTAATTTCTTGCTGTGTGTGATTTAGATGCATGAGAGCCTAAGACGAGAGGTAAGAACTTGCGCATCACATTGTGAACACTCCTTGCATTCTCAATCAATCTGCATTTTAGATAGGCACTTGCATATCATATTTAGAGTCAAAAAAATACAAAAATATACACGGTGAACCGGGACACAACCGGTAAAACCTTTTATTTTGTTACTTGATCTACGGTAGCCGAACCGCAAACCGGACGGATTTCCTACACCAAACAGTCATGGGCTCATTGGGAATGTTGATTGGGGAGAACCCCTTACTGTTGTTGCCTGTGATTTTCCAGGCCTCAACATTGGGGTGTACCACAATAGACAAAGAAACAACATAAATCAATCCCTTCCCAATATGCAAGAGAAATAAAGCATCTAACACTAAAGGATATCGAATAATACCTTATTCCGAACGGTTGAAGTAGAACCCTGTTGAGCTTTTTCCAATCTCGCTTGTGTTAGAAATTTTCTCTCAAAAATAGCAAACAAGACAAGCATTCTATATAATATGGTGTTAGATCTACTCTAGCATATATAATCAATAATGTATAAGCAATTAAACACATCCATGGATAAAATATTCATTTAAAGTGCACACCATTGGACAAGAAAAGATATTTCTATTAATAAAATTAGATTTTACACAAGTGACAACTTTTGTCGACACGTTTGCGAACCAGAGAAACTGAGTCCTCCATCTCTCTATAGAAATTTCACAAGAAAAGGAAAGCTTGGGAAGAACACAAAGTGCTCTAAGGGACAAAGGGATGCAGACTCAAGTACAAGTAAGCTATGGCAATAATGGACTATAGTTCTCTTGCTCTTCAATTCCTCCTCTTTAGTGTATCTAAGGGGTTCCTTATATAGTACTCCAATGGGGCAATGGCGGGTCATATCCGAGCGATCTCGAGGCATATTGAAGGCCAAGAGACAAGTGATTCAGATCCACATCAAGGAAAACTCCAAAAATATTTGGACTTATGCACACATCCTGATGTACATGAGTTTAAGGTCAATATCCTTGTATATACTGAGAAAGAGATTAAAAGTTGTGTACAACAAATAATAGGTGTTTTTGGGATGATCTTAGAAACATAAAAGGTACAATATTGTTCCATGGGGTCCAAAGAGTCTGTAGAGGGACAAGGAAGGCTATCAATGTGTGATCAACTATGAGTGGTAAAATCGACAGTAACATATGCCCCATAATGTGTGAGGTTAGAGGGGTAACATGAAGGCTGGAATAATTTATAAATCCATCCTAGAAGTGGAGTGATGAAGAACCAGGTGGAAGAACCAACCATCCATCAGTATAGTACAATAATCAATCTCTGCATATGAATGAAAATACATACAACAGTCCCAAATACATAAGAGTGCAATGGCCATGAATAGACATGATACAAAATATGACATGTGTGGTCATCACTATGTACAATATATAATAGATCACAATCTCCATGATGAAGATATACAAAGGATCAAGATCTCCATGAAAGCCGAATATACACAATCGATAAATATCTCCATAAGGGCTGAATACATCTGACATACACTGGAATAAAGTCATGAGAGCTGAAATATCATGAATATTAGCACGATCAAGGAGGTAGCATATGTGGAATTCCAACAATTTGGAAAGTCTTTTACACACACCGCTATGAGTACATGTCCTACTATGTGAATAGAGGTGTCGAGGTAAAACATAGTAGGCAATCATCTGATTACCACTCATTAATGTATACCATTAATAGATGCGAGATCACCCACTGACAATTAAAATGGGAATCAAGGTACTAGAGTGCAATCTAACAAGTGAGAATAAATGTGTTTAGGTTGAATACTTGAAAGAATCCATCTATTAGGGGACATTGATGTATTCCCAAAACTGTCGATGGCAAGAGAACCTACCACTGATGATTGTAAGTCTCAAGGCACTCAAATGACTTTAGAATCCTATCCCAGAATAAATGATCTGAATTCAATGGGATGGAATCCGCTGGAAGGAGGGAATTAAGGCATCCCCCATAAACCAACATAGGGTACTCAACAATGTTGTATAATGTTGAAGGACAAGATGTGCATGAACTAGTAATAGTACTGGGAATGGCTGTTGTAAAGGAAAGTGTCCTATGGCTAGGGTTTAAGAGGCCATCAATGTACTGGGGTTGAAAGAGAGATGCACAATGTTCAGCAAGCATATAACAGCAAGTTTCAGAGATGAGAAAGGTCCAAACCTGATTAACTGAAGGCTGGTCCAAGCTTTCTCTTCAATCCTCTCCTTGCTCCTCTCGCTCCAAGAGACCTGCAAAACAAGTTATACCTTCCTCAAACC
>LPNX010124439.1:110449-143104 GCA_001517045.1 Pseudotsuga menziesii | reverse complement strand
GGATGATGTCATCTACTAGAATGTAATTGGTTGATTTTTATAGTACATTTTGGTCCTTTTGAGGCCCATTTTTGACCTCAAATTCTCTCTAATGTGGGTGGTAGTTATTGTCTTTAGGACTAGTATTAGGACTAGTATTTATGTTTCTTGGCTTTTGCTGGATTAGATTGTCTATTCATAGCTAGAGACTTGGCTGTTGGGTTCTAGTTAGGTGTTTCAGATAGATATATCTGCTAAGAGGCGATGTTTTTCCTAATTCATGTTTAGGAGGAGATCTAACTTACATTTTATGTTATGATCAGTTTTTGCGTGGTTTCTTAGAGTCCAAGCAGAAAAAAGATCTATGTATTTAATTGAAGGCTTCGGATTACAGATATCTTTGAATGTCCTGCACTATTTTCCTCTCATCTAAGCTTTGTGTTTCATAGAATTTGCAAAAGCGATGTCTGTCTGCATGGAAATTATCACTACATAATCCTTTGAATGACACTAGTTGGGAGAGACCAAGTGGGTCCCATAGCAAGAACATTGGTTGCAAGTATGAAGACTTGTTATGTCGAATTCCGTAGTGAGTTGCAAGACATAAAACATTGGTAGCAAAATTTCAAGCAAGCAGTGCAAGGTAAAGTTCCGGTCATAAGGTAGTGAATGGTGTTGGGAGGTAGTGACTTGGGGGAAGCTAAAAGTGAATGAAACTACAATAAAATATATGATAATAGTTATTATTTAGTGTTACATGGGGATGCGCCCCCCAAGGTTGAGGGCATGCTCCCCTTGTTTCCCATGCCGTGGGGGATTGGGGACTCCTTGGGAAATGTTTCCCCATGCCCCTTTTCTCCGAAAACTCGAGGAAATGCACAAGGAACTTTCTGGAGAGGTGGGGTCATCTAGGCACCCCTTCACAAAGAGGGAGACACTCAGATTCTCCAACACATCTTTTTATTTTATTTTCATAACTTAAAAAACAAAAACAAAAATATGAATGAAAGATGAGACATGGCGATGAAGCACCATAGTGGCAATGGGCATAGATGCAAATTTTCCTGCAATTGTAAAACCTCCCCCTCCAAGACATTGGTAAAGACACTTCATTTTGCAGCCAAGGTGGAGTCCCAAAAACTCAGCTGTGCTTTACACTTTCTATAATTACCAATTTTTTGTTTCACTATATTTTACTTATAGTCCATTGCACATTGCATTGTTACTAGAGGATGATATGGTATTCTGGTTTTATATGATACCAATTGATGGTGTAGCTGATCTAGTTGGCAAGTTGGCTGGTATGAAGAAAATTTAACTGTAAGCTTTATGATTGAGTGCAGTCTGTTAACCTTATATTAGGTTATATGCCGCATTTGATTTCATTTGGGAATTGGCGGAAATCATACATATCATGAAATGCAAAATGATAAATCTTAGGAAGGTTGGTGTCATTTTTAAAAATATTTTGTTAAGGAAATGTTCTTAACATAAAAGGGTTTAAGTTTCAGATCAATTCTTTCCAACACCCATTCTTATGGTTGGCACAATTGTCCTTAACATAGAAAGGCTTTAGACAATGTTTGACCAAGTTTTTGATACATGGGAGTTCCAAGCGGGGCAGGGTTCCAAGTGGGGCAAGGTTTCAAGCAGGGCAGGGTTCCAGCCGAGGAAGAGTTCCAATCGGGGCAGAGTTCCAGCCGAGGCAGAGTTCCAGCTAGAGCATAGTTCCAACCGGGGCAGAGTTCCAGCCGAGAGGAGAGTTCCAGCCTAGGGCGGAGTTCCAGCCGAGGGTAGAGTTCCAGCTGGGGCACATTGTCCCTCACAAAAACCCCACCTCAATTGGAACTCTGCCCTGATTGGAACTCTACCCTGGTTGGAACCCTACCCCGGCAGGAACTTTGCCTCGCTGGAACTCTGCTCCGGCTGGAAATTTGCCCCGCTAGAACTCTGCTCTGACTAGAACTCTGCCCTTACATATAGGCTTCATTTCTTCCCATGTTTCTATCTAGGTGTGTATGGATTTCATGGGATAAAACAGGCTAGAACCCTGCCTCACTTGTTGGAACCATGCCCTTGTTGGAACTATGGCCTCGTTGGAACTCTTCCTCAGTTGGAACTCTACCCAGCTGGAACTTTGACCCGGCTGGAACTCTGCCCTGGCTGGAACTCTACTCCAACTAGAACTCTGCCCTGGTGGAACTTTGCCCCGACTGAAAACCTGCCCCTGAACTTGCATGTTTGAGTTGTTGAACTTGCCTTGTTTGCAAAGGCCATCTATAAGTACACTATATGTGAAAACATTAGGGCTAACCACTGTTAAAGTTCATGTGGATGCGAGACCCATTCTCAAGTAGGATGGTACCATATTCAGTTAACTAGGGTGGAGTAAGACCCTATAAGGTACCCTAGGGCCCCTATTTGTCTCCTTGCATTCTTGGTCTGGGACCAAGCAGGTTGATGCATGTAGGGTTCCTGGTTTGATGTGTCCATTCTCTGCCCCGGCTGGAACTCCTCCCCAATTGGAACTCTTCCCTGGCTGGAACTCCTCCCCAATTGGAACTCTGCCCCGGCTAGAACTTTGCCCCGGTTGGAACTCTACCCCGACTGGAACTTTTCCCTGGATGGAACTCTTCCCCAGCTGGATCTCTACCCGAGCTGGAACTTTGCCCTGCTGGAACTCTGCCCCGCTTGTTGGAACCCTACCCTTGTTAGAACTCTGCCCTAGCTAGAACTCTGCCCCGGTTGGAACTCTGCCCAGTTGGAACTTTGACCTGGCAGGAACTCTGCCTCGGCTGGAACTTTGCCCCCCAGGGTCTATGAATATTCATAAAGACGGTCATGAAGGAATCTTCGAAGTCCACCCAGGCACAATCTAGAAAAATAAGGGATAGCATTCAGGTTCCAACCACAGAGGGACCTCTTGCGGGATCATTATGATATGTCTTACAAAATAGCACCATGTTGAAGATCAAGGGCTATAGGATTTCATTGAAGATTCTAAGGTTCATGGGCCATGAACGAGGTTTCAAACCACCATATAAGTGAAACAAGAAAAAGATCAACGAACCAAAAAGATCAACCAGATACCAAGAAGAAATCGACAAAATAGAAACTCAAGCATTTCCATTATGCCATCAAATAGATGTCTTCGCAAAGTTCCAGCTGGAACTCTGCCCTTGCATGCATGCCTCGACTGGAACTCTGCCCTCGGCTAGAACTCTGCCCTGGCTGGAACTGTGACTCAGTTGGAACTCTGCCCCGGCTGAAACTCTGCTCTGATTGGAATTCTGCCCTGCTGGAACTCTTCCCTGCTAGAACTCTGCCTCAACCGGAACCTTGCCCCTGGTAACATTCCAACCGGGGCAGAGTTCCAGCCGGGGAAGATTTCTAACCGAGACAGAGTTCCAACCAAGCAGAGTTCCATTCAGGGCATATTTCTCTTCGAGGCGAAGTTCCAGTCGAGGCAGAGTTCCGACAGGGTGGTATGCATGACATAAGCAACATCTTCTCTTCGCTTTAGATCTTATTGGTAAGGGGAAAAGTTCCAACTAGGGCAGAGTTCCAACCGAGGAAGAGTTCCAATCGGGGCAGGGTTCCAGCCAGGGAAAAGCTCTAACCGAGGAAGAGTTCCAGCCGAGGCATTCTAGGTTAATTAGGCGATAGTTTCAATCTTATGCTCCTTGTTATTTTCATGTGTCACATGTTGCATACCTCTCGTAATGTGTCATATGTTACATACTTGCATATGTGTCATATGTTGCATACCTCTCGTCATTAGTGCTTGGATACCTCGGGAAATCCCCCTTACTAATAAGATCTAAAGCGAAGAGAAGATGTTGCTTACATCATGCATACCACCCTGTCGAAACTCTGCCCCGACTGGAACCTTTCCCCGAAGAGAACTTTGTCCCGACTGGAACCTTGCCCCGACTGGAACTGTCTTGGTTGGAACTCTACCCCAGTTGGAACTCTGCCCCAGCTGGAACTCTGCCCCGGTTGGAACGTTGCCAGGGGCAAGGTTTCGGTCAAGGCAGAGTTCCAGCAAGGTAGAATTCCAACCCTGGCTGGAACTCTGCCCCGGTTGGAATGTTTCCAGGGGCAAGGTTCCAGCCAGGGCAAAATTCCAATCAGACTAGAGTTCCCACCAGGGCAAAGTTCCAACCAAGTCACGGTTCTAGCTAGGGCAGAGTTCCAGTCGAGGGCAGAGTTCCAGCCGAGGTAAAAGGAATAACTTGGACGATCACAGGATTGTTTAAATCAGTAAGAGGGGGGGGTTAAAGTTCTTTGCAAACTCGTCATCCTGCAAGTCTTCAATATCTACTGCGGTTATATCAACCTGATTATTCCCAAGTTTCGATTCACATGGAACTTCACAAAAAGAAGAGTGACAGGCTCAGACTATTTGCACTATGATTCATTATTTTCCATGGTCGATCTTGATTTCCGATCAAATTTGGGTTATTTGCGCAAGTACCCCTCGAGATAAGATACGGTCTTATTTTCATGCACAAACGATCACGATCACGCAATGGAAGATGTGCAATCAAATATCAATTATTTGAGTGAGATGTATCCATATTAGCCTCTAATCACTTTACCTTGCACGAACAGTCACGATCGTACGATGAAACATGCACGATCAAATCTTAGCCATTCACATGCGCGTAGCTTCAAATAAGGTACGAGTATCTTCTCACACATTAACAATGTAGATCTAACAATCAAGCATGCACAATTCAATCCTAGTTTTTCACGGAGGGCCCCCTTGAGATAAGGTATGAGCACCTCCCTGTGCATGAATGGCTCAGATCGAAGGAACTAACTTGCTCAATTTAATCTAGGCCATCTATATCGTAAATTAGATTTTACAATAGCTTTAAATAAGGTACGAGTATCTTCTCACACACAAACAATGTAGATCTAACAATCAAGCATGCACAATTCAATCCTAGTTGTTGACGGAGGACCCCCTCAAGATAAGGTATGAGCACCTCCCTATGCATGAATGGCTCAGATCTAAGAAGCTAACTTGCTCAATTTAATCTAGACCATCCATATCGTAAATTAGATTTTACATTTGCTTACATGGATTTCACCAATGTAACTGACCCTGGTCTGGGGCTGCCACCTATACATGGATTCTAGGTGGTTGGTCCACGTGATCATCCCATACCTACGTGGAACTAGTGGGGCTAATACTTAAAATATTCAAACTTTCATAAATACTTAAATTTCATTTTTTTTAACAAGAGGCTAATACAAAATTACAGCAAGTCTTTTGTTTCCTTCATTATGGAATCTTAATGTTACATAACAAACAAAAAAATTTCACTCTGGCCCTACCAATTTAGAAAAAATTTCCCAAATTTTCTCAGGCCAATCTACCCTTCCGACAAGTGACCACTAGATCAACCTCATGTCTTTGTCAGAACACCATTTGATAAGTAATCCTAGGATTTCTTGGAGGCATTCTATCAAGTTGTTAGTATGTAAACTATGACTTCCCACATACATACACAAAACCAATTGGAACTAAAGAATTCCACTGTAGGTACTCTCCACATCTAGCCCGATCAATCATTTAGACTTTGAATTAGAGCCTTGAATTTAAACAATGGAAGGATTTAAAAATATTTTCCCCAAATTTTTCTGATTCATATTTTGTCAAACACTTTTTGTGCAATCTAGAATTATCCTTGTAGAATTTAAATTTCGTCCCATGTAGTCTTAGTGTTGCAACCTAGAGCTCTGATACCATGTTGTCACGCCTCCATCCATTGATCTGATCAACAGAGGGAATATTTACAAATTTTGTGCTTATAAATTTTGCCCCGTGTATATAATACGAATTTATAAATAAATAAAAGTATGTGCAAATGCATATATGTAAAGCATAGTGGAAATAAAACTCTATCCACACATACACCATGCATAAATTAAATGAAGAGATCCAAGCAGCTAGATGTGTAAGGGTCATGCTCCAGTACCCAACCATAAGTATCAACTACTAATACCACCCCTCACTTGAGCTATGAATCCACCAAGGAAAAGGAAACAACCACACAACATTCAATACTTGGATTTTAATAAGTCAAAATAGGTAAATGTGCATTTAAGTTACATGGCAACAATTAGGTGAGTTCTAAGGCTAACACTTGGAAACATAGAATTACTCTTCCTTCCATAGGACCCATTTCCTCTTCCCCTCTCATGAAATCATAGCTCCTCTTTAGTGCTCCTTAAATAGCCATCTTGGACCATTTTTATCATTTTTAACATAATATTTACCTAGTTTTTACATAATCATGACAAACCAACCACGTGATCTTTATAGAAATATGTATATCATACATGCCTAGCTATTCACTAGTCAAGCCTTGGCCTTGAGCTCTGCACTAGGAATCCATACTAACACATTTACATCATTTTACATATTCTAATTCAATACATTGCAAAGATCATACTAAGGGTATTACATATTGTAAGAGAAATCACACAACAATTTTGAAACAGTGTATGCCTAGCTATTCACTAGTCAAGCCTTGGCCTTGAGCTCTGCACTAGGAATCCATACCGACACATTTACATCATTTTACATATTCTAATTCAATACATTACAAAGGTCATACTTAGGGTATTACATATTGTAAGTGAAATCACACAACAATTTTGGAACAATGTATAATTTTAAAATACACCCAATACAAGTGAAGATCGCAACTTTCTTTAGTGGATATATCTTGAGAAAGAGATCTACTTGGAATAACCCAAAAGATACAAGGAAGAAAAATAACATTTAATATACGAAAGTTCATTGCCTAGATAAATAGCTTTCTCAGTTCAAAATAATTTATAAGGTGCTATCATCTTAAGGGGTTTTAGGATAGGACTTCAATAACATGGATCAGTTTTACCTTGGCACACTTTGTAATTTATCTTTATATATTTTAGGTGACTTGCCTAAATAATTTATCTTTATATATTTTAGGTGACTTGTCTAAATTGATCCTTACTGTTGCAGCCCTTGTCAATGATCTTATGATTCCACCCTTGTCAATGATCGAATGATTCCAATACATTGTTAGTTAAAATGATCCAATGATTCTATCACACTTTTAGTTAAAATGAAAGGTATTGATTACACACAAACAAAACAATTAATACCCATTCAAATTTTGTTATCATTTTGGAACATTGTATGATTTAAAAATGCACCAAATACAAATGAAGAGCCCAAATTTCTTTATGAAGATATCTCAAGAAAGAGGTCTACTTAGACTAACCCAAAATATACCATGAAGAAAAGAACATTTTAAATGTAAAACTTAATGGATGTTGTCTAAACCAGTAGCTTTCTCATTTCAAAACGATCTTTAACCTGCTATAACCATAACATATATGTAAAACATATTGAAGGTATAATTAGTTAGTTCATTGAATAAAGTAAAGTAATTGCCCATCCACAGCTACTTTACCATTGATTAATTTAAAAAAAACTTTGAGCTAGACTTACTTATTTTGAGCAAGCAAATAAGGTTGATAAATAAGCTCGGGTTACCATTTAATACTCCCAAAGGAAGAAGAATAAGAAGAAGGTGCAAAGGGTATCTTGCAATCTGAACATCATGCCACTTTGCTATAACATAACATATATGTAAAACATATTGAAGGTATCTTGCAATATGAACATCATGCCACATTCCAATGGCAATTTTACCAATCACTAACTGTCATTTCTTTTTGAAATGAAACAAAGAAACTACCTGTTATTTATTTTTTAAATGAAAGATATCGGAGGTATTCATTATTGTCCTAGAATTTCAGTGGTTCATATACATACAAATATAATATTATAAACACGTCGTATTGTAAGTGCAAGGTCGTAATTGTAACTCCATCAAAATGTCTGTTGTAAAATATAACAAATTTTCTGAAGAGAGATGTGTTAAAACAACTGAAAAAGAAGAAATCAATTCCAAACAACAGCATGGTTGATTGTTCAATATCTGCTATGGTTTATACAAGAATTGACATTGCTTAAACAATGGGAGTAATAAACCAATTTGAGTAAACCAGGGCCACATCATTGAGTGACAATACAAACGATTTATAGGTACTTTATAGGAACCTTAGGTTATGCAATCCGTTACAAGGGAAATAATGGAAGTCCATGTTTGAATTGTTTGGCAAGATGCAAACTACAAGCATTACATTGATAAATGTAGACCAACAACAGGCTATGTCTTTAACCTTATTTGGTGTAGGTGTGAACTGGAGCAGCAAAAGAGTTGCATTGTCTTCTATAGAGCTTTGAATATATGGCAGCATTTCAAGCAACAAAAGCTGCAATTTGGGGTAAGGGGTAGCTGGTGACAGGCATGAACACAGCGACTTAATGGGAGTGATGTAGTTATCTGACTTTAATCCCACGAGTTGGGAGTGTTGGAAGTACTGTAACGTCAATTACTCACTGGCTTCTTGTAATAACTAGTAACTGAATGGACTCAGTTCTATATCATCACATTTTCTGCAAAAACAACCATATATATGATAAAACATAGAAAATAGGGAAGACTACCATTACACATGTGTATATACACATATTTTTTAATATGTGTTATATGCATATGCATATAAAAAATGTTCATTGTTTTCTATAGGATCCTCATGTTCTGTCTTTCTTTTAACCATTCAGCAGACTGATTTTTCTTGTGCTTCCTGTATGTAGAGTTTATTTTCATTTCAATTAGCATATCAGATACCATAATCATATTTTAACATTCACAAGCTTGCTAGGTAATGGATTCAAAAAGTAGGGATAAATGCACAAGCATTCTTCTTTTCCATTTTTTTAATCAACATATGTTTTATGAAATAGAAATATAAGAGCCATGAATCTTCTATCTACAATCAGACAGAGCTCCACCAGTAATAACCAAGCAAAACCTGACACTATAAGTTTCTGATTATAACTTCTAGAAAGACAATAAACAAAAATCCTACAAGCATGTTCAAAGCACAGCATAAATGTTCTAAACTCTCAACATCTAAATTACAGTTTATGAACATTGAACAACATGACATACATGACATACACACAAGAGAATGAGTCTTCAACCAAAATATTACACACAAGTTTTCCTCTAGGAAGTAGCAGTTTGAAACAGCTAGCTATGTGAGATATGTTCACCTATCTCAGTTTGGGCTATGTCAGCAAATCCACGTGTGAGAATGCTTTGGGGAAACATCCACCATTCTTTGAGGCCCACAAAATTCTTATTATAAGTAACAATATTGTTTCAAATAGAATAAGTAGTGAGAACTAGAGAAACATGGAACTCCATGACTTCAAGTTTGACCTCAAAAAACCATCCTAGGCCCTGTGAACTACAGAGGTGGGTGATTTCCATGTTGTGGAAAATCGGTTACAAGATAATCAAAGTATATGATCTCTGAAATAGGCTTTGTAGTTTATGTTCTCTCAAGAAGTTCTGTGTGATGCTATGAGGCTAATCTCTCTGCAATATCCGCGAGAGACTTCAAATTGCATTTAACCAATGCCTTGACAAATAAGCAAGTTTTTTCCCTTGTGTTTCCTTGTGGGACATCTACCACATACGATTATATGACCAATGTGCCAAGAAGAGATAAGGTGTGGTGACATTGGCCTCTCGAGAGAGAGGTTGTCGCCGGGTCGGCACACCCACGGCTTGGGCTTTCAGCACCCACGTACCAGTTTCGGGCGACAACATTTTGGCGTTGTTGCCAGAGACAAAGTCCAGTTCCCAGATTTTGAAGACTATGCTTCATTAACATCTATGGGATATTACATTGCAGATTCTTCCTCTCACATGGCGACTCCACGAAGGGATAGAGCCCTTGTCCTTTTACAGATTTGAAGATCCGATTGGGTGTAGAGGTGAGCACACTCATCAGAAGGCTTTCAAGCTCACCTTGGCGACTCCACAAGTTTGGTATGAGGTATGATTTAACGCATCTTTTCAAATTAAGTACCGCATTGTCTGATTTATGGAAGAACCATGGGATATGTGGCACGAGGCTTACGACCCACTAGACTTCTCGAAAGTCCATGGATTTCCTAGTGAGTGCTACGACCCTAAGATACATGATATTCTTCCTGAATTTCATGGAAATGATGGTGTTTCAGCCACCCATCATATTGCCTCTTTCTGCAAACTGATGGTTGATGTTGATGTTCATCATGAGGATGAAATTATGATCATTTTTTCCATAACTTTGGTAAATGATGCAATGACCTCGTTCTATGGTTTGTTGGATAAATCCATAGATTCAGTGCCAAATTTTTTCGAGAGGTTTCTCCTCCGCTGGCACGATGGGATAGTAGATGAGATTGAGCAGCTTGCTAAAAAATATGATGCTCTCATCCCTAGGGTCCATCACGAACATGAGGAAGAGATCCATGAAGAACAAACCATGGAAGATCTGGTTGAGGAAGGAGTGCAAGAACCCTTTGGTCGAAGACATTACTGAAGAGATCACGGATATGGCTGAAATAGAAGATGTGAAGCTGCCCCAGATTCATATACAATTTCATGATGAAAAGCTGGAGCTGCCCCAAGTTCCTGAACAACTTCACGCTGAAGATGTGGACTTGTCTCAAGTTCATCATATTGAAGGTAATGATGTTGTTTCTGCATATTAGCTTGAACAGTTTGACAATGAAGGGATGTATGTGAGACCTATCAATCAGTGGATAGAGGCTTCTTGTGTGCAGTTTGATTCTTCCTAGTATAACTTCTTTTTTCCTAACAATCTGATGTTGCAGTCCAGCTTCATTCATGAGCAGATTGCAAGGCGTGGTTGTCTTATGATGAACATATCTTTTTTTCATTCACTAGCTAAGCTCAGAAAAAGGAAGTTTGGCATGGTAAAGATGGTAGAATGGCTTGATTAATTGTATGCATACACTTAACAGTTTTTAGATTCATGTTAAGTTAGTGTAGGTAGGAAGAAATAATCTCTTGCATGAGCATTTAAATTTTCAGCATGTTCTTATTTGTTTTGTAATAAAGTGCGGGATGTGAATGAAGCCATCTCATCACACTTTTCTTTCAAGTTGGTCTGCTGATACACAGAGAAGCTGAGGTTATCGCATGCTCTTTTCGAGAGCACACGTCCCCCATGGAGCCAGAGGTTATCACTAATTCTTGCAGGGAATTTTCCATATTGTGATGATGGCCTAAAGCTGCAAATATAACTTCCGAAAGTAGTGCTGCCTATGATTCAAGTGGATCAATTGGTGTGTGGAAGCATGTTATCAGTAAGTCGAGCACGGGAAAACACCGTTCTGAGTCTGAAGGTAATGGTGAGAACAATAGAAAGTATACCTTCTCTACCTATTGTGATGTCAAGGCTTAAGATTGAGAGGCAGTGAGCAGCTGTTTTAGCTACAGCCCAAAATAATCCTTAGCAAAGGCGAAGGAAAACAAGAACTGAAAAGTTACGAGCTAAATGGAGATTTCAACGATGTGAATATGTAAAGACAAAATTGCTCAAGACAGATGGACGTGGATGGGATCTTCTCGTAGACCAAGATAGCAAGACTAGCCTGTTTGTTATTATATATCTTGAGAAGAAGCCAGTAGATGATCCCAGGCTTAGGAAGCAGCAAGGTTGAGAGATGCATTTGTCAATTTTTCTTAATAAGTCTGAATTAAGCGACACCATGAAAAGTGGCTGCAGGATACAGAAGACTTAGTTGTAGTGGGATGCTTTCTTATGACTGAGCTTGGGCATGGTAGTAATGTCTGGGGAATCGAAACAGTAACCACCTATGATGCCTCCACTCAAGAATTCGTCATCACTACACCTTGTGAATCTGCTCAAAAGTACTGGATTGGAGGGGATGCAATTCATGCCACCCATACTGTAGTTTTCACACAGCTTATTATCAGTGGAAATAATGAAGGTGTGCATGCATTCATTGCACAAATACGAGACAAATATGGGAAGATATGTTCAGGTGTATGAATTGTTGACTGTGGTCACAAAATTGGCTAAAATGGAGTCGATAATGAATTAATTTGGTTTGACAAAGTCTTTGTTCCACATGAAAATCTCTTGAACTCTGTTGCATATGTCGAATAGATGATCCTGATCAGAGGTTTGCAGCTTTCATGGCCCCTTTAACATCTGGTCGTATGACCATTTCTGTTAGTGCTGTATATCAATCCAAGATTGGATAAGCAACTGCAATCCGATATTCATTGACAAGACGTGCTTTTCATCTCTATCCTAATAAGACAGAAGTATTGTTGCTTGACTACCCAGCCCATCAACGTCGTTTGCTTCCGTTGCTTGCCAAAACATATGCTATGAGTTGTGCAGCAAATGATCTAAAGAGGATATATTGGAAAAGAACTCCTTCAAACAGCAAGACTATTCATGTTTTTTCTAGTGGATACAAGGCTATGTTCACATAGCATGACATGAAGACATTGCAGGAGAGCAATGGCTTGTTTTCCGGGATGATGGGAGGCTTACTGCCGCAAATTACACCAAGGATGTAAGTGAAGCAACAACCAAGGGGCGTGCAGTAGGAGAATGGGAATTCTGGGACCGTTTCGACAGGAACCAGCCAATTAAAAGAAGACAAATCTTTATAATCAGGTTGCTCCATGGGGCTTTCACTGGTCTTTCTTACCTGCATTCTCATGATAAATTACATCAAAGTCTTGGGCCTGCTTCTATCATTCTCAACATTATTGAAGAAAGGGATGTACGTTGCCTTGTACCTCGCCTACGTGATTTAGCTTTTGCTATTGATACAAGTGATCAGGAAATTTTTGGTGCCAAAGATCTTGGTTTTTCATCAACAAGATCCAGCTATGTTGTTAGTTCAGGAGATATATCTTTGGAAACAGCAGTAGAAGCACAGTCAGAAAGCTCATGGCGCAGAGCGTGAAACGACAAGTTTGAAGGATTTGATTATAAACATGAAGTCCTGACCAGTTCGCTCGGAGCATCCATCCATGATCCATCCACCTTGGCAGCCGATATAACTATTGACTGACAGCCAATGTTAGCTTTTACTGTGTTTTCCTTGTCAAGCAGCTGGTTCTCAGCCAACAATTTCCACGATTTGCTTAATTAGAGCTACCACTAGCGTCATCGGCTTTTTTTTTCTCCATTTGGCAGCCCGATATCTCAGAATAGCCAACTACATGGTGCTTGGCTCGCATTCTGACAGTCAAAGATAAAAAATTTGACTGTAAGTCTCCATGATTGGCATCTTTGTAAGAGCTCAGTGTTATTTAAAGCCAGTTTGAGGCAACGCCTGTCCACCCGGTCAATGCAGCAGCCTTTGAACTGAAGATCATCGCTTTATGATCGCAGAGATATTCATTATCAGCAGATTTTATTAAGTGAACCGACGACTTGTAGATTTCCAGAGATCACGATTTATCACCTGCAGATCCGGATGAGTGCCACCATGGCAATTTGGAGAGGTCGACGTATGATCACCACTTTAGCATTTTAGCGAACGATTACTCCAAGCTATGTTAAATGAGAACAGAAATCCTGTGATGAGCATTTTTGGGCTATGTGTGCAAAATCTCATTAAAAGAGTGGCGGTGTTTTGGTTAAGTTGTCTAGCCTAAGTGATTATTACACTTTAGTCATGTAATTGTTTGCTTAGATATTAGTGGAGGAAAAAGTGGATCTAAATTTTTCCACTTTTTTTCTTTTTATTATTATTTTATTAGTTTAGCTTTGAAAAGGAGAGATAGTCTTTAGTCTTTTTGGGGTCTATAAAGAGCATGGCTCTTTTGTTGTACAGATGGAAATTTTTTGGGTTGGGAGGATTTTTTCCCCAGAGTTAATAAAGAAATTCATACTGGATTTTTTGGACATGTTCGGTTTTTCAGTGGTAATTTTGTGTTTTCATAAGTTGTAGACTAAGCCCGCATAGAAGGCTAACAATCTAGCACGTTGGGCAAGCATTTGCAGCTGCTAAATTGCTTGTCGCCGTTATGTTCTTGGAGGTCTTGGAATAATGGAAAGTAGTCAGTTATACTACCATTCTCCTGGCCTCTGATTATGGAGCGGACCAGCCTGATCTCCCTTCTGCAAAACG
Organism: Pseudotsuga menziesii; assembly: GCA_001517045.1. Classification (NCBI taxonomy): domain Eukaryota; kingdom Viridiplantae; phylum Streptophyta; class Pinopsida; order Pinales; family Pinaceae; genus Pseudotsuga; species Pseudotsuga menziesii. Next base: position 129,003 of record LPNX010124439.1, on the reverse strand, counting down.
CAAAGCCTTTCTGAGTCCCCTTCTGACTCCATTCACCCTTCTGATACTGGCACTGGCCTTTCCCTCAAGGACTGATCCTCCCTTCCCTTCCTGCCCATCAATCCAACTTATTTTCCTTTCTTCTACCTGATTTTCTCTAAGGCAGCCTCTTCAGATCACCCTACCCTCAGCTGCACCTGCCTTAGAGATCCGAACTTAGGGAAACCCCACTAGAGATGGAGAAGAGCCAGCCTGAAGCGAGGAGAGAGGAGGTGTGGTGATATTAGCCTCTCGAGAGAGAGGTTGTCGTCGGGTCGGCGTGCCCGCGGCTTGGGCTTTCGGCACCCGTGTGCCAGTTTCGGGAAACAACAGACTCACAAGCAGGTAAAGCCTATAAAATAATCCCAACCCAACTCATCATCTATTTTAATCACATTAAAAAAATCCCTCTTTGTGGATTTTGCCATTTTGTTTGTTTTTATTGGTTCTAATGTGTCTATGGGTAGTTGTGTTATCACGGAGCACCGCCTTCTTCCTTAAAATCCCAAAATAAAGTAAAGCAAAATAAAATTCTATTGAACTGATCCAACAAATGTTTTTGGAGATTTCCCAGTAATCTAAATATGACTATGTATGACAATATTACCTTCATCTGTTGCCCTTGATGAACCCGTCAACGGTGATGAGAGAAAAGGGATACCATCCCCGTAAAACTTGTTCTTCGAATAACCAATTATACAAACACCACTGATTAAGGATTGTCCTTCGCTAGTGCCTGCTAGACAACAACTCAAATTCTTGTAAAGACTGTTGAGGCACTGACTGCATTGATCCATAGTAAGGTATCTCCAACATTGAGCCAAAGAATAGAACCCCTCTTCACTTAATGTACTGTAACCCACGTTACTCGACACAGCATTTCCCACAAGCCTAGTCAACAAATTGTCAATCTGCAAATCCACACCCCTTGCATTTTCATTTGTGCTGTTTATTAATTTAGTGTCATTAAACCTAATAACAGACGGTGTATCCGATGGATTTACTTGTGAATAAAAGTTGTGAGTGGCATATCTCAAAAAGCATCCACTCAGATAAATGCTTTTGGAAATGGAAGCGCTACAATTTTCAGCAATTGACTTTGTAGCGCTTGAAATGCATGCCCGACAAGCAGAGGCATTGAGGTCTCCCCTGCACTAAGCAAAACCATATACCTTATTTCCGTTCTCGTCACTCCATGAAATATTGTAGCCGTCTTGTTCACATTCTCAATCAATGAACTCATAACCACCTTCAAGTTCTCTTCCAAAGAACATCTTCCATCTGGAAAAGACAATACCAACGCACTCTTCTGAACAGGGATCGGTTCTGAGAAGAGGCGGAGCAATACTTTCGGCGGGATGGAGGTTTGAATTTGGGATGCTCGAGGAAGAGAATAGACGTGGTGGGTGGCGAATTAACTGCATTGACAGCAATGCAACGGACGGAGGTAGACGGCGTTGAAGGCTAACGACGACAGCGATTGAAAGGGATGACAGAACGAGACGTGATGACGATGGGTGAATGGGGCCGGTGAAGAGAAGGGAAGTCGGTCCGATGGTTGAAGTGCCAGCGTGACGATTACCGCCGGGAAAAATAGTCGCGTCGGTAGCTAACTCCCTGAAAATATAGCTTATATGGAAATGACATGTTGTAGAGGGTTGATTGATTTAAGCGACAAAGGTACCTCCGAAAATATAGCTTATATGGAAATGACATGTTGTAGAGGGTTGGTTGATTTAAATGACAAACAAGGTACCTCTAAAAATCGCTTGGAAATGGGTTATTCAATCCAACTTACTGCCAATCAGCTATTAATTACCAAAATATAACCATCCCACTTACTGCTAATCAGCTATTAATTACCAAAATATAATTCAAATTTTAGTGGGTGACTAATAAATTCAATAAAAGTAGAAGAGTGTAGTACTGCCAGTGTCAAAATAGTAGTAGACCGCATATTTTATTAATCAGTGCAGTTAAAATGGTACAACTGTGTAGTTTAACAAATGATAACAAAAATTGTTCCCTGAACTCCCTTGGAGCCTAATACATTCTACATGCAAAGGATACAAAAATCTCTCAAATTTATCTACAAATAGGAATTGTCGCATCGAATGCTATGAATATCTTGGACTTGTTCCTCCTCAATGTTGACTGCCAAAAAGTAAGAATTCAGAAAGCCCAGAAGCAAACCTCAGAATTAAATACTATGCCTCGATCACATATGATTGCTTATATGACTGCTTCTATGGAGTCCAGATAGTTTCATTGGTCAAAATATGTTAGCGTCTTGGATGCCTTACTGAAGAGTGGTGCGACTTTATCCCATATCCAAGACTACCATGACTTCCTTATTCACCAGTTGTGAAATCCCACAATAGATAAAACAATTATAAGCACCACCAAGTCTAGTTGATTCATCTTCAATTCCACCAGATGGCATATGTTGTTGGGACCAAAAATGCATCCCACCTTAATCATCAATAGCCACACGTGTTTTAATCGATTTTAGCTTCAAGCCCAAACTTTCAGGAGAGAGAAATTCAGGTGAGATGCAAGATTGACTTAAAGGACTGGTTGGACTGGGGCTAGACCCATAGCTAGATGATAACTGGTGAGGCCTGTAAAAACCATATCCCATCAGAAAGTATTCCATTGGAATTAACATCGCATGAGGTTGTTCCTCTGTCACAAGAGATCCACAAGCTTGGACCTGTCATGCATTAATAATAATTATGTCAGCCATTTTGATGTCAGTTTACCATGGGAGGCATCCATGAATGCACTACAAAGAATCCTCTACAAACAAGTTTAATATATTAAAGACCAGCTTTGAGAAAGTGAAATGTTTTTACCTCGACCAATGCGTTGAATTTTTTTTCCATCTTGGCACTCATGTGAAGAGCTTCTGAATGAAATGGGGAGTTTTCTCACACAAATATGAGTGTCCTACACTGCAATTTCTTCAACCCTTCAGTTAGGTCATATCTCCTGCAAACAACATTAATCTAGATAAACACCGTGTCAAAATCTCACATTTCTGAAAAGCAATGGAGATGCAATGATAAGACATGATGTGTGAAATACATGTCTTATTATCATTTCACACATTGAAACTAGCACAGATTGTCTCATTTCTCTCTTGTTAACCTTCACTAGGTAAATACCTGATTTCACTTTGCATCTTACCAATAGCAAACACCATTGAACTATTCAAAACAAGAAAAGGCATTTTTTTTGTACATTCGACATCCAGCAAGAGGGAAGGAAAACTAATGGAACACAAACAACTAGTCCCTTTAGTATCCTACTGTATAGTTTGTTTCAAGTAAAAGCTTAGGATGCTCTCAAGCAGGTAACAGAAATCAAACAATATAGTAATTCCTTAAGAAGATTGTAATATGTTGAATACCAAAAGCTAGATATCATGCCCCTACCTTGTTCAGGTAGGTAGGAGAAAAGCTATGTTTCTCCCTGTAATACTAATAAGAGTACCAATTTACTTATAGCTAGGGCTGGAGGAATACTCTACATCTCTGAATCACAATGGCTTACTTTGAAATGTGGTTTGGAGAGAAGCTCTAACAGTGATGATGGATTTGGCTTTGGCAATGGATACATGGGACCTTTAGATATTTGGTCACTCAGATTTGGACAGATGGAGCATGGAGCATGGATCTGCATAAAGCGTTTCAATCAACCTTGGACTAGATACTCACTTTCAGTCTTTCTCCTACCAGCATGTGATGAGGGAACATAACCAAGTCGCAGATCGTCTGTCAAAACAAAGGTGTGATGAAATTCCACCATAGGGTGTAACCCATGGTCTCAAAATAAAATTGATGGAAGGACATATCTTTGTACTAGTTTTATCTTTATGTTTTAATATGAACGGTTGTTATATTGATAACAAAATAATATATTTAGCATCTTTCTACAACGAGAGGAATCTTTACCTCTCATGTCCAATTTCTGATCCCCTTTGATTGTGAGGGTGAAATATATGGAATGTATCTTTCTACTTTCAGTTTGATTGTGAGGGTGAAATATATGGAATGTATCTTTTTACTTTCAGTTTTGGAAAAATAGATGATTTCCTCAGAGGAAAAAAGGTTCCAGTTTTCTTAAAAGAAAAACGAAAAAAACAACACAATATTTATAGGGGTTGCTTGCTTTCACAGAATGCAAACCATCAATGAATTGAGAGAAAAATATCAAGTAACTTCAAAGAATATGAATAAATCTCTACTTCTACAGGGAGTCGGGAGAACATGGAGAAACATTTCAAAATTTTGAAAGACTTACTGACTGATGAATTGCGCTTTCACCTCTCATCCAACAACTGTGTGCACAACCCTCGGAATTTAGAATTCCACAACAAAGGAAAAATAAGATGAAAACCACCCAGAACCCTAATTCCATTTAAGTGCATATTTCAGTAGAAAAGATGCTTACCCTTCTGCAAGCCTACACAATGTCATAATCCAAGCCTTACATATTGCAGCGCAATTCCTGTCATACCCATAATGGTTCCAACAGTGTAAATAAAATCCAGACATGAATATCAGATTTAAAAAGTGTTGAAGGCCAATTAGAAAAAAGGAAAAAAACAATGGATTGTTTAAATTACCTCGCTAAAATACCGTTGAAGTAAACTTTCTTTCACAATTCCACACATGCCATAAAAGTACAACAAATTCATTATCACCTGCAAACAGATGGTCAGCATGAGCGTACAGATCTAGCAGAACAAGCATATGAAAATTAGAATCCAGTACAGCACTAGACTCTGCAAAAATTGAAGGTTTGTAGGATGCAAACCTTATTGTAGAACCACTTAGTCCAAGAAAGTGCTTGACAAAGTGGGGAGATGAGGATGAGCCCATGAACTTGTTCTCTGTATTTTAACTGCATAATAGGGAATTAGAATCCATTCATAGATTGTAAGTGTTTGCCAACAACAAACAAATAGAAATCATGAGAAGAAATGGCAAGGGAATAAAAAAGGAAGAAATGGCAATCAACAGAGCCCAGTCGCATAGTCCATAAATAAAAGTAGGAGCTAGAGACATGTTAGCAAAATAGGGTTTCACTCACCGCAAATAGCATGAGAATGTAGGCCCTTGTAGTCACACCCATGCATATAACTCCTCCGAGATTGTTAACACATAATAATTAGCAAAACCCAACAACACAATTTTTCTATAACTCACCCACACAAAATGCATGGCATAAAATAGATGAGTGGATTCCATGATTACCCAAAAAAATCGAGCACTTCAGCCACCTGCTCCGCCAGATCATCCACAGTAGGTATAGCAACATCAAAAGAAATCGCAGCATCTCCTAACTTCAAGAACTCTTAAAACAACACAGGAAAATAACATGATGTAAGCATACCTTTGCTCTTTTAAGAAGGGTGATTACTAAAACTAACTCCAAAATCAGGAAAATGTCATACATGCATTCAACTGGATAGGCTAACCATAAATAGATAATAGCACACTCGTTGACCTGAAAACAAATAAAGCATCAATACGAACCTCATGTCCAGGTGCATCAATATGATAGATGCAAAAATTGTGAAAGAGTAACGAAGCAGCCTCTGGAAAAAAAGAACAACCCTTGAAAGCATGACATGTCTGTTCAAAACACCAATAGATGTCGGACCAGTCAGGAACAAATATTTATACCAGTCAGTAAAAAAAATTTGTAAGTCCATCGCAAGGTTCAGCGAATCAATTGATTTCATTAATTTGCAAAATTTGTACTCCTTATTCCATTAGTGCATTGTATTGCTGTAGAAGAAAAAGATGAAGCTACAATAACTAAAGTGAAGTGTTTTCTGGCAAAGAAGAAGAAGCTACAATAACATAAATTATTGTGATAAAGGCAAATAAGTTGCGCTTCAACTTTCATGCTGCTCGTAGAAATAGAACTATTAAAAAAGTAAAAGAAGTGAAATGTATGGATTGATACAAGATCGGAGTTCATCAATCTCTCATATATATGGTGGACAAGCTCAGGATAAGACGAATTCCATTCTTCTAGGCCTCACTGATTACAAAATCTAAAGCCTGACAAAGCACAAGCATGGTTAATAAATTCAATTTTCATTTCAAACAATAAACACTGAGCATCAAAGTATTAATAACAAAATGCATGTTTAGACATACACAATGAAATGTATCTGTCTAGAAATCGAAATCTAACAATATGTTTATACACTGTCACTCATTCTCTGCAAATTGGTGCTTATTGTTTGCCATCTAACAAGTTAATATATTCAAACAGTATCACCTTGAAGACATCCTCGTCATAAACTCCTAGAGACTTTTGCAAAGCCCTCCATCCTCCATCATTGAAAGCCTCCCTTCATCCTACTATGTGCCCAACCGAGGCTGCATGCTGGAATACATCGCTAACAGATTTGGTAGAAGGGTCAACAACAAGCAAACAGGGGAATGAGCGCACTGCAAGATGCACTGAAGAGGCGAGAATCGGGATGGTTGTTTGAATCACGAAGGCGGGTGGGGACAGGGACGGTGACTCGAACAGACGATCGAAAGGAGACGGCGAAGGATGTAACGGCGATCCAGGACACAACAGAAGGTTGGATAACAGGGTGACTGACGCGGTGGTAGAACGACCGACCGACAACAGGGAGGAAAGGGTCGCCGATGGCTGAAGTGCCGCCGGGCAAAATTGTCGCGTCGGTAGCTTACCCCATAGAAAATGCTATACCCGTTTTGAGTGCACTTTCACCGATGTCATATTCCTTGGGACTATCACCATTTTTTTATGTTCCTTCATGTCCTATTCCTTAGGATTATCACCACTTTGTCTCGTTCCTTCTTGATCATTTTCCCGACGGTTGTACAAAGTGGTCATGTGTTATCATCGATTCAATTATATATTTCATAAACCTAACTTCACCGCATTGTCTCATTCCTTCTTGAACCTTTCCACAATGATGGAACAAAGTGTTCACGTGTTGGTGGCCTCGATTCAATTATATATTTCATCAGCTTAATTCTATATTTGATTTTATTTTATAATTTGGGGTGGACTAGGAAAGGTCCTCTTCCTAGAATACAAAAAGATAACATATTTGTGTGTGTTAACTAGTCAGTGAGGAACAATCACTTTGTGGCACTTAACTTGTGGTATATCGGTGTTTATCAGCCACAAGTTAAGTGGTTGTTCTAGTCTATATTTCATGTCTTGTCCCATCCCAACCTAAATTTATTTTTAAAATTAAACTTGTGTAATTTAAAGCAAATACCGATGGCTAACTAAAGCTAGGAGTACTAGATACATTTTGAAGTGGACATATCTTAGTACAAAACCCATGGATTGGAGAATAACTGACCATGAGAACATGACGATATCAAATCTCACAGGGTTAAAATATAATGGAGATTTTGATAATGACAACTTGGAAAAATTGAAGAGTCTGATGAGTTGTGGTGTGATGTTCTATAGGAATGTTGAAACAGAAATTACAGTCACTTTAAAGAGATCCACAACCAAGTTGTATAAATGTGTGTAGTTTTACCTAAGTGAGTGTGATCCACAAATTCACTACTAGGTTGTATAAGTGTGTTCAATTTCTTTTGAATGAGTGTAATGCAAAATTTCCTAAATAATCCAACTCTATCCACCACTTAAGATCAGTGATATGGAAACAAAACTTCAATATTGACAAATAAAAATACAAGGTTGTTGTCCCAATATGATAATAATTAATCATATGAATTTCTATGATTTGAGTATTGAGAGTAATTTAATTGAATTTTAATAACCTATGAGATAATAAACTTTTCACTTATTGACATTATGTTCAATAAACCCTAGAAAAACATACACTTACATGCTTGCTTCCTTTACTACCTTTCACATGCCAAGATCACCATAAACCATAAATAATTGAGAACACAAATTTACATGATAAGATACACATTTGAAAAGGAGTAGTCTAGCGCTTCGTCCATTTCACCCAGCCTTAGTCTACTCTGTTAACCAGCGCTGTTAATCCTCAGGCCTTCAGGCACGGTCCATCCAGGTCTCGGATGAGCATCATTCATCGGGTCTCGGTCCTGACAGGATCCTATCTCTAATCTCTGATCCTTGCAAATACGTTGTCCTGTCTCCGATTTGACTTTCTCTCGTTGCATTTACTGGCCACCCCGCTGGTTGGTGACTCCTTCACTCTCCCAACTCACTTTCGGCATCTACTGTGAACCAGACTCCCTCCGAAAGCCCTAATAAATCGAAATCCACTCTGCTTTGAATGATGGCGAGTTCGTCAGATTGACCATCGCCAGAGCTACTACTGCATCCCCGTCGCTCGAATAGCACAACCAAAGGTAAGTTCATAAGAAGTGAAGTGCTCTTCGAGCCAGATGGGACATTGAATTTAATACTCAATTGCTCCGAGAAGCAGATCCTTCAAATTCATAACGTAGGTGGAAGATGCAATTCACTCTGCCTGTAATGTAGAAAGAAAATTTGTCAAGAGGGCTAATCCAACTCGGTAAGGTGTTTGGTTGTTTCTATTGGAACTTGTGGCTCTCTCGGTTATAGATTCATAACTGTCAGAAATTCTTTTGTATTGTACACTCATAATTGTCAGAAATTCTACGAATTATTGAAAAAAGTTGCTTGATAATGTATCATTGATGGTTATGATATACTTCAAGGATGAGTTCTAATTGTCAATATAGTTATGAAATAGGCACCCAGTTGATAACCGACGGGAAGTCTATTAGGTTTTTAAAGGGGTTTGTTTGTCACTTTAAAAGAGAGCCAGTCAAGCACTGTCTGATGTCATGATATGATATGTAGGGAATCAATCACTAGACTTGGTCGATATTGCCCCCTCAAGTCTACTGTAACAAAGTCTATCCAAAATGAAGATGAGGTTTCTCTTTGTCTTTTGCTATGCTTTTATTACCCTGTTGGCTTTTGCTATGCTTTTATTACCCTATTGGCTTCTGTTTGTGGAGTTTATCAAAAGGTTTCAGCATGCATATAGAAGGGTGTATTGTACCTCAAGCAAAACTTGTTGCAGATCTACTCAGGAACTTTACTCTATCAAATCTTTCCACAACTTGTTATAGTGTTTGATATATAGAATCCTCTGATTTGAACTCTATAGATAGTAAGATACCTTTTGCTTTAAATACAGTCCAATCTACCATACTTTGTATATGCTATAGTCTAGAGGGAGTTGACATTGTGGAACTCTAGTAAGGAACTCTTGTATAGTGCATAGAAAAGTGCATAAGAAGATAGTCGTGTTTTCTAAAACTCTAATCTGAAGACCTGCTGAACCAGGAAGATATATCCAATCACATGTAAATCGGTGGAGTGATCACCATGTCATGAGATAATCAAAGTAGGAACTTATTTTCTAAGTTGAAAAATTCAGAATTTACAAATTAGATAAAAAAAATTATTTGATTTGTTTCATAATATATGAAAGAGGGAGTGAATTTATTTTTAAATTCAAAATTAATAAAGTGAAGGATAGCATTATTTGACTTCACATTTTCTATTATGAAAATGCTCAGGAATGTCTAATCGGAAACTTAGAATTTAGTAGAAAATGAAGCATTCATCTAATAAATATGTGATCGGCACACATAAAGTATAATGGATTAATGAAAAACTCTACGAACGAACAAGTCAAATCAATTCATATGTTACAAATATAAGATAAATGGATTTGTCAGAAGATGATGTCAAATGCACTTGTGGCAGAAAAATATTCGAGTATGTACAGAGTATTAGGAAGGAATAAAGTTTATGTAAATAATTCTTCTTCTTTCAATAATTTTATCACTCAAAAATTTGAACATACTTCTAAGTTATTTCCAAGATAGAATGAATCATAGATCTCATGAGATGATCTTCTTTGGTAAATCGAGAGTGAAAAAAATTTGTACATACTTCTAAGTTATTGCCAAGATAGAATGAATCATAGATCTCACGAGAGATGATCTTCTTTGGTAAATCGAGAGTGAAATTAGGTACCTATGAATTAAGTAATAGATGATTTGTAAACCTTTTTATTTCCAGAAGGAAAGGCTAAATATCAATAATGACATGTGAAAATCTCATGGTGGGAAAATCTCCATCATATCCATGCAGAAAGAAATGTATTGAGGTTGAAAGTTCTACTGTCTTTAATTTAGATGTTACAATAATGCTTTACAATAAAATTACTTTTCACAGATTGAGATCTGATAATGCTAAAGATGATTACCTTCAAAGTAAGTGAGCCTTAAACAGAGAAATTAAAGTGGTTACAACAAAATGAGACAAATAGGAAAAAAATCACACTTTGGGGAATTGTTTGTGATAATATTTGGCCCATCATGATAATCCCAAGTCTATGACATAATTGGAAGGTTTTGAATTTGATGCACAAGTTAATTTCTAAACCCTATGCTGAACATTGAAATATAGAGCACAAATTAAGAAAAGATTGACCTATTTACCCGACCATTTGCACCAATCAAACGACCGGCGACGTCGGATGTGACTGCTCACGCAAGCCAGGTCGTCCGATCGGTGCAAATGGTCGGTTAAGTAGTTTACTCCATTAAGAAATATAAAAAGTATCATTGATGTACTACATAATTGAAATAGAAAATAAGGTAATTGGTAGTTTATGACACTGGCTCAAACAAACAGAGTTCCAATCACAACTAACTATTCATGTTACTAAACCAATTGTATTGAAACAACAATAATAAGTGTAGCATTTATAGAGAATTAAGAGTTGAGAATTGGTCAGGCATTTATAGACAATTAAGACTCGAGAATTGGTCAGGATGAATGTATTGAGAGGGAGGTAAGTATGAAAAGGAATGGAGATTATCATATAAAACCCATGAATGACATTGAAAACTTGTATATCCTATTTATTTTCTATTAAGTGGGATGTAATTTCAATCCGATTGACCTTCTTTGGTTATTTGTATACATCTAAATTTAAAATAATTTATTTCTTTCTACTTAGCTAGCAGTGGAAGAGAGTTGTAGAGATTGAGAATGCAAATCAGACCAATCCAGTTTTGCAAAAAGTGTTGAAGGAAACAATTTGAATTTAAGACACACGGGAAACATAGGCAAATCTCCAAGGAATTCTCTTGGATGTATAAACTCTAGAGAGGATTTTCTAGGGAATGAAATATAGTGGAGTAGTAAGAAAAACGTTTTTGTAGACAACTACATAACCTTAGATACATTTCAACGTCTTTGAAATTGTAGTATTAATGTTGGAGATAAGGGAGAGACGAATTTGAAATTATAGTGTTAATGTTGGAGATAATTAAGAGATGGATTTGAAATTGTGATGTTAATGTTGGAGATAAGGAAGAGACATAATTTTTAATGTAAAATCCTCATTGGGAATGAATACAATAAGGTTCCAAGAGAGTATAATCCAAGCTGGCAATGGGTTATGTTCATTTCCAGGCAGCATTTTCATTAGTTTTGCTAGACATAGAACAAACTTAAGCTTTCAACATATGTTCAGCTCATGAATGGTATCATCCATAGAATTTATGATGACATACTCATACTTTTGAAGAAACACAGAGTTACTATAGGCAGATTACGAGCATTCCTGGTGGTAGAAAGTAGAGCCAACATGGCATTTTTATTTGACTTAATTTTTATTATAGCCAAAAATTTCAGATAATAATTGATGATGCATCAACAACAGTAAGGATTTATATGCTAAGAAGATTGGAAAAAGTTCAGGACAGATCCTAGATAAGACTCCAGTTACAACAGTTTGGTGATAATTTGAGATTTTGGAACTAATTGGGTCGGCATAAGGATTTATATGCTAAGAAGATTGGAAAAAGTTCATGACAGATCCTAGATAAGACTCCAGTTACAACAGTTTGGTGATAATTTGAGATTTTGGAACTAATTGGGTCAGCATATTTGATGCATGACATGATTTCTTTCAGCCATTTCTTATCGAGATACTTATGTGTTGTAAGGTAATCACTTCCGCTTCCCACCACCAAAAGAAGAAAATAGCAAATCTCAATCCTCCGATCACCAAGATGATGCAGAGTACCAAGCATACAAAACATGTGGGTTTCCATTATCTGTTCAAACAAAACCAAAGAAGTTCTAAATATCCAAGAAAGATAAAAGCTAAGAAAGCAAGAAATGAAAGAAACCGGATTCTAATGATTCACAATGACCCAACATCTAAGAACGCTTGAGTTGCACCAGTAGTTGATTACCCAATTGTTTAATAAAGGTCGTTAAATTTTTAGAGGGGGGTGAGTAAATGCACTAACAGAATTCAAAATAAAAAAAGCAAGAACCTCTGGTTGCGCGGTTCGAGCGATGGGGATGCAGATGAAGCTCCATAGACAGTCAATTCGACAAACTGGCCATTGTTCGAAGCAAAGTGGAGATCGAATTCGAAGGGTTTTCGGACGGAATATTGTTCGCAACGGATGCTGAAAGGGAGCTGGGAGCAGCGTGGGGAGGGTGGAGGAATCACCAACCAGCGAGGTGGTGAGTAAATGCGAGGGGAGGACATCGAGGTTGCGATGGAACAGTCACGACCTATATTCATATCTTCAGGGATCAGAGGAAGGATCATGTGGGATGCCGAATGGCCCGAACGTTAACGGCCCAAGTTAACGGAGCAATCTAACACCAAGCGAAATGGTCCAAGTGTCCAAGTGTTAAACTAGCATCAGTGTTGGAATTTCACTAGAATATTACCTGTCAAACAATTTTTTTTAACATTTTTGGGTTTCACATCACCCTTCACTAAACGTTTTAGTTAAATATGTACCTGTCAGTAATAGCGTTTTACTTAAATATGTACCTGTTAGTAAAAACATTTTAGTGTTGTAGTTTGAAAGTATCAATAACTTAATATGGATCAAGGACAACCAGCCACACGTATTCATATTTCCTTTTACACATAAAATAAACTACAGACCCATAAGGGTATAACAAAAGGCAATAAAGATTTCGGCCTTGATAAGAACCTATAATAGTTACTAGCAGGAACGGTAAACCAGTATTTAACCTCTAGCAGTGGCAGTGGCAGCACCTCAACCAGGATTATACCTCTTGGGCAGTTTTATTATTCCAACCTCATCCACTAACCTCTTTCCCACTTCTAACGAACCTACTACTCTTGCCAATAAACAGATTCAATATTTGTTGGGTAGGCTCCTACATTCAGCAAGCCACCTAGCCACGAAGAAGGGTTGACCTTAGGCTCCTAGAGTCAGCAAGCTAGCTAGCCAGGAAGAAGGGTTGACCTTGAAGAAAGACATAAACCAGATCTGCCAGGACATATAATATGGTTACCAACAAAGCTTTGTTGCTAACGTACATATTTAGTAAACAGTGAAGAATTTTTAAGAAATTTCACTATCTAGATATTTAGTAAATAGTAAACAGTGAAGATTAGAAGAATCTATACGTGAAAGTTCTTTGAGCTCTCAATCACAAACTTTAGAATACACCCTGAATCAGACTTGCCAGTTTTTCTTTTTTTTTTTGCGTTTGGAGGTTACAACTTACCACTCTGCCTATAGCCAAAGCTTCCTAGAACCTACTCTCTCTACCTTATCTCAATCGCCACGCAAAAGCAGAGTAAGCATTCAAAGCTTGAAGGGAATGCAATCGAGTCTAGACTCTGCGGCTGCAGAAAATAAGGTTCGAGGTTTAGTATTTTAGGTTTTGAGGAGCAGAGGATTAAAGAAGGATTTCTTTTTGTAGCCTATTTACAAGTCAATCTAGCTCAAGTGTAAATGTGTACAAGGGGTTAAAGACGAATCCAGAAAATACATTTCAAGGGAAAAAATTGAAAAATTACTGACTCATAAATATATGTATATTGTCAACAGTGCAGAGATATGAAAAATACTTGGAAATTGGAACTGGAAAACTCGTAAAGCTTTCCTCTGGTGGAGAAATGACGCCGACAAAATTAAAACATGGAGAAATGCACTTTCCCAGGTTGCAGACATCACCGGTTTCGAGCTGGAGACGTGCAACGGGTGAGAGCACTGAGAACTCAACCAGCCTAGCTCAGACGAGGAATTCCATCTTAAAATTTAAAAAACTCAAAATAAACCTAAATCTAGCATTAACCTACATGAAAATTGAACATATAAACAAATATGGAAATAGACAGATAAATCACAAAGATTACCGGAATGTGAATAGTTCATACACTATTTAAGTAGAGGTGATAGTGTATTTCATAAGCTGTGAGAGAAACCAATGTGGATATAAAGTAAAAGATGCAGAGAATTCTTAATTAATACCATAAGCACTCCATAGAAAAAAGAAGATAGAAATAAATTACAGTGAATTCTAGAGCAAAGAGCATCAAAAATCTAATTGATAACATGGGAAATAGGAGTTATGGAACAATATTATGAATTAACCGTATAAACAATTTAATCTGCAAAGAAACTTCCAACGCTTTTAATATTGGCTTCCAAGTTTAAGAGAGATTAAGCAGTAGCCGATAACATTCAGCATAGATGTCTCTCCCAGAGTTAATATATATCTCAAACTTTCACCAGCGTTTCTCTATACAACTGATGTCTAGTTCTACGAATAGATTTATATAAATTCCTGTTTCAGCGAAAGCAATTCATCGATAAACTATAGAGCTATATCCTATGGTCTAGTGGTTTTGCAGGCATTGCCAACATATTTTTTTTTTTAATTTATATATTGACAGATGAGCAGCTCTATTAGGAAAAGAAACGTAGCGTTTTTCAGACGAAGGACAAAAACTTGGCTTTATAGCACCCAATTGGATCATTTAAAAGAGACTACCATTTAAAGGCAAACCCAATGACCCAAAGCTATAGAGAATTCATTTTCAAAAAGATTGCCATACTCATTGCATAAGCAAATAACCTAACAGCGATAGTGCACATTTGTGCGAACCAGCTGTGAATGAATGAAACAAAACTGGAAACATGTTCATTGAGTAAAACACAAGTGCACAATCTTTCAATTCGGCTTCATAAACCCACGAATTCCACTACGAAGGAAAGAAACAAATGAAAAGGGAAAACTCTTGTATTCCAACCGATCAACAAATTAAACCCACATCAAAGAGAAACCCACTTACATTAATAGTAGACATGGCCGCCGTTTTGGGAAGGATCTCAAAATATCTCTTCACAAAAAATAATCCTCACCTAGCATAACCAAAAGCACTTCCACCCTAGAAATGCCAAACGAACATACATCTGGAGTCTAGATGAACCGCACTGGCAGTGCAAACAAGAGCAAAAGTCTCAATTTCCACGTAGAGATCCTCGACAATGACTGCTAGCAGCCAATACAGTGCGTGGAGAACCAAATGGTTGGAGCTCCACAACACAACAATGGCAATCGTTCCTTTCCAAGCCCTCTACAAAACTGCTAATGCATGAGAATGCAGACCAGGAACAAAGACCAAACCTAAAGAGTGAATTGGCAAGAGAACAATGACATTGCAGCGTCCAAAGGGGAGCAGACTGGCCAAATGCTCCAAGACCAGACCTGCAAAAACCACAGGAGCCGATAGACACGAAATTATAACAAGATACTTGTGAAATAGGGCTAAAGAAAACTCAACAAAAGAAAATACGTGAGCAAACAATTGCCGCTTCAGGAATGTTGCAGACTAAATGTGAAAACCCTATAAAATTTGCCAAGTAGAAAAAGAATACCAACCGCAACCAAAGGCAGCAACCAAGGCCGAAATCGCAAACATCAACAAGACGACAACCAGCCGAAAATGCAAAAGAAGAGCTCAACATATCTAACATAAACCCAGGAACGCAATAACACCAGACATGGCTTTGTGACATAACACCGTAGACCAAAAAAACAAAAAAAACCCATGTCTGGGGACCGAGCATAAACCCAGGAACGCAATAACACCAGACATGGATTCCTGACATAACACCATAGACCAAAAAATAAAAAAATAAAACCATGTCTGGGGGACCGAGAAACCTACCATTCAATTCCCTAATTTTCCCGAATTGCAGAACAACGGCCTGTTGCTCCGCTGTGGTAGAGAGTTAAGGACCCAGCTGCACACTCTGAGTCCGTCAGAGGGTCTGAAGCTGGTATATTAAGTGTGGCTATGTGGGGGCACCGAGAAACCTAGCATTCAATTCCCAAATTTTCCCAAATTGCAAAACAAAGGCCTACTTCTCCGCTGTGGTAGAGAGTTAAGGACCCAACTGCACACTCTGAGTCAATCTAAGGCTGGGAGTAGGGGAAATTGGAATGAATCCTGAACAGTGAATCCTGATACACAGTGCGAGTCGCGAGTCCAGAGTCAAATACATTATACTCCACTTAGTCTCCAATTCATTGTTTACACAGCGTCGAGCGGCATTGAATGGCATTCACTGCCACTACTAGCCTGCCATTAACCGATGGCCCATGACATTTATTATATGAATCAAAATTCAGGTGGATGGTGCACCGTGTCCATTTCAGTCTTGCCAGGTGGACAATACTGTTTAAGAGGATTAATGATAGTTTGGTGGAAAATTAAACCGTCAAATGGCTGTTTAAAGATGTAATGACGTTTTGATTGAGAATTAAACCGTGAGATTTATGTTTTATGAAAAATTCTGGTCGTTCAATAAAACGGCTTTGGCCTATTTTAACCCGTATTTGACGGGAAAAATACTCATAAACCGACAAATGCCCATCAAATTCCAACTCTGACTGACAATTGAAAATCACCATAAGACATGAATGATTGAAAACACAGGTTTCCATGATGTTCAAAGAAATTTAACGAGAAATTTGAATTTAAAAAATTGGGCCTTATGAACCTTTAAGAACAGAAGAAAACACGTGTTAATGGAAATGAGAAAAGACATTCCAATATATTGTTGTGGGCTCTTTTCCTTTGATTTGCTTCAACTTGCTCATTTGGGGTTTAAGAAAAAATTGCTATGTCTCTTGATAGTGGCTTTCTTTTAATTGAACAAATATTTAATTATTTATGATAAATTATTTAATTGAAATGTAAAAAAATATTTTACATGTAGTAGATTAATAAATATTGTTATTGAAGCACTACTGGTTGTTGGATCTCAAACATGTTGAGATCCAAAGATCCATAATGGCGACAAATACTCTACACGCTGTAGAGCATTAAATGCGACGGACGGTCGCATTGTCCACCGTCGGATCCTTTCCAAAGTAAGATCCAATGGTGGACAGTGCGACCACTGTCGCATTTAATGCTCTACATCCACAATACTATCATCACAACATTTATTACTTTACTGCACATCATCATAAAATAACAAGACATCAACAAGCGTCCTCTCATGCAAATACCGTGCAGTCTCTCTCAAATGCCATGCAGTCTCTCATGCAAATACATTCATCAATGAAGTTTAGCGAACAAATCCCCAAATCGTTTGGTGTCAATCTCATAATAAATAGATTTTCATTAAAAAATAAATAAATCGTTTTTTAAATATGTAAATATGTTTTTATAAAGCACATGTCAATCTCATAATGAAAACGATTTAGAAAAAAACAAAGTCAATCGTTTCTTTTTGTCATGTTTATGAGAAATGAACATGCTACTTGGTTTTGTTTTTTTAAATTGGGCATCCAGGTGGCAGAGAATATAGCTGGATCGGCCAGGAGGTAATGTGACTGAATTTGATCTTCAAAACTAAGCTAAGTGAGTGTTTGTTTATTTGCATTTCTTTTGTTTTTTTTTAATTTTATTTATTACTATTATTATTTTATGACAGCTTTATGTCAAGATATTTTTGTATGAATTTTATGAAGGTATTTTTTTAATAAAAAAACATAATAATATAAAAAAATGTGAAGAAATAAGATAAATTTTAGGATGATAACTTTTGTTAATTTTGTTGGAATTAAATAATAAGAATTTTTTTTAATTTGATTTTTATGGTTTAAATTATAATTTTAATTACATAATTAATTTAATTTTTTAATTTATTTTAATTATGCAATTTTAACAACTTAAAATTAAAAGATTTTAAATAAAAAAATTTTAAAAAAGTAAATACAAACTATAGATTTTTTTTTTTAACATATATGACGACAAGCCTCAAATATTTAAATTTTTTTTTTTTAACATACATGACGACAAGCCTCAAATATATTTTTTTTTCACATTTTTGTGAAATAGGGCACCATTATAGAAAGCTGGTNGACTTCTGCAAATGACAGAATAAATATAATGTTTGACGATTGCTTATGATAAAATATACTGTTTGACGTCTGCAAATAACAACATTTGCTGCCCTCCCCGCTCTCCGGGTGAAATCAAATAACAACATTTGCTCCCCTACCACCAAGCTAAGCGCCCCATGAGGCCCCAGCGGGCCCATCTTAATTTAGAAAGTTTAAGCCCCACTTCCTGCACCACACGCTTCACCAGTACTGCTTCAAATCTGATGCACACGCACATAGAGTATGGAAAACACATTAATGAATATCATACA
>LPNX010124439.1:88496-109938 GCA_001517045.1 Pseudotsuga menziesii | reverse complement strand
TGCTGCCCTCCCCGCCCTCGAGGAGAGGGTGAAATCAAATAACAACATTTGCTCCCCTACCACCAAGCTAAGCGCCCCATGAGGCCCCAGCGGCCCCATCTTAATTTAGAAAGTTTAAGCCCCACTTCCTGCACCACACGCTTCACAAGTACTGCTTCAAATCTGATGCACACGCACATAGAGTATGGAAAAAACATTAATGAATATCAGAGAGAGATTATCGATACAAAAATTAATGAGCGAACAAACAGAAAGATGTACAGACCCGTTTGTGTCGTCCAAGGACCAGCCAGCTAGAGAAGACACTGTGAACAGAGCAGCCTCCCATTCATCAACTTCCTCTCGAGTCTGATAGTCTTCGAATGCTTGAGAAAATGGGCTGTCAAATCGCTGAGGGTGACGAACATGCGAAGGATCCACTCTGTAAAACAAAGGAACGGTCATCCCGTGCTTCTGTGTTGCAATAAGGAAGCATTCGTTGAGGCACCACACAGATTTTGCATAATTCGGAGAGAAAATAGGAATCCTGATTTGACTGGACTCAATCGCATGTTCTAAGGTTGTGCTGATATTATCTCCCTTGTTGAGATGATGAGAATCGAGGAACACATGGATTCCTGCGCTGGTCAGGGCGTTGTACAGATGATCAACAAACGTTCTTCTCACATCCGGCCCTCTAAAACTCAAGAAGACATCATATCTGATCCTTGGACTTGTCATTCCGATGGTTGGACAAGAAAGGGAGTTTAGTAGAATTCTGGCATATAAAATGATCCAAGTTCTTACAACCAGTAGTATCATAAACATAAATTTCAGATATGTCTGGGCATTCTGGGTGTGAAGCCCAAGGTCCCCATATATAAAGCACAGCTGGTCCAGTTCTGGCATATCAAATGATCCAGCTGCAACCAGCAGCATGAGAAGCAACTTCATAAACATAAATCTAAGGAACGCCTGGATATCTCTGGCCATTCTTCTTCACAGGTTAAATTATAACTATGTAATGAAGGAATACATGTTCTTGTTGTTATCATTACAACAGTGAAAGAATATGTATTAAAGTGAAAGAATACATATTCTTGTTGTTATCATTACAACAGTGAAAGAATACATATTCTTGTTGTTATCATTACATATAATATGTATTTTTTCTTTCTTTGATTTCACTGTTAGTCCGTACATGTTTCTTTCTTTGATTTCACTGTTAGTCCGTATAAAATCTGGCATGGATAAACTCCGCGTGCAGAGTTGAATAAATAAACTCCGTGTTCATTCTTCAGACTCCGCGTGCAGAGTTGAATAAACTTATACGTCGGGTCCATAAATAATATGTATTCTTTGTTGTTATGTGAAAGAATACATTTGCCAGGGAGATTTACTGGACGGCAAGAGCATGAGAGTTTTTTATTGGACCGGAAAGGCAAGTTCCTCAGGGTTCGATAGAGGTGTAACCCCAAGGTGTTATAACCATAAGTTTGGTTCCACGAAGCCCTAGCTATCCTCAATCTATCTCCCGTCTACGTTCCGTCGTCGAGTGCATGTCTGAATGTAAGTGTGTCCGATTCCGGGGATGAGGTTCCAAAGTCTAGTTTCCAAGGCTTCTATTATACATGTTAAAACATAAACCAATAAATAGTGCGCTGTCATTGGTAAAAGCGATGCTATAAGAAGTGTCCGTGATGTCATACTACAGTACTTTGCTCACCCCCTGGCGGGAAGAATACTATGGACCCGACGATGTATAAACTTATACGCGGAGTCTGATATAAACTTCTACTCGGCTGGTGGAAAGTCTGCAGAAGGGTCAGATTGCTGGTGGAAATCTTATATTATTGTTTATGTATTTAATTATTTTGGCGGTGGCTATGTCGCGGAAAGGTATGGACCCCATATCATTCTATGCCAAAATTTGAAACATAGACTGAGGCAGTTGGTTGTTTTTTATAATTATTTATCTAGTGTTTTTTGTATGGGTGAAGTGGTGGAATTGGTTTGTTAAAATATAGATTGAGATAGTTAGTTAATTTTCATAATTATTTATCTATTTTTTTTTCGGCAAAGTGGTGAAAGTATTTTAACTAGTAAGTTTGCTATTGACTAAATTACTACCAACAAAAAAACATGCCACAAAATGTGCCACTTCTGGTAATAATAATTTATTTAAAAGTGGTGTGATACTAAGACTTTTTTTTATTTCTAAATTGAGTAATTTGTCTTATTGTTGATCTCAAAGTTGTTCGATGACTATAATATTTGTCTTGTTCAGTCTGTCTTATTGTTGTTTATTTCAAACTTGTTCAATGAGGAATATATAATATTTGTTTTTTTTTTCAAACTTGGGCGATACTATATATTTGTTTTTAAATAATAAAATTGATTTAGATGATGCATGTGTTGTCTTATTATTTCATTATTGTGTAAGTATAGAGGTGTATAAATTATTATCTAAAATTATTTCTAGACAATGTAATTATATTATTATTATATAATTTAAGAATTTTTTATATTTATTTATTTTTTATAATTGTTTATTTTGAATTTAGAATTAACATAAAATTAATTTACACAATATATTTGTCTTATTTAAGTTGTGTAATTTAGAAAATGTATAGATGCTAATTTACTCCAAATTTTAACATATAAACAATATGACATACAGAGTCATCACATTCCACATTTATTGATGATAAAATCAACATATGATCATGTGTCCAAACTATCGACTAGTAACAAAGAGAAAACTCGGTAATGAAACTCAAAATAAAAATTGAAAAACCTAAAGGGGTTGGTTGGGTATCCTAAGGGAGCAAAACTCCTAAAAGAAAGTTAAAATCCTAGATGGGGTTGCGGGTAAAATAAATGGAGCAAAATTCGAGTCAATTTATGTCACGAACCCAAAAATCACACCATTTTTTATTTATTTAAATGTCATAGAGTGTTTTCTTAGCAGTAAGTTCATTTCTATTTTTCTACATGAATAATTTGAATTCAATTTTTTTATATGTATGAAGATAGGACTTGTCGTCCATCCGACAATAACTCCGACTATGACTTTTCCAGAATCATCGCTTTACGACAAGGTGATATGTTTGTTACAATGTGTTTCATTTTAACTAACTAGGATTAAATCTTTAGTCTTGGACTAAAGTCCTATGCCATGAATACTAGACATATGTATCTACATTTGATTGTGTTAAGGTTATAAGATGTGGTTTTCTTTTGTTGTTTACCCCACTTATATAAGGTCAGTGATTATAAAAAGGGGGTGTACATGCCTTGCAAGCTCTACATGTGATGTGAGAACATATATAAAGCATAACCTATGCCAAAGTACTATGTTGTAACACCCTATGCTAAAGTAATATGTTGAAACACCCTATGCTAAAGTATGTTATGTGACTTAAGGGATTCACAAGGTTTAAAGAGGTTGCATGTGAATGGATGATAGTTTTAAGGAGTTAAGAGGGGGTTTTAAATGAGGTTTTATGTTGTCCTTAGCCTTGGCTTGTGAGTTGATGATGCAATCAAACCAATTTAATGTTGAAGGCAAGATTTAAATGCTTTTGATACAAGAGACGGTAGATACTGGACCTACATCTGTACTTCGCACGATCCAAATCGTTGAAAGAACTCTAAGGGATTTTACGTTGAGTTTAGTGCAATTAATCGGTCATGGATGTTTTTGTTCTCTATTTCATTGTGGTGATTGCTTGATGGTTTCGTTCTGGATTTCTTTACTGCACGGTTGTGCTTTGTTTGCTTTTAACTTGCCTCTAGGAATGACTACTAGAGATTTGCTTGGTTAACGAACATCTATGTTGTGTTATCAGTATTTTTATCAGCCAGTTTCGGCTGAGTTTCAGCCTTTGTGTAGTCTTATCTATTTCACTTTCTGTGTTGTAAGGTGTAAGGATCTAGGTGTTCTTGCCTTCAATATTTGAAGGAGGAGTTTCCTAGGCCGATGAGTTTCCTAGAAAGGAAAGGTATTTACAATTTTCTTTAAGATTTGAAACTCTATTCTTTTATAATTTTTTGCAAGAAACAAAGGAAGACATAATCTCTTGTTTTTAGTTTGTGTGCAGGGAAAAGGAAGAATGGAGATCTTGGAGGATAAGAACCCTCGACTCTCTAATAATTTCATTGAAGGTAAAACTCTATGCCAAGTCTGTGATTATCAAATTTAATTTGATTTCAATCATTTTAACAAAATATTGCTCTATTCAACATATGAGGCAAAGAGGACCAAGGAGTGGTTACTCAATTGATTGGATGAATCGAGAGTAGGCTCCGGCATCACCATTATGGCCCATACTTCAATAAAAAGGTAAGCATTACGTTTTTAAAATGAGAACACAAGCTTTAGAGTTTAAAATGTTTTCTCCCGTTTACAAATGAAATGCTTCTTTTTCGTAGGTTTAAAATGTTGGGTTTTGTTGATTGTTTACCTAGATAGCTTGAAATATTTCTAAAGAGATTGAAAAAGTATTGTAAGTTCCATGCTTGAGAAGCACGGGGTTCACTTCCTTGTATGCCTCCAATGCTCTATTTTGAGGTAAAAACACATGAACATATACCTTATAAATTTGAAATTCATGTTTAACCTACTGAAAACAATCTAACATTACAAGCATGTGTGCATGTACACAAATAAATGGCGTGGATTCTTCAATGAATGACAAATCTACTTTACAGAGACAAGGTATGTTTTAAATTTACTATAAGCTGGTTGGCTACAATCCAAGGTTTTCTCATCTTCGAGGTTGGAAGAAAAGGGATTTTTGATCTTTGTGGTTTATTAAGATAAGTTAGCAGGATTATTTACTATAATTGTTTAAATCTAGACATTAGAGGAAATTTAAGGTCTAAATTGGGCCTCCTAAGGAAATTAATAAAATGATAGTTAAAATAATAAAATAATAGTTATTAATTTTGGAGGAAGAATGAAAAAAACTAGTTTTTGTGTTCGTATTTTCGACATATCTCCCTGTGTTTTTACTCAAATTATGAGTGGGAGAGCTCGTTGGATGCGGAATTTAATTCTGCATCCAACGAGTACCCACACTGCATACTTTTGATGGACCCCACTACCCCAAGAACAAGAAATACCTGAAAAAATGTGATGATGATGTCAACCATTATGGTTGACTCATTTTATTGAAATTCTATTGGTTCTTGAATTCCAACTCACAAAATTGATTGTTGGCGCGTTTTCTTATAAGGCCCATTTTAGACCCCAAATTTCCTCTAATGAATTGAGCTTTGGGATTGGAAGCCCGTCGTTGATTTAAAAGGAATATTGTAGGGTTATTACAAAAAAAACTGGCACTAGACCTCCTGGATTTTGATTATGAGATTCAATTTAAATGCTAAGTTTTGATTATGATTTTGATTGAAATATTTGCTTGGCTATAAGTCAGTTCCAAGATTGTAATATCTAAAGATTCTTTAATTAGACTCTTGTCTTGGTATGCTGCAACTATATGCTTTGGATCTTTAAGTTAGATTATTGTTTTGGATTTGCTTAAATTTATCTGTAATATAAAGGGTTTTACATAGTTTAAAGTTGATTTTTCTTCATAATAAAAGTACTCGTGATTCCTAAAATTTTGTGCATACTTGAATTATAAAATAACAAAAGTTATAAGGTAATAAACAATCTAACAAGCTGAAAGAAAAACTAATGAACACCTTTGCGTATTTACTGTTTATGAATGATGTCAGAATTATAATCTATTTTCTGAATTTAAATAACAAGATTAATGCATTAGATAAATTAGTAAAGAACCTGTCACCACTGATGGGAAAACAAAACTAAATATGCCATTCCTCCTAACCAACTCCTAGAGCAGCCAAATTTACTTGCTCCAAAACTCCTGAGCATGTTTGTTGAACCACAAGGGAAAATTCTCATCAATTCGCAATCTCTGTCTTTACATAAAATAAATCATTTACCCTCCATCACAAGCCTTCTGCTTATTCGATGGAAACAATACTTTATAGTATTTTTCCTAGGAATTGGTCATTTATGAGCCACCTACTCATTAATGATCCACAAGGAATCTCGAACTGATTTTGGGGAAGATGCCTCTTGCATAACTTAAGTTTTTACTCAACAACTTTCGTCATTTGTCATTTCCCCTTGTGGGTCAACAAGACTCTTTTAATGACTACTTCAGTTTCAATTCCTCACAGTTATTTAATTATTATTATTAATAATAATTTGATTACATTTATTTTGAGTTTATTTGTCAAAATATATAAAAATAAATAATCAAAGTCTTACAAAATTTAATAATAGTTTGGTGTATTATGTATACCTCCCGTTTAAAGTTAACACCGTCCTCGGTGTTATTATTTTTTCGTCCTTTTATAATTCCATTATTTCATTGATCCAGATTTATGAAAGAACGCAACAGAATACACAAATAACCATAGAAACAAATATGCAGCGGAAATAACACTTCATTTCATTAATCAAAGAAATGAAACTTGTTTACATACAGAATGGAAATAAACTAGCTAGAGTGTTGGTAGCTTATCTCTGAGAAGAGATGTGGCAGCTACATGCCTCTGAACTCTGTGTTACAATGAGTCTCGAAGGCCTATATATTATTGAGAAACAATAGAAACCCTACACATCCAAAAACCTAACCCTAGGAGGTGAAACGCCAGAATGTGGGCCCTGTTGGGTAACTTGGTACATCAATTTCCTGGGGTCGTAACTTTGGCATACTACCTCCATTTGATGCGCATGATACATCGTTAGAAATATCTCTTTAATGACTACATCCATAAATTGCAAAAATTGAGTCCAAAACGGACTCATATTTACCTGACCATTCGATGCCGAAAAAACGTCGTTTAGGGACTCAAAACGACTCCGGAAGTTTAGGACCCGAAAACTGCCAAAAATAGTAAATTGTGCTACAATTAAGGAAACTGGAAAATTGAAAGAACAATGGTGGGGGTCCAAGTGGAATAGGTGGGTGGACACCAATATCCTCCTGGATCATTCCTCCCCCCTTAGGAAGAAATGGTCCCCATTGCATTGAGTTCCTCCATGAGATGAGGAAACTTCTGCTGAACCTGGTCTCTGATGAGCCACTTTCCCTGGTGAAGGAGTTGGCCTGCTTTGACAACTCAATACAGTTGGATCTTCTGCTGTCGGGTGTTCTTGATCTATGTGTCCATAATTCGATCAGTTCTGGCTTGTTCCATGTAGTCGGGGTTTTACTCTGTTGGTGTGAGTTGTTCTGCCATGTCTGATGTGTCCAATAGACGTGGAGAGTAGGGCCGAAGGCGATCCACATTGTACACTAGGTGCAGACCAATGAATGGTGGAATACTAAGCTCGAAGGCATTGTCCCAGACAACCTTGGTGATGGTGTATGGCCCATATCGGAGCGGGCAAAGCTTGAGGTGGGGTCCAGCAAGGCACTCCTTCTGCAAATGTAGCCACACTTCGTCACCCACCTAGAAGTTGTGTTGCACACGATGTTGATCATGTCGATGCTTGTACTTAGCATTGGATCTGTCAAATATGTCATGAACCTATTGGCGAATGTGCTGAATGCGCTCAATGAAGCTGCTCACCTTAGAAACTATAGACTGGACATGAGTTGAATCAGCCTGAGCAGCTGCAAATGGCATGGCTACATCAATGGGACATAGTGGCTAGAATCCCAAGCCCACCTGAAAGGGGCTGTCATTGGTGGAGATGTGGAGGGGCCGTTAATAGCTATGTTGTTCATAGGGGAGGCTCTCATCCCATGTGTATGGATGCTTTGAATTGTACATGTGCAAAATGTGTACGATCATCCGGTTGACGACCTCTGTCTGGCCATTAGTCTGGGGATGGAAAGCTATGGACTTTGTGAGCTTGGTGTCTAGCATTGCCCATAGGCTAGACCAGAATGTACTAAGGAATTTTCTATCATGATCTGAGATTATAGACTGTGGGATCCCAAATTGTACCCACACTTGTTCAAAGAAGAGTTTAGCAGTGGATTCTGCTGTGATATTCTTCTTACAGGCCGCCATTATGGCCATCTTTGAGAATCTGTCGATGACCATGAACACACAGTCATTGCCGTGCTTAATAGAAGGAATGCCCGACATGTAATCCACGGAGATGGATTCCCAAGGTCGACTAGGGGTAGGTAACGGAGTATAGAGGCCTTGCTTCTTGATGTATGGTTTGGCAATGGTGCAGGTAGTGCAAGATCAGATGTACTTCCCGATGTCCTGTCGAAGGTTTAGCCAATAGAAATACTTTTGCAATACTACCACTATTTTCTCGACCCCGAAATGCCCAACAAACCAACTGTACTGCGCTTCCCAACTCATCTTGGCATGCTCACTTGAAGGAACACAAAGGTGTCCCATGTGACATAGTAGTGCATCCTGGAGGTGAAAATTTGGAACTTGGTTTCCCTCCAAGAGCATCCTGTATGTGTAGCTGAATTATGGATCGCTCTTGTAGAGAATTGGCCAATCAAAGGTCTTGTGCCCACAAGAGCTGAGCATGGTGGTTATCGCCACGATCGGTGGTCGGCTGAGGCAGTCTGCAACATTATTGGTGCTTCCCTTCTTGTACTTGATATTCAAATGAAACTGTTGTAGATATGTGGACCACTTCTGATGGTGATCGTTTTATAACTTCCCTTGTGTCCATATGAACTAGAGGGGCTGATGGTCTGTGTGGATGATCGTTTCCTTCCCAAAATGTAATGCTTCCATTGTCAGTAAGCATGTACAATGGAATACATCTCTTTGTCATAAGTGGGATATTTGCAGACTGTGTTGAACAGTGTCTCACTATGATATGCCATTAGATGCCCTTGTTGAGTAAGGACTGCCCCAATAGCATAGTCAGAGGCATCTATCTCAATCTCAAATGGTTGTTACAAGTCTGGTAATGTGAGCACTAGGGCACAACAGAGGCGATGTTTCAATTCTGCAAACGCCTTCTGTTGAGTTTCTGACCAGAAGAATTTTGCTTTTGCTCCTCCCTTGGTGACTTGAATTAAGGGCCAAGTGATATGAGAGAATCCCAACATGAACCTGCAGCAGAAATTAGCAAGACCCAGAAAGTTGTGAAGCTTTGTTAGAGTAGTTGAGGCTGGTCAATCCCGAATGACTTGGATCTTGGTTGGATCCACATGTACCCCATACTCATCAATAATGTATCTAAGATACTGAACATGGGTCATGCCAAAAGTGCACTTGTCCAAATTGGCACACAACTTTTTGTTGCCGCGACATTTGGAGGACCTGTCGGATGTGTTGGAGGTGCTCTTCCCAATTCTAGCTAAATATCAAGATGTCATCCAAGTACACTACTACAAATGAGTTGGTGAATGGTTGCAAGATGTCATCCATCAGTCTCATGAAGGTTGTAGGAGCATTTGTCATCCCAAAAGGCATGACCAACCATTCGAAAAGGCCCTCCTTGGTTTTGAAGGCAGTCTTCCATACATTGATCGGTTCGATCAGTACTTGGTGATACCCGGACTTTAAGTCGATCTTGCTAAAATATTTCACCCCTTTAAGCTGGTACAAGAGGTCATCAATCCGTGGGATCGGGTACCTATTCCAGACAGTGATCTTGTTCAGCGCCCAATAGTCAATACAGAGTCTCCAAGTCCCATCCTTCTTCTGTACGAACACGATTGGGCACCCACATGGCGATGAACTTGGCCGAATGTGACCCTTCTGCAGTAGCTCTTAAATTTGCCTCTTGATTTCATTATTCTCCAGAATAGAACATCGATAGATTGGTCCATTGGGCAGCGGTGCACCTGGGGTCAGATCGATGGGGTGCTTGACCTGACAGTGCAAAGGAACCCTTGTGGGTGAGGTGAATATGTCCTGGTACTCCTCCACGACCTTGTCCATTTGTTGTTTTCGTACAGATGGGCCCTATCTGGAGGTTGTGACCACGTTCTTCTTCTTTCCCTAAGGGCGGATCATTAAGAAAACAAATTTCTTGGTTTTGGAAATGAGCTTACTACATTGTTTTGGAATAACCAATGAGATAGCGGTAGGAGGTGGTACCTCTGGTATCCTGTACAAATTATTTCCCAATGTAATAATAATAGCACGAGGACGAGACTCATGCATAGCATGTCGCTTCCATAAGTATGGTTGACCCAATAATACATCACAAATATCAAGAGGAGCAATATCACATAATAACTCATCGGTGAAGGGCTTGATGTTGTAGGGAAGGCGCCACTGCTGGCTGACGCGAAGATCCCATCCTTGGTGAATCCACCCAATGGTGTATGACTACAGGTGTGCTATGGTTGGAAAGACCAACCGCTTCACAACCTCTGCTGAAATGAGGTTCTTTTGGCTCCCACTGTCGACAATGAATTGTAGCAGGGAGCCCTTTACCCACATCTGGGAGTGAAAAAGATGCTCCTCCTCCTCTGAATCTTCTGGTTCTTCCTTTTGGATCTTTGTGGTGGCAATGGTGGCATTGGGCTCTGCCTTAATAATCTTCTTCCCTTTGTCATTCCCCTTCTCGGGTTCTGATTCAGTGTCAGAGTATGCATCTAGTTCGGAAGCCTTTATCTTGTCCACCAGTGACTACTTGACCCGACACTCACTGGTGTTGTGAGTGGGGATCTTATGGAACTCGCACCACTTTCCCGCTTCCTTTTTCGACTTTGCAGTGTTGTTCTTTACTTGCGGATTTGGAAATTTGTCTTACAAAATTTAATAATAGTTTGGTGTATTACGTATACCTCCCGTTTAAAGTTAACACCATCCTCAGTGTTATTGTTTTTTCGTCCTTTTATACTTCCATTATTTCGGATTTATGAAAGAACACAACAGAATACACAAATAACCATAGAAACAAATATGCAGCAGAAATAACACTTCATTTCATTAATCAAAGAACTGAAACTTGTTTACATACAGAATGGAAATAAACTAGCTAGAGTGTTGGTAGCTTATCTCTGAGAAGAGATGTGGTAGCTACATGCCTCTGAACTTTGTGTTACAATGAGGCTCGAAGGCCTAAATATTATTGAGAAACAATGGAAACCCTACACATCCAAAAACCTAACCCTAGGAGGTGAAACGCCAAAATGTGGGCCCCGTTGGGTAACTTGGTACATCAATTTCCCGGGGTCGTAACTTTGGCATACTACCGCCATTTGATGTGCATGATACATCGTTAGAAAGATCTCTTTAAGGACTACATCCATAAATTGCAAAAATTGAGTCCAAAATGGACTCATATCTACCTGACTATTCGATGCCGAAAAAACATCGTTGAAGGCCTCAAAACAACTTCGGAAGTTTAGGACCCGAAAACTGCCAAAAATAGTAAATTGTGCTACAATTAAGGAAACTAGAAAACTGAAAGAACAATGGTGGGGGTCCAAGTGGAATAGGTGGGTGGCCACCAATATCCTCCTGGATCATTCCTCCCCCCTTAGGAAGAAATGGTCCCCATTGCGTTGAGTTCCTCCATGAGATGAGGAAACTTCTGCTGAACTTGGTCTCTGATGAGCCACTTTCCCTGGTGAAGGAGTTGGCCTGCTTTGATAACTCAATACAGCTGGATCTTCTACTATCAGGTATTCTTGATCTGTGTGTCCATAATCCGATCAGTTCTGGCTTGTTCCATGCAGTCAGGGTTTAACTCTGTTGGTGTGAGTTGTTCTGCCACGTCTGATGTGTCCAGTAGAGGTGGAAAGTAGGGCCGAAGGCAATCCACATTGAACATTGGGTGCAGACCAATGAATGGTGGAATACTTAGCTCAAAGGCATTGTCCCCAAAAACCTTGGTGATGTTGTATGGCCCATATTGGAGCGAGCAAAGTTTGAGGTGGGGTCCAATGAGGCGCTCCTTCTGCAAATGTAGCCACACTTTATCACCCACCTAGAAGTTGTGTTGCACATAATGCTGATCATGTCGATGCTTGTACTTAGCATTGGATCTGTCAAATATGTCATGAACCTATTGGAGAATGTGCTGAATAAGCTCAATGAAGCTGCTCTCCTTAGAAAATACAGACTGGACATGAGTTGAATCAGCCTGAGCAGCTGGAAATGGCATGGCTACGTCAATGGGACATAGTGGTTGGAATCCCAAGCCCACCTAAAAGGGGCTGTGGTTGGTGGTGATGTGGAGGGCCCGGTTATAGCTATGTTGTACATAGGGGAGGCTATCATCCCATGTGCATGGGTGCTTTGAGTTGTACATGCACAAAATGTGTACGATCATCCGGTTGACGATCTCTGTCTAGCCATTAGTCTGGGGATGGAAAGTTGTGGACTTTGTGAGCTTGGTGTCTAGCATTGACCATAGGCTAAACCAGAATGTACTAAGGAATATGCTATCCTGATCTGAGATTATAGACTGTGGGATCCCAAAGTGTACCCACACTCGTTCAAAGAAGAGTTTAGCAGTGGATTCTGCTGTGATATTCTTCTTGTAGGCCGCCATTATGGCCATCTCTGAGAATCTGTCGATGACCACGAAAACATAGTCATTATCGTGCTTAATAGAAGGAACGCCCAACATGTAATCCATGGAGATGGATTCCCAAGGTTGACTAGGGGTAGGCAACGGAGTATAGAGGCCTCGCTTCTTGATGTATGGTTTGGCAATGGTGCAGGAAGTGTAGGATCGGATGTACTTCCCGATGTCATGTCGAAGGTTCGACCAATAGAAATACTTTTGCAGCACTACCACTATTTTCTCGACCCCGAAATTCCCAACGACCCGACTGTATTGCGCTTCCCAAATCATCTTGGCACGCTCGCTTGAAGGAACACAAAGGTGTCCCATGTGACATAGTAGTGCATCCTGGAGGTGAAAATTTGGAACTTGGTTTCCCTCCAAGAGCGTCCTGTATGTGTAGCTGAATTATGGATCGCTCTTGTAGAGAATTGGCCAATCAAAGGTCTTGTGCCCACAAGAGTTGAGCATGGTGGTTATCGCCATGATCGGTGGTCGGCTGAGGCAGTCTGCAACATTATTGGTGCTTCCCTTCTTGTACTTAATATTCAAATGAAACTGTTGTAGATATGTGGACCACTTCTGATGGTGATCGTTCTGTAACTTCCCTTGTGTCTGTATGAACTGGAGGGGTCGATGGTCTATGTGGATGATCGTTTCCTTCCCAGAAATGTAATGCTTCCATTGTCGGCAAGCATGTACAATGGAATACATCTCTTTGTCATAAGTGGGATATTTGCAGACTGTGTCGGACAGTGTCTCACTGTGATATGACATTGGATGCCCTTGTTGAGTAAGTACTGCCCCAATAGCATAGTCAGAGGCATCTGTCTCAATCTCAAATGGTTGTTGCAAGTCTGGTAATGTGAGCACTAGGGCACAGCAGAGGCGATGTTTCAATTCTGCAAACACCTTCTGTTGAGTTTCTGACCATAATAATTTTTCTTTTGCTCCTCCCTTGGTGACTTGACTTAAGGGCCAAGTGATATGAGAGAATCCCAACATGAACCTGCAGTAGAAATTAGCAAGACCCAAAAAGTTGCGAAGCTCTGTTAGAGTAGTTGGGGCTGGTCAATCCCGAATGACTTGGATCTTGGTTGGATCCACATGTACCCCATACTCATCAATAATGTATCCAATATACTGAACATGGGTCATGCCAAAAGTGCACTTGTCCAGATTGGCACACAACTTTTTGTTGCCGCGGCATTTGGAGGACCTGTCGGATGTGTTGGAGGTGCTCTTCCCAATTCTAGCTAAATATCAGGATGTCATCCAAGTACACTACTACAAATGAGTTCGTGAATGGCTGCAAGATGTCATCCATCAGTCTCATGAAGGTTGCAAAAGCATTCGTCAGCCCGAAAGGCATGACCAACCATTTGAAAAGGCCCTCCTTAGCTTTGAAGGCAGTCTTCCACACATTGATCAATTCGATCAGTACTTGGTGATACCCGGACTTTAAGTCGATCTTGCTAAAATATTCTGCCCCTTTAAGCTGGTCCAGGAGGTCATCAATCTGTGGGATTGGGTACCTATTCCAGACAATGATCTTGTTCAATGCCCAATAGTCAATACAGAGTCTCCAAGTCCCATCCTTCTTCTGTACCAACATGATTGGGCACCCACATGGCGATGAACTTGGCCGAATGTGACCCTTCTGCAGTAGCTCCTGAATTTGCCTCTTGATTTCATTATTCTCCAGAACAGACAGTTGATAGATTGGTCCATTGGGAAACGGTGCACCTAGGGTCAGATCGATGGGGTGCTTGACCTGACAATGCAGAGGAACCCCTGTGGGTGAGGTGAATATGTCCCGGTACTCCTCCATGACCTTGTCCATTTGTTGTTGTCGTGCAGATGGGCCCTATCTGGAGGTTGTGGCCACGATCTTCTTCTTGCCCTAAGGGCGGATCATCAAGAAAACAATTTTTTTGGTTTTGGAAATGAGCTTACTGCATTGTTTTGCAGTAACCAATGAGATAGCAGTAGGAGGTGGTACCTCTGGTATCCTGTACAACTTATTTCCCAATATAATAATAACAACACGAGTCCAAGACTCATACATAGCATGTCGCTTCCATAAGTATTGTTGACCCAATAATACATCACAAATATCAAGAGGAGCAATATCACATAATACCTCATCGGTGAAGGGCTTGATGCTGTAGGGAAGGAGGCACTGCTGGCTGATGCCAAGATCCCGTCCTTAGTGAAGCCACCCAATGGTGTACGACTACGTGTGTGCTGTGGTTGGCAAGCCCAACCGCTTCATGACCTCTACCGAAATGAGGTTATTTTGGCTCCCACTGTCGACAATGAATTGTAGCAGGGAGCCCTTTACCCACATCTGGGAGTGAAAAAGATGCTCCTCCTCCTCTGAATATTCTGGTTCTTCCTTTTGGATATTTTTGGTGGAAATGGCGGCATTAGGCTCTGCATCGATAATCTTGTTCCCTCTGTCATTCCCCTTCTCGGGTTCTGATTCAGTGTCAAAGTATGCATCTAGTTCGGAAGCCTTTATCTCGGCCACTAGTGACTACTTGACCAGAAACTCACTAGTTACAGATTTGGAAAGTTTTCTTGAGTCACCATGCCTTGGCTGTGTCCTTGGTTTTGCGGTTTGGGGGCACCTTTTGCTTTCTTTTGATTCGCAGATCCAAAGTCTCGCTTTTTCTGTTTGAATTTTTGCTCAATTTTGGCAGCATACCGGTATGCCGTACCAAGCGAGGAGATGTCGAGGAACTCCATTTCCTCCCGAATGTATCTGTGCAAACAACCGCGGTACTTCAGCACCAAATGTTTCTATGAATCTTTGATACCCAACTTGGTGCACAGGGTATGGAACATATTCATCATCTCATGCACATCTTGATCTCTTTGTTGCCACAGTGTAGTCCATTGTATGTAGTTATCCTCATAGCTCCCCATGGGATAATATTGTCTCTTTATGGCATCTCAGAATGAATTCCAAGTGGGTATGGCCAAGAACAGAGAGGGTTCATCCTCTTCCTTTCTCTCACAGTAGGTTTCCCACCAGTCCTTGACATGGGGGGCAGCTTTGAGTAGTGAAAATGTAATCTTTTCTCAATCGAAAAAGTCTTGAACTGAGAAATATCCTTCTAATAGATTCAACCATCTATCTACGGTGTCTGCATATATTCGACCATCAAATATGGGAATATCAAAGTTTACTTGTACCTTAAAAGGGGTTGCGCCTCCAGAGTGGCTGCTAGATGCAGATGCACCGCCAGTGGGAAGTTGTTTAGGGATCTGGGTGAAGTTATCCATCATTGTGTTCCTTTGTTTTTCAAGGGCTTCCTCGAGCAAGATTTTGATAGGATCTTCTGTGCCCTCGTCTTTCTTTTCGTCCCCCATGGGAGGTCGTCGAGATTTGCGAGGCTGATCTTGCAAAGGTTCAACCAGATCAAGCCCTAACTCTTTATACCCCGCCCTCGTTGGGGACATGCAAAGAAGGATCAAGAAAGAGAAGATTGCTATAATACCACTGATCTGGATTTATGCAGGAATGCAACATAATACACAAATAACCATAGAAATAAATATGTAGTGGAAATAACACTTCATTTCATTAATCAAAGAATTGAAACTTGTTTACATACATAATGGAAATAAACTAGCTAGAGTGTTGGTAGCTTATTTCTGAGAAGAGATGTGGCGGCTACATGCTTCTGAACTTTGTGTTACAATGAGGCTCGAAGGCCTATATATTATTGAGAAACAATGGAAACCATACACATCCAAAAACCTAACCCTAGGAGGTGAAATGCCAGAATGTGGGCCTTGTTGGGTAACTTGGTACATCAATTTCTCGAGGTCATAACTTTGGCATAGTACCTCTGTTTGACGCGCATGATACATCATTAGAAAGATCTATTCAAGGAATACATCCATAAACAACAAATATTGAGTATAAAATTGACTCATATTTACTTGACCATTTGATGTCGAAAAAATGTTGTTTAGGGCCTCAAAACGGCTCCGAAAGTTTAGGACCCGAAAACTGCCAAAAATAGTAAATTGTGCTACAATTAAGGAAACTGAAAAATTGAAAGAAACAATGGTGGGGGTCCAAGTGGAATAGGTGGGTGGCCACCAATATCCTCCTGGATCATTCATCATGAAATAAAACTAGATATGCTTCTCACATATTACTTTCCAATTCCCAGGTGGAATCCTATGGACTAAGGTGCTTCCATTGCACCTTAACTTGTCCGATGGTATGGTTCCATAGTAAAAGTTATCTCCTATCGACAATAGGTTTCGGTTCCACTTGAAATTATCCTTTGGGTTTCACTTGTATAACATTCCAGTCAATCACATGAGTAGCATTATGAATATTTTTTTTTAAATTTAGACATGAAAAACATTATGTACTTTTATTGTAGGTGGTAATGCTAATTGATATGTCATTGATCCAACTTTTGCTAAAATTTCAAATGGTCCACAATACCTGGACGCCAATTTTGAGTGTTTTGCCAATCTTAAGGAACTTTTTATGGGTTTCACCTTTACATAAACATGATCTCCTACCTGGAACTCCCGTGGAGTTCTTTTTAAGTTGACAACTTTTTTTCCTATCTTGGGAAACCTTCAAGTTATGATGTACTTGTTTCACTGTTAGTTCCGATATCTTTCAATATTTTAGGTCCTAACATTAGTCTGTCGATGGGGATGCTCCAATAAATTGGAGTATTACACTTTCATCCATACAATATCTCAAATGGACTTAATCCAACTGAAGCTTGAAAATGATTATTATATGCAAAATCTACCTTATGCAAATAATCTTCCCACTTACCTGGGTTATCCATTACATACATTCTAAGCATGTCTTCTGAAACCTGATTTACCCTTTCCATTTGTCCGTTGGTATGAGGATGATATGCGGTGCTAAAATTTAATTGTGTGCCTAAACCTTTAAATAAAGACTTCCAAAAAATTTCCGTAAATTTTACATCTATGTCTGGAATTACTATTTTAGGTACACAATGCAATCTGAAAATTTATTCTTTAAAAAATATTATCAATATTAATAGCTTTGTATGTAGATTTATTGGAATAAAGTGGGCTTACTAATTTTATCTACCAAAACCATGATTGAGTTATTTTGGTTAACATTTTTAGTTAACCTAGGTATGAAATCCATATGATAATTTCCCATTTCCATTTCAGAATAGGTAAGGCCGTAACAATTCAGTTGGATGTTGATGTTCAACTTTTCCCTGTTGACATTCAATACATCGTGCCAAATATTCTTCTACTTCCTTTTTCATGTTAGGCCAAAAGAAATCCTTCTTTGTCATAGTAATCATTTCTGATATCCAGGATGTCCTGAATAAGGTCTTTTATGTAATTCATCCATAATAATTATTTTAATTTATTCTGAATTAGGTATTTATAATCTTCTTTTGTGTAATAATAACCCTTTTTTATTCAGACTAAAATATTGTTTTACTCGATTTACTTCGTTTTCTACTGTCTTTTCTTTTAATTATGGTAATCTTTATCAAAAAATTTCTCCATTTTTAATCTTATCCTCTAAATCTATTTCATATATGCTTCTTGCGGTTTTCTATAGCACATTTTCATAATGAATTAGAGTGTATACCACCTTATTCTCTTTTCCTTTTATATGTTTTATTTCAAAACTGTATTTGCTTAAGAATGATAACAACCTAGCTTGTCTAGCATTAAGATTATGTTGGTCGAATAAGTATTTTAAACTTATATTATCATACATTAAAAAAAATATCTTTCCTATGAAATAGTGTTGCCACATTTTAAGAGCATGAATGATAGCAACTAACTCCAGATCATGAGTAGCATAATTCTTTTCGTGTTCCTTTCTCTTCCTAGAACAATATACTACAACATATTTTTCATGAATTAGTACTCCACCTAAACCTTCTTTGCATGTGTCCATACATACAACAAAATCTTTGTATGGATCAACAATTTTTATAATAGGGGTAGTTGTAATAAGTGTTTTAATTTATTAAAATTTTCTTCGCATTTTTTGTTCCAATCAAATCTCTTACCCCTCTTTTGTAATGAAGTTATAGGATATGCTATTTTAGAAAATCCTTCAATGAATTTACGATAATAGCTCTGATAATCCCCATAAAAGATATTATATAAGTTACATTCTTAAGAACAGGTCATTCCATGATAGCTTTAATTTTATAGGGATCTACTGATATCCCATGCTTAGACATCACATGCCCTAGATATTGAATTCTATCTTTGAAAAAGTCATATTTGCTAAACTTGGCAAATAATTGTTGTTCCCTTGGCACTTGTAGAATTATTTTTAAGTGTTCTTCATGTTCTTGTTTATTTTTAGAATATATTAATGTCGCCGATAAAGACAACCACAAGTTTATTTAAGTATATACTTAAAATATTGCTCATTAAACACATAAAGGTTGTTGGGGCATTTGTTAACCCAAAGGGAATTACAACAAACTCATGATGAATGTATCTAGTTCTAAAAGGAGACTTAAAGATATCCTTGTCCTTAATTCGTACTTGACTGTATCCGGATCTCAAGTCTATTTTCAAAAATATTGTTTCCCCTCTAAACTAATCAAATAGATCGTTAATACGATGCAACAAATATCATTTTTTTAATTTTTATTTTGTTTAGTTGTCTATAATCTATGCATAACCGTAAAGTACCAGCCTTTTTCTTTACAAACAATACTAGTGCTCCATAGGGAAAAACATTGGTTCGAATGTATTTTTTATTGATTAATTATTGTATTTGTGATTTTAACTTATTAAATTCTAGTATGTTCATACAATAGGGAGCCTTTGATGTTGGTACTTCCTCTTGTACCTAATCAATTGTAAAATATATATCTCTTTTCGAAGGTACCAGAAATATATCTTTAAAGTCTTTTAGAATTGGTATGTATTCTACATTAAGTTGATTATTTTTTTCTCTCATCCATTATGTGAACTGCAAAAACTTTGCAACCTTTACGAACATGCCTTTTCATTTGTAAGGATGAAATCTCTCTATGGTGACTTTCCTGGAAATCCCTTTTACAACAATAGTATTACCTTTATTATCCAAACATGAGAATGTTTTATCATAACAGTTTAAAATAAATCTATGTTTCTCTAACCAATCCATTCCTATCAGTAAGACATAAGATCCTAAAGGTGGAATATTTAAATCAACATGCGTTTTAAAGCCATTCATAATAAAATTACAAATTTTCACATAGCTAGTTACTTTTCACTTTGTGCATGTAGGAAGTTGAACTAATTAATACTTTTCAAATTTATCTTGCTGCAACTTGTATAGCTCTACAATTCTTGCCGCTATATAACATAAACTTGCACCTAGATCAATCAATATAGAAATTGGTTTATCGTTTAACTTGTACCTTCGATTTTGATCATAGATGTTTGATGATTTGCTTTCCTGTTCTCCAATGCTGCACTGATTCTGGCATGCTCCTTGCTATATCTCCCAATGTAGCAGCTTCTTGAACTATATGCATGTTATTAAGACCTTTCCTTCTTGTAGGACAACCTTTAAAATAATGTGGTTCACCACATTCTCAACATTTTAATGGTTCCCTTTGTGCAATATTTTTATTAAAAACAATGGGTATTTCCCTTTCTTATATTGTTTTAGGATCCTTCTATTTATAATTTTTAAAATTAATTCATTGATATCCCCAATAATTATTTCCATAATTCTCATAAAACTTAGTACTTTTTTTGTTCAAAATTTCCATGTCTTTTACTTTTCCAATTAGGCATGCTCTCTTGTTTGTTTTTATTTTGGTCATAACAGAAGTTTGATTTTCTCATGGCCTCTTCCAGATTTTTTGGATTATCATATTCAATTCCCTCTTGAAACATAAGAGGTAAATAACCCTAGAAACACTAATTTTTGGTTTTTTCATGAATAATGTAGGGTACATAACATAATAAACTTAAAGATTTGATGCAAAGTTCCTCCATTGTTATTGCACCTAATCATAATTCATAGAATTATTTGGATTTTCCCTCATAATATTGTTCTGATAAATATTTTATTTTAAAATTTTTCTTAAAATTTTTCCAAGTTACATAACATTCTTTAATGTTTTTCATCTTTTTATTGCCTTTCCACCAGATATAAGCTTTTTGTGTCAAATTATAAATTTTCATTTTTGTTTTTAGCTCATAAGAATAATTATAGATCTAGAAGTATTTTTTCATCCCAGATATCCAAACTTTTTCTTCTTCTCCTTTTTCGATTTCTCTATTGCAAATAAGAGGTTTGATCTTTTTAAATTCACTGTTAATCTCTTCATATGGTTCACATTTCTTTTTATGTTGATTACTATCACTACTTTCTCTAGAATCTTTGTATTTTTCCTTACGAAGTTTAGCCGATTCTTCGCTTGAAGATTCAGTCTTGTGATTAGAAAATTCTAATTTTCTTACCTTGCGTTTATAAGGTGCAATTATTTCCATGTTTAGTTCAGTTCCTTTATTCTTTTCATCTTCATTATTATGTATCTTAGTCAACATAACATTATTTATTTTTTCCCATGCCTTTAATATGCGTTCATTATCTTGCTTAATTCGTTTCAATTCTACTTTTAAATATTTTATTGTTTGTAAGAGTTTAGATGGGTTATCATTCCTACTTTTGTTCAGATTTATCCAAATTTCACCATCTCTAATATTATCTTCTTCTATGTTTCCTGGTTCATTAGGATGTGATTCTCCTTTAGCGCACATTCCTACATCTGTCATAATTCTTGCAAAATCAAGGTTATTCTTCTATTCTTGTTTTCAAAGAGAATAAAATCATAACAATAAAAATAGTTTTCTAGTTTATATCACTTTGAGTGTTGGGATTTTTCAAGCCAAGTGTTGTAACCGTGCTATGATACCATTCTGTCACGAACCCAAAAAACACACCATAAT
>LPNX010124439.1:69721-88417 GCA_001517045.1 Pseudotsuga menziesii | reverse complement strand
AGAGTGATTTCTTAGTCATAAGTTCATTTCTATCTTTTTGCATGAATAATTCTAATTCAATTTCTTGTATGTATGAAAATAGGACTTGTTGTCCGTCTCACAATAAATCCGACTATGACACTTCTGAAATCACTGCTTTATGATAAGATGATATTTTCATGTTACAATGTGTTTCATAATTTTTTTTTCTTTTTATTTAAATGTTGTAGAGTGATTTCTTAGTCATAAGTTCATTTCTATCTTTTTGCATGAATAATTCTAATTCAATTTCTTGTATGTATGAAAATAAGACTTGTTGTCCATCTCACAATAACTCCAACTATGACACTTTTGAAATCACTGCTTTATGATAAGATGATATTTTCATGTTACAATGTGTTTCTTTTTAATTATCTAGGATTAAATCCTAAGTCTTTGACTAAAGTCCTGCGTTATGAATACTAGACATGTGTATCTAGGTTTGATTGTGTTAAGGTTATAAGATGTGGCTTTCTTTTGTTGTTTACCCTACTTATATAAGGTGAGTGATTTTAAAAGGTGGTGTACATGCCTTGCAAGCTCTACATATGACGTGGGAACATATATAAAGCATAGCATATGCCAAAGTACTATGTTGTAACACCTTATGCGAAAGTACTATGCTGCAACACCCTATGTTGAAGTATTATACTAAAACACCCTACGACAAAGTACTATGTTGAAACACCCTATGCTAAAGTATGTTATGCGATCTAAGGGATTCACAAGGGTTAAATAGGGCACATTTGAATGGATAACAACTTTAAGGAGTTAAGATGGGGTTTTAAATGAGGTTTTATGTTTCCCTTATCCTTGGCTTGTGATTTGACAACACAGCGAGGGAAATTTAATGTTGAAGGCATGCTTCAAATGCTTTTTCATAAAAGGGAAGGTAGATCCCGAACCTACATCTATATTTCGCATGATCCAAAACGTTGAAAGAACTCCTAGGATTTTTTACACCGAGTTTAGTGTGGTTAATCAGCTATGGAGGTTTTTGTTCTCTGTTTCCTTGTGATGGTTACTTGATGGTTTCATTTTAGATTTATTTGCTACATTGTTGTGCTTTGTTTGCTTTCAAATTTCCTATAGTCATGACTGCTAGAGATATGCTAGGTTAACGAACAACTACGTTGTGCTATCAGTATTTTTATCAGCTAGTTTTGACCGAGTTTCAACCTTTGTGCAATATTAGCTATTTCAGTTTTTGTGTAGTAAGGTGTAAGGCTACAGGTGTACTTTCCTTCAATATTTGATGGAGGAGCTTCCTAAGACGACAATTTTTGTAGAAAGGAAAGGTAGACAATTTTGTTTAAGATTTGAAACTCTATCATTATTAGAATTTTTTGCAGGTAACAAAGGAAGACTGAATCTCTTGTTTTTTGTTTGTGTGCAGGGTAGAGAAAGAATGGAGAGATTGGAGGATAAGAACCCTCATATCTCTAATGATTTTTTTGAAGGTAAAGCTCTCTGCTAAGTTTGTGTTTATCAAATTTAATTTGATTTCAATCATTTTAACAAAATATTGCTCTGTTCGACAGATGAGGCAAAGAGGACCAAGGAGTGGTTACTCAATCAATTGGATGAATCAAGAGTAGGCTCTAACCTCATCGTTATGGCCTATACTTCAATCAAAAGGTAAGCATTACATTTTTAAAATGAAAATATAGTTTAGGGTTTAAAATATTTTCTCCTATTTACAAATGAAATGCTTCTTTTTCGAGGTTTATGATGTTGGGTTTTGTTGATTGTTTACCCACATAGCCTGAAATATTTATAAAGAGATTGAAAAATTATTGTAAGGGCCATGCTTGAGAAGCATGGGATTTACTTACTTCTATGCCTCCAATACTATGTTCCGAGGTAAGAAAATATTAACCTATACCTTATAAATCTGAAATTCATGTTTAACCTACCTCAGAACGATCTAACATTACAAGCCTGTGTGCATGTACAAAAATAAATGGTGCAACTCCTTCAATGAATGGCATATATACTCTACAAAGACAAGGTATGTTTTAAATTTACTACAAGTCGGTTGGTGCAATCCAGGGTTTTCTCAGCTTCAGGGTTGTAAGAAAAGGGATTTTCGATCTTTGTGGTTTGTTAAGATAAGTTAGCATTCTTAAACTGTAATTGTCTGAATCTAGCAATCGGGATTTGCGATTGGAAGCCCATCACAGATTTAAAAGGAATACTTTAGGGATATTACAAAAAAATTGGCACAAGGCCTCCTAGATTTTGATTATGAGATTCAATGTATATACTAAGTTTTGATTGAAATATTTGTTTGGCTGGAAGCCGATTCCAAGAATGTAAAATCTAAGCATTATTTAATCAGATTCTTGTCTTGGTATGTTGCAACTGTATGCTTTTGATCTTTAAGTTAGATTATTCTTTGGATTTGCTTAAGTTTAATCTGTAATATAAAGGGTTTTATACAGTTTGAAATTGATTTTTCTTCATAGTACTTGTGATTCTTAAATTTTGTGTGCATACTTGAATTAGAAAATAACAAAAGTTTATAAGGTAATAAACAATCTA
The DNA here is from genome assembly GCA_001517045.1 of Pseudotsuga menziesii. Classification (NCBI taxonomy): domain Eukaryota; kingdom Viridiplantae; phylum Streptophyta; class Pinopsida; order Pinales; family Pinaceae; genus Pseudotsuga; species Pseudotsuga menziesii. The sequence goes on along the minus strand of LPNX010124439.1, from coordinate 85,855 downwards.
ACAGGATGAAAGAAAAACTAATGAACATCTATGCGTATTAGATAAACCTATAAAGAACCTGTCACCACTGATGGGAAAACAAAACTGAAGATGTCGTTCCTTCCAACCAACTCCTAGAGCAACCAAATTTACTAGCTCCATAAACCCCGAGGCTGTTTGCTGAACCACAAAGACAAATTCCCATCAATGTGCAATCTCTATCTTTGCATCAAATAGATCATTTCCCCTCCATCACAAGTCTCCTACTTATTCGATGAAAATAATACTTTATAGTATTTTGCCTAGGACTTGGTCATTTATGAGCCACCTGCTCATTAATGCTCCACAAAGACTCTTGACCTGATTTTGGGGAAGATGCCTCCTGCATTACTTGTTTTTTACTTAGCAGCTTTCACCATTTGTCATTTCCCCTTGTGGGTCAGGAAACACTTTTTTAACTGCTCCTTCAGTTCCAATTCCTCTCAATTATTTAATTAATAATAATAATAATTCCATTATATTTATTTTAATTTTATTTATCAAAATATATAAAAATAAATTGTCAAAATATTAAAAAAATTAATAATGGTATGATGTATTACAATTTCAAATAAAAACTACTTACGGTTGGATTGGTCATGCATTTACTTTTTTTTTCAGCAGAAAAAATGCCAGACCTTGTTATTCAAAATGAATCAAATGACATCGTATACAAGCAGCCCTCCAAAATAGGATTTCAATGTCTCAAATTGGGAGATTCCAAAGAAGTTGTCCTGTTTTCCCAATTGATAATGACTAGTGACTCACCATAGATAGTTTGTAGAGGGATCCCCAAAAGCTTAGACGCAGCAAGAAGAGCCCAGAGAGAAAGGAGTTTAGCTCTTGTGTTTGTGCTTTTGCCACATCCAAGTGAGAATCCAAAGAAATGTGAGTCACTCAGGTGCAGCACAAAACCCGCTCCCGCAAGGTCACCAGTAGCTTCCCTCTCAAAGAAGCCACAAGGAAATATAATCTGAGGGATGGAGCCGATATATCTGATCTTGTGCTTTTGCTTCAAGACGGGATAAAGAATACTAAGAGCTTTAACCTGTTGAATGATATCAGAAACAGATAACTTTTTATTTTCATATAAACAACTATTTCTCATTTTCCACATACTCCAGAAAATGAAAAGGGGTAAATAGTTGATGGCAGAGAGAGCAGATAAGCTCTTGTACCAATGTTCAATAAAGGTCGTGACAGAACAATTATTTAAGGAAGGTAGGCTAGACTGCTCGCATAATGCAGAGAAAACCCTATTGGTAACAAAGCAATCTATGAACAAGTGTTGGACTGAGTCTTCGTTCAACCTATAGAGAGTACAAATACTGGGACCCTGCCAACCTCTTTTTTGAAGATTATCCCAAGTTAACACGTAGTTCATAACCACTAACCAGATAAAGCATCTAATCTTTGTAGGTATGTTGAAATACCAAAGAAGGTCCAGCACTATAGAATGATCTTGGGAGGGTTCATGATAGTGGTGAACAATGAGATCATACCCCATAGCAGCAGAAATATCACCAGCATGCCTATTATAAGTCCAGATTAGAGAGTCTTTCTGATAAGTCAGTTTGATTCTGCCAAATTCAAGCCCAGAGTTAAATCTGTTCCACAAGAGCCACCAATCCCCTCCCAAATCCAGATCTTCAGCTGTGAACCAGTATCTCTTAGCCCCATGGGTGAAATTGCGGGCTTGAGCCAAAGTCAATATGCCATAGTCCTCCAGATAATCATGGAGATCCTGAGGAAGGACCAATAGAGATTTGGTGCCCACAATCGGATCTACACTGACACGAATATCTTCATCGTTCCCAACTTACCAGGAGAGTCCACATCCAACCCAAGACAAAGTAAGTGAAAAACCTTTCTAGATCACTGAAACACCGTTTACAGCAAAGGATTTTTTATGGATCCAAGACACCACAAAGAGATTTTTAAGGTATTTCACAAATAGTAAATTGTGCCAAATCCCATTCCCATTTAGAGCCAACCAAAAAATATTCAAACGTAAGGAGAGGCTGAACTATCCCAGATGTTTGACGCCCCAGCGACCTAAAGAAGTCGGTTTTGAAAAGGATAGCCAATCCACTAAGTGATATTTCCTCTTATTAGCTAATGATCCCCCTAAAAAAGAAAATATCAAGGTCCTGAGCTTGTCCAAGATTGACTTGGGAATGGGAACCAGAGCCATCCAATACACCGGCATGCTTGAAAGAACTGCTTTTATCAAGACGAGTCTACCCCCAAGGGATAGCAAACAGAGGGTCTAGTGCTGGATTCTTCTTTAAAAAATTTTATAAGCCAATGCCAATCCTTCACTATGTATCCAAGGGGCTTAATGAAATAGCCTAAATAATCAAAACCTAGGGAAATGTGATCATATTTAAACGAGAGAGTGCGAGAGATTCTGTTCAATATCCCCTCATCCACATTGTTGAACAAAAAACAATATTTGTCCATATTGATACACATACTTGAAGCTGCACAAAAAGTATCCAAGATAACTTTGAAGGCGACCCATTCCTTGAACGTGCCAGAACCAAATAGAATCACATCATCAACAAAAAGCAAGTGGGTAAGAGAGAGTTGGGAAGAAATATTAATGCCCATGGTTCTGAGCATCCTTTATTAAGAGGATGATCCCCTATATAAAAAGGATAAACAGTAAGGGGGACAAAGGGCAATCCTGTCTAATACCCCTAGAGGCAGTGAAAAAACTGGAGGGGGCACCATTAAGGAGCAGAGAAAAATTTGGAGAAGTTATACAGCTCATAATCTAGTTAACACCCATTAGAGGGACACCAATTTGCAGAAGGATGAGTCTAATATATGACTAGTTCACCCTATCAAAAGCTTTTGACAAATCTAGCTTGAGTATTAGAGCACACTTGTTTTTCGTCTTGACAGAGTGTAAAAATTCTTGAGTAATGGCTATAGGCTCTGCAATTTGTCTGTTTTTCAAGAAACCAAATTGTTGGGGGGAGATAAACTTGTCCAAATAAGGCTTCAGGCGCAAAGCAACAATTTTGGAGATAAGTTTATAGATAATATTGCAAAGAGATATGGGTCTGAAGTCTGTAAAGGTAAGGGGTTTCTCTTTCTTAGGGATGAGTGTAATGAACATAGAGTTCAGAAAGGGTAAAAATTTTCCTTCCAAGCTGGAAGATTCAACCACATTTAAAAGTTCACTCCCTAGAAGGTCAAGGAAAGCCAAAAAAAACTCCACTGGCCATCCATCTGGACCCAGAGATTTATCCTTCTGAAAAGATTTTAAAGCCAGCTCTACTTCCTCCATAGAAATATGTCGAGTGAATATCTCCAAGTCCTCATGATGTTGTAAAAAGGAGGGAAATAATCAAATAACCTTCAGCTGAGCCTCAATGTTTGTCTAACCATCATCTTTGAAAATCTTCAAGAAATACCTGAATCCCAGAGCTTTAAGACCTTTGTCATCTTCTATCAAATTTCCTCAATCATCTTGAAGGCCCCAAATGGCATTTTGATTCTTGCGGGCTGATGCAGTCGAATGGAAAAATTTAGTGTTGGCATCCCCCAAGGATGCCTAGGTCATTCTACTTTGTAACCTGGCAGATCGGAGTTCGTGGTCCAACAACAGCTTTAAATCCTCTTTCAAAGTCGTGAGCCTGAGATTTTCATGAGTGCTAAGTAATCCAGAACCCGAGGAACCCAAAAGATTCTAAATTTCTTCTTCAATGAGCAGGATCTTCTCTTTCATTGCCAAGGTATTTTCGTGTGTGTAGCTTTTGACCTTCCTTTTTAATAAGTGAAGCTTCTTTGAGAGGCCATCCATTTCAGACACATGGTCTCCATGGGACAGACTGGGCCATTCATCTCTTACCATTTTGATAAAAGCTTCATCGATCAGCTAGGAGTGATTGAACTTAAAAGGGAGGAAAGAAGAAGCAGGCTCTTCCTTCCATTCCAGGAGGACAGGGAAATGATTAGAGATCACAGAAGGATAAGAACAGACTCTGTGCCTGGGGAGGAGATCAAGTAAGTTCAAGGAGAGTAAAAAATGGTCCAGTCTTTTGCAAATGTCTTCTCCCCTGACCTACCATTGCACCAAGAAGGCCCAACACAAGGTGGGGCAACAACCACCAAATTAAAATAAAATAAAAAAAGTTGAGTGAAAAAGGGTCCAAGAGGGTCGATATGAGCCTTGTTACCCCAGACTTCAGAAGCATTCAGAGTGAGATTTAGATCCCCCGTAAGAATGAGATTTTGAAGAGCAAGGAGGCCACCCCTGGCAGCCTCATTCCAAAAAGCGTCACGATACAGGTAGGGGCCATAATAGTTTATAATGGAAATTGGGATATGTGAGCCCCTGAAACGAGCTTCAAGATGTATGCCTGCCAAAGTTTTATAGGCTTTGCATCTAACTCTAAGGGGATTCCAGCCCGAGAGAAGACCTCCCGAGAGACCCTTTGAGCTGATAGCACAAAATTCCCATCCAGGACAGAGTTTAGAGAATGCTAACAGAGCAAGGTAAGTGTTGTTCATGGTTTTTTGAAAGAGGATGATGTCAGGCGAAATAGAGACAAAAAGTTGATGGAGGCTCTTTTGTTTAGCCGAGCCCCCTAGGTCCTGTACATTTAGAGTGAGGATTTTCATCAAGAACCACTGGGAGTGGGTGACTATGCTCTAAAGACCCGAGAGGAGGAAACCGGCGGATGCCTCGCCGCATTTTTTAACCTAGTGGACAAAGGAGTATACATAAGGGTACTAGAGGTCAAGTCCGATACCGACTAAGAGGCTTTTTTCTTCTTTCTGATAGTAACATTTTCAAACCGAATGGAATCCAACGATAGAATAGAGGGTGAGAGAGGCGTTTTCGTGGAGAAAATATCCAACGACTTTTTAGAGAGGGGTCAGCAAAGGAGGGAGATGAAACAGGACTGTGTGGAGGGGAGGTGCTGACTGGGGGACCCGAGCCTACCAGAGGAGGAAAATCAGAGGTAGAAAAAATAGATGTCGGTTCTATAGAGGAGGAAGGAACTGAGTCTAAAAAAGGTGGTGAAGAGGATAGATGGAGGGGTGAATCATCAGTACAAACAGGGAGGGAGCCCAACAAAGGAGCTACAAAGGGAGTAGCAGGAGAAGAACCCACAGGGGTGGTAGGGTGTGTGGCAACATTCTCCAGAGAGTCCATAAGAAGAATTTCCTGATCTAAAGCATCGTTGAAAAATGAGCAAGCATTAGAGTAAATACCTTTAGATGAAGGAACCCGCGTCGGAGAGGGGGGACTTTGAGATGAAGCCCCCAGGCAAGAAGAAGGAGGTCGTCAGACCGGTGGAGAGAGAATTGTGTTCAGGCTAGCCGCACCATGAAGTGAAATCGGACAATGCCTTCTCAAATGACCCACATCCCTACATCGACTACATCAAAAAGGGATGTTGAGGTAGTCCAAGTGTTGGGAGAACAACCGATCCTGGCAGAGAATCTCAACTTCCACCGGGAGACCCTCAGAAATGTCCATTTCAACCAAAATTTTCGTCATTCTCTTGTCAAAAGTGTGCATAAATCCTCCTCCACCACAACGAACCGACCAATAGTATTGGTAATGCCTTCCAAAAGACTATGGCTCCACAGAGGGAAGGGAAGTGCAGGAAACAAAACCCAAAGGTGCCTCTGAATCTTAATTCGCTCCCGCAGAGGATCAAAATGTGCATGCCAACGGCTAAGAACCAAAGAGCCCTCACCAATTCTCCATAGCGAATTCAAAACAGTCGAGGCATGTGCATCCTCCAAGAAAACGAAAACAATCCAACCCCTAGCAAACAAACTGATGGTAGGCACATAGGAGAGGAGCGGCTTCCAATGTTCGTTTGCCCATGTTATCCAGTCCTTCTTCCCCAACTGGAAATACTCAAGTCTGCCTACGAGAGCCCGAGAACTAAGAGCCTCCATACGCTCCATATAAATATCATGACCCAAAACATACATGAGCTTCCCCTTAAGCACTTTATGTGCTTTGGCTTTCCGTCTTCTCTGGGAGCGCATAAGATCAGGCAGAGGGTCGAACACACAAGGGAGAGTAACTCAATGCTTAATATCCAACATGAGAGACGCCCAAGAACCCAGAAGTCAAAAAGACCCAAGAGACCAAGGTTAAGTCTAACCAAACCCTAGGGTTTGAGATCCAGTTCAAAAGAAAGAGACATCCTAGAGAAACCCAGTCTAGGTACCATAGGAGAGAACGTGAACGTGTAAAGCCCAAGTGGGGCAAGGGGAAAGAAAAAATATGAACAAATATTTACAAGAAAGGGTGACGACCAGAATCCCAAAATGAGCGGGTCAACTCCACTGCTCAAAAAGTAAACGAGACTCAGTAACCCAACGTAAGAGGTACAGGAAGCATGATATATGCCCAAAAGGAAAACAACAAACAAGGTCAAATCCGTAAATCACGGGCACCCCAAAAGGTGACAAGGCTAACAAACGACATAGATGAAAAAACCCTCCACCACCCTGGAGTAAGAAAGACAAACGCAACCCATAACCTCGCTCATACCTACTATAATCCAGCTAATAAACCAACAAATGAATTCCCACTTTTTTATTACACTGGTTGGTACTAGTCCTTCGCGGAGGAGGAGGGACTCTAGTGGCTAGATTCCAAGTAATTGCATGGAAAAAAAAGCAAAAAAAATAGACCTTATTCTCGACTGCTAGATACCATACAAGAGCAGAGGTGGAGTACAAGCACACTTAAATCCTGAAGAGAGAAAGGAAAGCCCAGAGCCAGACCGAAGAGACCAGGCCAAAAAAACCTTTGCCTCCCTAAAAAATACAAACCACAACCGCCCCTGTGCGAAACAAAAACCAATGAGAGAGGGATCAAAGGTGCTAGAAGAAACCACCAGTTCGAAAAATCACAGGGAAGAGAGTCAGGGCCAAACCCAGCCATGGTGTCAGTATCGACAGAGGCAAACAAGGGCATAAACTGCAATAAGAACCAGACATACCAGCAGCAAAACCCTAAGCGCCATCACCCAAGTCCCAACCTATCCTCCTGAGTAGTTCTTTCTTATGGTCATGCATTTACTTATAGATAGTAAGGATGTCATCTTCTCCTCCCTCATCTTAAGCTTTAGTGTGTGATATTTTCTTCACTTTTCTTTTCTTTTTTAATTATAATTTGGGAAACACTGCAAAATGATTTTCTACATGGCACGCTAGATTATGGCCGCCTTTGTTGTCGTTCTAGTCATCTAAGGTCCTCTAATGAGGAGAGCAGCTACTTTGACATTCGGTGTTAATGTTAATGTATTTGCGAAAATAAAAAAATTAGGGGTTTGAATGGATAATTAATTGTAACCATTTTTTTTCTATTTTATTTGACTATTAACATGCTTTGAAATTATATAAATTGTTGTAAATAGTTACCTCTATATGTGTATAGGTTTCAACATGGGTGGAGTGGGATGAGGTTCGACTAGCGGGGTTCTTGAATCTTATTTTTAAGTCGACAAGGCTTGTATTTATGTTCATATGTATATATATTTCAACATGAGTGGAATGGGGTTTCATAATTTTAATTTTTTTTAATAATAATAGATAATATTATAAAAAGTAACATTTTTTCCCCAAAGTTCTAGATTTAAAAAAAAAATGGGTATATACTTATGTTCATAAGTATATATATTTTAACTTGAGTGGGGTAAGGTTTCATAATTTTTTTTTAAACAACAATAGAGAATATTATAAAAACTTGGATATATATTTATGTTAATAATTATATATATTTTAACCTAAGGTTTCTTAATTTTATGAGCCGTAGTGAATTGTTTTGACCTATGGGCTCCTCGCGTGACATTTGGTGTGAGTGTTTTTTTGATGTATTGGATTTCATTGTTTTTTATGTATGTTTGGATATTGGTCTTCAATTAAAATTTTTATGTTTCATGGGTTAGTTCAAGTGATTGAGAGTTGTTTATGATAACAAAAGGTCGGTTTTATAATTTTATTTATTTTTAAATAAAAACATATAATATTGTAAAAACCGAAAATACTCTTTACATGATACTAAAGTTTAAGGTTTGACACCTTACAAATTTAATTTCATAGTATATATCTATGTTGATAATTATATAAATTTCAAAATGTGTGGGCTAAGATCTAATAATTTTAATTTTTTAGATAACAACATATAGTATTATAAAAACTGAGAATATAAAGTTTAACATCCTTACAAATTTAATTTCAAGGTACATATTCATTTTTTTTAGATAACAACATATAGTATTATAAAAACCCAGAATATGAAGTTTAACATCCTTACAAATTTAATTTCAGGGTATATATTTATGTTGATAATTACATCGATAGACGTTTTTATTTGAGATTTGGGGTGGATTACAACCTATGCCTTTTCATCTATGGATGAGGATGAGACAGGTGTACTAAGATTGATTCTATGGCAGTCGTTCAAAATTTGAAATAAACAATTATAAGAGAAGAAATATAAAAAATAACTAGTAGCTAGGTGATGAATGGATAACTGGTAGCAATGCATGGATAACAAATAGCTGATGAATGGATAATCAATAGCTCATGGAAAATAACTAGAAGAACGTAAGATAAAAAGGAAAAAGAATACAAAAAATAATTAATAGTTGATAAATGGATAACAAGAATAATGACAGTGAAAACATGTAGCTAGGCATATATAACTCATAGTTGAACCTGTTTAACTAGAAGAATATGAGGAATAAAAAACAAATCCAAAATGTCTTCCATTCCATAACTATTTTTTAACCATTTGATCCCTATCGACGCGATGCAACCACAAACTATGTGGGTGTGCTATTTATTTGAGATTTGGGGTGGACTATGACCTATGCTTTTTCATCTACAGATGAGGATGAGACAAGTGTACTGTCAAGATTGATTCTATGGCAGTCGTTCAAAATTCTAAATAAACCATTATAAAAAAAAAGAATATAAAAAATAATTGGTAGCTAGCTAATGAATGGATAACTTGTAGCAATATTGATGAGTGGATAACCAACAGTTAGTGGCAGATAATTAGAAGAAAGTGAGATAACAATAAAAAGAACATAAAAAATAACTGATAGTTGATAAATGGACAACAGGAAGAATGTCATTGATAACATGTAGGCAGGCATGCATAACTCATAGTTGAACTCGTCTAACTAGAAGAATATGAGGAACATAAAAAAATTCTCAAGTGTCTTCCATTCCATAACTATCTCTTAGCCATTTGAGCCCTATCGACACGATCCAACCACAAACCATGTGAATGTGCTAGTTATATATATATATATATATTTCAATACTAGTGGATATGCTTTCATAATTTAAAAAAATATTAACAATAGATAATATTTTAAAACACGAGAATATTCTTTATCCATTACTTGTTTAAGGTATAACATCCTTACAAATTATTTAATCTGAGCGTATATATTTAAGGTTGAATAGCCTTACAAATTTAATTTCAAGGTATATATTTATGTTGATAAGTATATATATTTCAACATGAGTGGGGTGGGGTTTCATAATTTTATTTTTTCAAATAATTGTTAAATGAATAACTTCTAAATTTATTTATTCCTTTGTAAATGCACTTATTTATACATCTAATAAGGTTGTTGGTCTTCGTTTACCAACTCATCTTTTTTATTTTATATGACTATTCATCATATTTTATTTACAATATTTACATAGTAGGTGGAACCATAATATGGGCATTAGGTTTCCAACATCCCCCCTCTAAATCCAAAGGGGTATTTGTGAGTTTGAGCATGCATCTAAACTTTTTAAACTTTTCTCATCCATGTTCTTTGGTGAAGATGTCTGCAATTTTCTCTTTGGAAAAACAATGTCATAAATGGACTTTCTTGGCCTCTACATGATTTCGAATCAAATCATACTTTATGTTGATGTGCTTGGTTCGATAATGGAATATGGGGTTCTTGGCCAGCTTGATTGGAGAAGTGTTGTGATCAATAAGGGATTGGACTTCTCTTTCTTCTCCTACAATTCTTCAAGTATTTTCCCAAGCCACACAATCTCTTTTGTTGCTTCTACAACCATCCACATATTATGCTTCTATTGTCAAATTTGTTGGAACTTACTGTTTGTGTCATCTCTAGGAGATAGCTATCGATCTAAGACTCATTGTGTATTCAGAAGTGGACACCCATGTCTCTTTGTCACCATCGAAGTTTGAATGAGTGTACCCAATGAGTTTGAAGTCTTCCACCTTAGTGTACTTGAGTCCCCTTCAAGTACCTTAGAACTCTTTTTGCAGCAGACCAATGTCCTTCACAAGGTTTATGAATGAATCTAGAAAGAATACCAACAACATAAGAAATATTTGGTTCAGTGGTGGTAAGGTAGATAAGGCTTCCAACAAGTTGTTGGTACTTGGTCACATCCTCAAATTATTTTTATTCACTTGATGTGAGCTTCAACTTTTGTTCCATTGGAGTTGAAACAGGGTTGCATTATGTCATGCAAAATCTGTCCAACAATGATTTAATATACTTTTTTTGAGGTATGAATATGTAATTAGGATGTTGAACCACTTCAATTCCTAAGTAGTAATGAATATGTCACAAATCAATCATTTCAAATCCTTTCTTGAAATATTTATTTATGGATGCTATATAACTTTCATTGTTACTTGTCATTAAAAGGTCATCTACATACACCACAAGAAACCTAACAGATCTTCCAACTTTTTTCACAAACAATGTTGCATCATCAATATTATAATGTTTCTAAATTTATCTTTAGAAGATGTTCGGTTAGCTTTTCATACCATGCTCAAGGTGCTTGCGTCAAGCCATACAAGGATTTGACAAGCATGCATACCTTGTGTTCTTCTCCCTTGAAAATAAAACCTTCTAGTTGAGACAAGAAGACATTTTATTTCAAGTATCCATTCAAGAAAGTTGTTTTTACATCCATCTGGTGGACTTCCCACTGATTTTGTGTAGCCAAGGAGAGCAAAGTACGGATGGTAGCCCATTTTTCTTTGGGGCAGACTGTTTCTTAATACTCAATTCCTTCCTTTTGTGCATAGCCTTTCTCCAGGAGCCTTGCTTTGTGGTTTTCAAGTGAGCAATTTGATTTGCATTTGTTCTTGTATACCCACTTTGAGCCAACTGGATGGCCAACCAACTTCCAGGTTCCATTCTTCATAAGTGAACCATACTCATTATGCATGGATTATTTCCACTCATCACATGCATCAACTTCTATACAAAAATTTGGTTCAAAATTAGCAGATAAATTCAATTCACAATCAAATGACACATCTATGTCATCACTTGAGTTATTTTCTTCTCCTTTATCTTCTTATATGGTTGAAATTCTCATTCCTTTATTTCCAACTTCATCTGGATGGACACTTTAAAGTGTTTTAGTATCCCATTTTAGAATCTTCCTTGATGGTTCAGGTTGATCAGTTGGAGGTGCTTCATTCTCTTCAAGGTTCAATTTTCCAATCCTCTCAATCACATCATCCAGTTCAGGCGAAGTGGACAGAACTTCTTCTTTCCTTTCTTCATGAGGCGGTGTTGGTGCTTCAAAAGGAAATTCCATAGATTGATCTTGATCCAAGATTGGGATCCCCCTTTCAATATGTAGAATTTTATTATCACATTCATAGTATGTATTTCGTTGAGAAAAATTCTCCATAGGATCAAGCCATCTTTCAATAGACTCGTCATTTTTATTAGTTTCAAGAAAAATAACATCTCTAGAAACAACAAATTTTTTGTTTACCTCATTATATATACAATATGCCTTGGAAGTTTCTGAATACCCCCAAAAAATGCATCTTCGACTTCTAGCACCAAGTTTGTTTCTTTACTCCTTTGGTATCAAGGCATAGCAGGTTTAACCAAAAACCCTAAGATTCCTATTTGAAGTAAGGTGGCCAAACCACATTTCATGTGGATTCTTCCCTTCAAGAGCATGAGATGGAATTATATTTCTCAAATATGCTACACATACTACTGCATCACCCCAAAACATTAGTTTCACATTCCTGAAAAACATCATTGATTGTGCCATATTCATTAAAGTTCTATTTGAATCCTTTCTACTATATTGTTTTGTTGAGGATTGTAAGGGCTGAAGTTTGATGTGCAATCCCATGTTTACTAATATAGTCTTCAAAATCATTAGAGACATATTCTTTTCCATTATCATAATGAAATGTACCAATACGCTCTTATGCTTGATTCTCTATTCATACATGAAATTTCTTGAATGTTTGAAATGCTTTAGACTTTGTCTTCAATAAATATACCCAACACATTCTAGAATATTCAAATATTCATCAACAAAGTTCATGAGGTACTTATTACCATTTGCAAAAGGAATTGACACGAGACCACATAATTCAGAGTGAATCAACTCTAACTTTCTACATGCTCTGAACTTAGACTCTTGAAATGGCTACTTACTATGCTTTCCTAGTATGCATGCATTACATTTGTTCTTTTGTTTAGGAATAGTGGGAAAACCATATATACTATTCTTTATTAACAAACAAAGTCTGTTATAATTCAAGTTACCAAATATTCCATGCCAAATTACCTTCTTCATACTGGGGCATGTAGGAATAGTTTTGAGCTCTTGCGGAAAATCCCCTTCACTTCCACAACTTTCCGTTTTCATACCTGGTCATGATGACCTTTTTTCAGAGGACTTGCTTATCTCTACAATATCATCAAATATGTGGATGGAATGCCCTTGCTATCGAATCTTCACCAAGGACAACAAGCTTCTCTGTAACTCTAGAAGATAGAGAACATTCTTTAACACAAAATCACAGAAACTAGGTAACTTGAGCTTGATTGAACCAATTCCTTTTGGTTTGAGGCTTAGATTTGTTTGCAAAGTATACTATGTCAATTTAAATTTCATTCAGTTCTTGAAAACAATATTTGTGCTTGATACTAGTGAGAAGTTGCACTAGTATCAAGCATCCAACACTCTTTGTAAGACAAAAAAGAAGTTAAATATCATTAATACCAAGATTACAATGTGCAACAATATAATGAGCATAATTAGGGGCTTTACCAATCTCTTGGTTTTTATTTTTGTCTTTTTTTATTATGATTGTGTCTTACTTTGATGGAATCCCAACTATCCAGATAGTGATTTGCTTCATGTCCATTCTTCCCACAACTCTTGCACTTTAGATCCAATCTTTTGCTTAAGTTATTTATGCCCCCTCTGAAATTTCTTCTTACTCATCCTCTTTTGTTGCTATCTCCCTAGAAGGGTCTCTGCATTCATTCTTTGCTTTCTGAATAATGCAAGGGGATTCCCCACGAGGCTCTCTTGTATTTTTTCCAAATCTTCTCTTTTTCTGCAATCATTTATACCAGGGTGTTAAAATTTAGGTCTTTGAACTTGTCACTTACTTGCAGGAACTCAAGGTAGTTGGAGTGAGTTGGATAGAACGAATTTACAAATGATGCAAGTGTAAGGTCAGGTTTCATACTAGATGCTTGGATCTTATGCATGATTGCTCTTATCTCATATTCAACTAACATAGGATCATTATCTTACTTCCAAACTGAACAATTTTCACATTAACTGAATTGCCTCCATCTCAAAATGTGAGCCATACAAGTCTTTTAATGTCTTTAATGCTTCAAAACAGGATTTTGTAGGAAAAATGTGTTGGCTGGCCTCTTCACTAATAATGGTTGTTATCACAGCTAAGGATTTGTTATCTTTGGAATGTGAAATAACAAATTATTTCTCTGATGTAGGAGGTTTTGGATTAGTGGTTATGACTACATCTGCTTCTTTCTGAATTGATAGCAATGCTAACACCTCTAGCAATACTAGGATCTTCAAAATTCAGCTTGTGAATGGAGTAGGTTGCATCTTCACAAGCGCTAATAACCAAAAAACACCGAGCATTTCCTCTTCAATAGCGTGGCTTCAATCTACTCAATGAATCTTCTAATGTTTGAGCAAATAACACAAGGATTCTTCCACATGAAAGATAGTCTTGAATGGAGGTTGCAAATTTGACATGAAAGATAGTCTTGAATGGCACACGACCCTCTCAAAACAAATTGTACTTAAAGATCCAATTTTAATACATGAATTTGCAGAGGGAGGGAGTCTTAACACCAAGACGATAGTGGCAAGAACAGAATTGTAAGATGGAAAAGGGATATTGGTAAAAAGAAGATGCTTCATATACAAAATTAGGTTTATTTATATAACGAATATTGCAGGTAGATCTGACAGAGAGCATTCAAAAAAAAATGTGCAAAGGAGTGAGCGAGTGACAAGAACAAAATGTAGAATCCAACGGACCATTTCATACATGAATCTCATAAAAACTTTCCTCAATGTAGGTATGGACCTGTCAAGAAAGTAACACATACAATTATGGCACGCACGCTGGAAGGAGAAACACATCGAGGGTAGACTAACGAAGGGAAGGAAACCTGAAATGAATTGTACAAATGATGGAGTGACAAGCAGAATGCTAGGACTAAAACACATCCAGGAGTTATGGCAAGTGGCTTTGATACGACTATCAAATGAATAAATCCCGAATTCATTTAATCTTTTGCAAATGCACTTATTTATATATCTAATAAAGTTATTTATACATCTAATAAAGTAGTTGGTCTTGATCTACCGACCTGCTTTTTTGGCTTGGTTAAAACTATTCATCTTCATAATTTATTTTGAATATTTATGAGGATTAGGTTTCCAACATAACAACAGATAATATTAAAAAAACTCTTAATATGTTTTTTCTAAATTTGTATATTTAAGGTTGGAGTTACCTTTCCACCGGACTATTTACACCGATTGAATGACCTGACTCACATGAGCTTTCACATCACGCATTGCTGGTCGTCCGATTGGTGCAAATGATCGAGTGGAAAGCTAACGCTTTTAAGGTTAGTATCATTACAAATTTAATTTCAAATTATTTGAATGGGTCGGTTAATCTTTATTTTAGGTTATTTTAATTAGTTGGTTAATCCGAAACGGGATCACTCCACTGTCAACGCTCCCGTCCCCTTGATCTTTTCAGCTACTCTCGTGTTTGCTATGGGCTATCGAAGGAGAACATATCACTATTGATGCTTTGTATCTAGGTCATGGTTGTATTGAGATCTGAGTATAAAACATCCGACGTGAATAGTAAATTTGGTTCTCCACGTACCTTCTTCATTCTTAGATTTTTATTAGAACCTATATATATATATATATATATATATATATATAAACTAGCAATTGTACCTAGGGGTGAAATAAAAGAACGTCGTGTTGCAAGATAAGCAAGGAGATGTGGACATATACAACAAGTCATTATATTGTTCACATAATTGGCCATTACATTATCGGCTTTTCAAAAGTAAACATGAAAAGTATTCTTCTCTCATCCAAATGAGAATGGATTTTTAGTTTTTGTAGTTCTTATGTTACAATCAAGTAACATTGCATAAATTTATGGATCTATCTACTATCTTGTTGCTTATAGTAATGATTGTCAAATTCCAATTTATCAATAAAATCTTTTTAGGCATACTTACATCCTTGTCTTGACACGCTTAATCATTCTCATTCTATTTTTTTATTCATTCAGATTTATAACAAACTATATATATATAAGGACTCTACATTTTATTAATTGTTGCTTATACTAATGATTGTCAAATTCCAATTTATTAATAAAATCTGATTAGGCATACTTACATCCTTGTCTTGACAGGTTTAATCATTCTTTTTCTATTTTTTTATTCAGTCATCTTTTTAACAAACTATATATATATAAAGACTTTACATTTTTTTAACTTACATATTTTAGACAAACTTTTATATTGCATACAATTAGTTGTTTGATGTACTATTTGTAAAAGCAAACTAGCTGCTAGTATGAATTTTTCATGCTATATAGCATAAAGCAGATTAAGAACAGCAATTATGATGACTTAGACAGTAGTTCTTAGCATAAAATTGAATAGCAGCAGTATGTACTATGTATCATATGTTGAGAATCATAAATTATATTTGTCAATGTTCAGATTCATTGACTTCGTTCAAAAGAAGAAATTGTATGTCAGT
>LPNX010124439.1:41152-62966 GCA_001517045.1 Pseudotsuga menziesii | reverse complement strand
TTCACATTGTTATTATTATAGAATTTATTAAGAGAATATCAATAAGATAGGTGAATAGTGGGTCAATCATGTTACCTTAAAAGTTAACCATGTGAAAATATAGGTAAAGTATCGTTTAATATGGTTAAATTTAGTAAATCATCATTTGACACCCATGGTATTTCACACTACTACATTGGAGGGGTGTTTTGAGGCAAACAAAAAAAAGTTTGTATATTGTCTTAAATATTATTTTTAAGGAGTGTCTCAAAATTGAGAAAGTAAAAACATTCTCTCTCTAAAGACAATATAGAGTGAAAATATTTTTGACATTCTCTCTCTAAAGACAATATAGAGTGAAAATATTTTTGTCTACCCAGAGACTATCAAGTCTTAAGTTGAGACAAAAGAAACTTGTGCATTGTCTCTACTATTGTCTCTAAGGGACAATATAATGTAAACCACTTTTGCCTTTATAGAGACAATGTATAAAAACAATTCTTACAAATAATCTAAATGAACATAAATATTATTTTCTTAAAAATAAGATACATTATTAGGATATGTTGGAATCAAACCACCAATCTTTGTTCTTCATAAAGTATATCCATGCATTTCTAGAAAAATCATCAATAAAAGAAACATAGTATGCATACCCGCTTAGTGAACTGGATGACATTGGACTGCATACATCGGAGTGGATGATTTCCAAGATTCCTTTTGCCTTGCTTTCGCTACTTGGAAATGTCTTCTTTGTGTTCTTCCCTTTCGCACATCCTTTGCATACACCTTCATGTTTTGTCTGCATTTATGGGAGACCTTCAACAGCTTTGCTTGCAAGTGGTAGTGGTCTGTAATGCACATGTGCAAGCCTTCTACGCCAAAGCTCATTTGGTTCTACTGAGTCATGAACCAAAGCTTGTTTTGGATGTCCCTTCAATTTGTATAAGCCTCCTTCTTGTTCCCCAATCACTACTGCATCATTAATGGTATTTCCTTTTGGCCCAATGATGACTCGACCATCTATAAATGCAACCCTCATTCCTTTTGCATCTAATGCAGATATGGAGAGGAGATTCTTCTTTAGTCCTGGTACAAACAATACTTCCTTCATTGTCATAGACTTTCCAGAGTCTAGCTTGTATGAGGATTCCCCACTACCTTTTATTGGATACTAGTAGTCATCTCCAAGTTTCACCTTGTGAGGTTATTCATGTTCAGATAATCCTTGAATCCTGTCATGTGCTTGGAAGCACCACTGTCTATAATCCAATCATTGTTGCCATGTGTGATAGTTCCCGTGAGAGAGGAGATCAGAACATATTCTTCATCACTTGAAGAATCATCGCTGACTTGTCTATTTCTCTTTGTGGAAGGTTCATCATCCTCTGCAGCATGAGCATGATGTCTTCTCTTGTTTCCCTTCTTCTTGTGAGAGCTACTTTTATTTTTAGGACAGTCTTTAGCAAAATGTCCTCTTTCATCACATGTATAGCAAATGTATTTAGACAAATCTCTAGGCTTTCTAGATTTATTCCTTTGATGAGAGTACTTACTTATGTGGTGGCTAGATCTGGATTTCTTGGATTGTACTGTCAGAGCTTGATCTTCACTTCCCATCTTTTCTTCTTGAGCTGGTATCCGAGATTCTTCTTGAGAGCATTCTTCCCATAGTCTGCTGAACTTGACTAACTTCTTTCTGGCATAGATCCCTTGAATAAAGGAGTCCCATGATCTAGGGAGACCATTCAAGGTGGTCATTACAATCTATGCATTTTCTACTTCTTCATCTACTGCTTCCAGTTGTTCCTTGATCTAAGAGACCCTTGTAAAGTAAGACTTGATGGTTTCTACATTCTGGATCTTTACATTCTTCAGCTGGTTTCTCAGAGTCATCTTCCTATCTTTGTTCTTCCCTTCAAACAATTTGGTTAGGGCATCAAACATAGCTTTAGGTGTTTTTAGAGAGGACACATGTGGTATGAGGTGATCCTTGATTGAATAAACAATAATCCTCTTTTCCATAACCAAATTCTTCTTATGTAAGGCCTTAGCCTCATCTCCCTCTGTAACTGGAACCTCCTCACTGATATAGGAGTCCAACTCATTTTCTTCCAAGACCAGGGAGATCCTATGCTTCCAGGCTCGGAAGTTATCAACTCCCTTAAGCTTTTCATTAAGCTTGGTATTATGAGACATCTTAACTGAGAACCTCAAATGGAAATACAAAAGATTTAGATCTTACCAGTTCAAGATGTTGAATTTGGATTTGGAGCTGAAATCCTACAGTGCTGGTTTAGGAGCAGATTAGGGTTTTTCTTTTCCGAAGTTCTGTCCAACCAAATCCTTTGATCTTGATCCCTAACTTCTATTTTGGGGAGGATATCAATTCAGGCCTGGGCTCACTGAAAAATTCCACTTCTATGGAAAGCCCTAATTTTCGGTAGCAGTGTCGGGTCCAAAACTAAAAAACCTCAAAATTGGATTCTGCTTCGACAGAAAGATGCGCCCTAAGGAGGAGAGTTAATCCAACCTTCTTTTGCTGAAAATCTGTGGAGGAAGATCCACAAAGTAGGAAGCCCTAGTTCCCGCAACTGCACAGTGTCTTCTTCTTAGGTTAGCTCTGATACCATGTTAGATTTTTAACATTAAGCTAGCATTGTTAAGATCTTCAACTCAGAGAATAACAAGCACAACAATCAAACACAGGAAACAATGAACACAATGTTTTTCCTCGGGGAAACCATAAATTGAGAAAACCCTGCAACTTCCTCTGAGATAGAATCAACACCAAAAGTAAAACCCCAAAATAGTAAGATGATCTCCTGATAGCAGCAACCTCTTTCTTCCTAGCCCCAGTGTCTTCTTCTTCCTCAGTTATGTGCTACAATTGAGTGTGAGTGAGTGTGTGATAAATAGAGAGGCCAGCTCTCTATTTATACTAATTCCTGACTTGACTAAACCCAACTAGGGCCGAATTCACTAGGTGAGTCTAATAACTCTAGTGCCCCAGAACTACGGGGACTTTGACCCTTGAACAATAGTAGGGTTACCCACAATGACTTGACATGACTTGTTTACATTATAGATCCTCCCGATCGGAACATCGAGGCATGACATAACTCAATTACATTACAGACACATCCCGAAATAAACATCGAGGTACATGACATAAGATACATAAGTGAATACATTCCGAAGTTATAATTACATCAACAAAAAATTCCTTAGCCCTTTCCTCATTGTATTGTTCAAATAAAAATTTCTTTTTGAAATATTTCTTAAATGTACTCCAATTTATGTTTTTCTCCCTTATACCTTTTACTCTTTTTAAGTCTTGCCACCATATATCTGCTTTTCCCGTAAGATTATAAATATGCATCCTGGACTTCAGTTGATTAGAGTAGTTATAAATTTGGAAGTATTTCTTCATCCTGGACAGCTAGGATTCTGTTTCTTCCGCCTTCTCAGTTTCTCCATTAAAGGTTGGAGGCTTGATTTTCTTGAACTCCCCAGAGATTTCTTCATAAGGTTTAAATTTTCTCTTCCTAGTATAGTGGTTATCTTCACTACTGTCACTACTATAATGAAAGTTTTGTTTATGTAAATCACCATATACTTCAGAAGATGAGCTACTTTCATTTTTAACTTGTTTAGTCCTTTTATATTTATGCTGATAAACTATATCTTCATACTCAGTTCTTTTACCTTTTCCCTCAGTATGAAATCTTTCTATTACAATCTGATTTAGCTCCTCTTGAGCTCTCAGAATCGTCTCATTTTCTTTCTTAGCCGATTCCATCTCTGTTTTTAATAACCCAAAAATTCATAAAAATTTAAACTTTTTCAAGTGACATAAAATGTCTAAAGTCGCAACTAAGTACCTGCTAATGGTTAGTGGAAAATGAAACAATTATAAAAGAACAAGGGGTTGCTTCTTTATAAAAACCTATAAACTAAAGGTGTAATCTTAAAAACTTGTGTTAGTGTTGTTAATGACTTTGCAATTGTAAATCTTTCAAAAGTATAAAGGAACTTGTATTTGTTGTTGCTAGATATACTAATATTTTTCTTTTGTCAAGTAAGGAAAGAATTCTTGTGTGTGATCGGGGCTTACTTAGCTTTACGCTAACACAAATGGACTGCTGGTTCCTTACAGGTTTAGCAGGTAAGCGTATGATCCAGTAGGGTGTTATTTAAATTCAAGTCGAGAAGCTACTTCTCTAGCATGATTAAGATGCTAGTCTTAGAAAAATGTTTTAATATGCTGCTTGTCCTCAAGGAGGTAATGTTAATCTTTTTTCTGTCGTTACAACTCCATAGTTTGTATTTATAACTAACTCCATAATGACGTTTACCAACCATAAACATGGGTTAAAACATTGCAAGAACAAGTAATATCCAATGTTCCTCCAATCGACTGAATATTATAATTTAAAATTCTAAAGAACACTTCTATTTTTGTTTACTGTAATGGTTATTTATAATTTCCTTACAGAGAATATAGCTCACAACTTGGGCTTAAATCACTCCATACTGTTTGGTGTTTCTCACAGCTACCTTCCTTTCAGGACTCTATAAACATCCTTCTCTCAATGAATGATCAAGTTACTTATGCTTTTAATTATAAATTCATCCTTGAGTTGTTAGAATTTTAATGGGATTTCTTTATCGTTTTTGGTCTTCAGTTAACCGACCACTCCTTAAAAATATAACTCAAGGCTAAGTTCCAAGAGTCCATGGCTGTTCTTCTTACTATGGTTATAAGTTAGACATGTTATTCTTACTATTTCCATCAACCCTAGCTAAAAACAAAACTATCTAAATTTGATTTATTATCAAAGTAATCTCTAGAATAAACAAAAAGTATTCATGTTATAACCTATAGTCGATCCCTTAAGTATTGATACACCATGGTTTATCATAAAATTGGCAATCATAAAATGCATAGTTTATAATGATCGTTGGTTTGATTGGAAATCATTTTGTTGCAGTACTGACTATGGAACTCTACCCATGCAGAAGAAAAATATTTTGAAGGACACGTGGAATGGTTTTATCCACATAAGGGTTGACTTATAACTCCACAACCCTACTCATTTCTTTTGCAGAGTGAGGGTTCCTCCATCTTGTTGGCCGAGCTGAGAGCTTGCGGCCATTGGAGACCTGCAACCACCTTCAAGTTTGACGGCTTGCTTCCATATTCAAACTCGGTGACTTTCTTGAGAGGGGTCATGAGTGGTTTTTGTTCTTTAAAGGTTGAAGTAGTTTATAGCGAGTGTAGATACTGGTTTTTCTTCAAGAATCGAGGACTGTGTTTGTCTTGAGCCTGCAAACTGATTGACAGAGCTCGAGCAGGAGTACTTCTTCATTCGGTTGAGTTGATTTTCTTGTTTTCCTTTGCAGTGGTGACTCAATGTCTTCTTGTCTTTCGGCACGATGCCAACACAATCTAAGGTGGTCATTTTACCTCAGCTTCATCCCGAAACTTAAGAGGTAAATACTTACACTCGTTTTGCTTTTACGTTAGTTCTTATAAAAAGGGTTTTACAAATTTTAAGAAAGGTTTGTAGTGATAATATGGTTTGTAAACTTGCAGGTCCTTCTCCCGGCTCTGTAGGTGGAAACGAGCTTACTCCTTCAACATTCCACTTGAGCATTCATTTGGTAAGCCCCGGTTGCAAACGAGGGTTTCTGCCTGCAATTTGTTGTGGTGGTTGGAAGTTAGGTTCTTTGTGGTTGAAAAAGGCACGGCCTCGGTTTACCTGCTAGCTTGTTGTTTCTTGCTTGCTTATTTCTGTATGAGTTTCAAAAACCTTAGAGGGTATTTTTATGCAGGGAGGATGAAGGCTATAGTAGCCGTGATAAAATAGTTTTAACTCTGAGCGTTTACGGCTTGAACAATGTAAAATTATTTTAATTCTTTTGATAGAGCTCAACTCTAAGCCCTACGAGGCTGTTGACCTCTATCTGGTTAATTTTTAGTTTAAAAAAAATAGATTTTAAAGGAAGAGGAGGACTGTTAACCAGTCGAGACATGTAACCTGATAAGGGTTTTTACCCGGCATTAATGAGTTGTTATTGTTCGATATATATTATTTTGTTTTAGCTAAAATTTGGACAAGCCTGAGTCTTAACCTGTAATTCTAAAGGCAATAAGCCATTTCTTCCTCTTTGATTTTGTTTTTAATAAATGGTTATAGTATTGTTTTAATTATTATCATGCAATTAAAAGGATTTACAGTGCAATGTATTTATGGAAATTTTTACTGTGTTAAGAGTACTATTATTACTTTGTTTGGCTCATAAGGGTTAATTTTTAAGTATACCCTACAGTTCGGTGAAAGAATAAATTTTACATGGAAAATTCTTAGCTCTGGTTTATTATTTTTCCTTCAATGATTTTTACAGCTGTTATAATTCTTATAAAGGAAGATTTAGGGTAAATACTGCAAGCTTGAGAATAGGATTAAGTTTATCTTTCAATAACCTAGGTAGTTGCCTTGAGGTTACAGTAGAAACTTTTGTTTTAATACCGAGACAAATATTGTCTGGGAATAAATTAATATGAGAATTTATTCAAATCTCTCTAAATCTAAACCCTAAGTGATAGTCTGTTTATTATACCTATGTTTATTTGTTAAATTGTATCTATTGTGTTTATAAAGAATGATGGTATTAAAATAGTTCTATATGTAGTATGATTACTAAATATCTTTATATACCTATGTTCGATTCTTGTCTGAAGTAAATACATTCAATAGATAAAGTGTTTACTGTTTCTTTACAGAATAAAATCATAAGCAAACTATAGCAGAATTTAGTTACATTTTTCATTTAGGGTTAAATAAGAATCATCATATCTACCTAAACACCAAGCTGTACTAGAGTACTGCCCAAGCCGGGTGTGGAAAAATACAGTATGGAAATCTATTTCTATTTATTTCTCATTTAGCATATTTACTACTATTTCTAACATAATCTGTCAATTACTAAGTCCATCAATACACAGTTACTCTTTTCTTCATAAACCCTAATAAAATACTAACATCCCCGTACTTGAAAACTAGTAAACATTTTACTGAAGACAATAAATAAATATAATAACATGAAACAAATAGAACTTGTCAATGATGAGGTGACAACAGCTTAAGGAGGTTGTTCCTCCCAACCAACTCCTGGAAAAATATTAGACTGCACTTCCTCAGGACCCCCGAGCCTGTTTCTTGGTCCTCCTGGTAGAGTACTGGGTGAAGGATATGTCCTTAAGACCTTCTTTCACCTGACTAGTCAAATTACCTCAGTAATCCAAATCTGCTCACAGTAGTAAGAACTTCAACCTAATAGCTGCAATAAGTTCAGTCTCAACAGTTAACCCCTCAAACTCACTTCAATAATCCCCTCCATTGAATTTCTCATGAGCAATTCATTCACCCTGAATGATCACTTCTCATAAAGAGTAGCCTCAGCTATCTTCAATGGGAAATTTTATAGAAATTCCTAGGTTTTCTGGGTCAGTTTTCACTTAATGAGCCACTTGCTCCAATTCCACTTTCTTGGGGAATCATGACCACAAATATAGGGAATTTGCCACCTGCAACAATTGGAAGTAGTTTGAGGATGCTGCCACTTGTCAGTGTAGTCTCCACCCAGTCTCCTCCACCAAGTGACCAGTTAACACTCTTTTAATAGCTTCCCTAAGCTGTTGTCTCAGCATTTATTTATTTATAATTAAAATATTCTGAATTACATTAATTATTCTTGACCCCACTTGGTCATCAATTACAAACTTAGCATAAAATATAACACAATGTTCCTTAAATAACATTAAATTGTTTTTGCAAATTGAGGCATGTGACATCTTTAATATAGAATTAAAAGATTCAAGAAATAACATCTAGATTAATTTTGCAGAAAGTTAAATCCTTAATTACCAAACCATCTAAAGATCCATCTCAACTATCTTAATTCAACTTATTCTAGAAATTCAAAGTACAGGAATTAAGTTCTGCAATTATAAATGTGAAGAAATAAACTGCAAGGATCTAAAGAAAACAATGATTGAAATAACT
Organism: Pseudotsuga menziesii; assembly: GCA_001517045.1. Classification (NCBI taxonomy): domain Eukaryota; kingdom Viridiplantae; phylum Streptophyta; class Pinopsida; order Pinales; family Pinaceae; genus Pseudotsuga; species Pseudotsuga menziesii. The sequence continues at coordinate 54,915 of LPNX010124439.1, read as the reverse complement.
AGGGATGAACAGGGCTGTCACAGCTATCACATAGTTGCATAAGAGAAAGTTAAGCTACACAGTCGATTATCACACCACACCACTGCAGTTTACAGGGGATGCAATTACTAATCATTCAAATGAATACACAACAAATCGATGATTGTTGCAGCTTACTGTAAATAAAGGAATTTATCACAAAATCCAAACAACACAACAAAATAAATAAAATACCTAATTAACTCAGCAATCCCTATGGGAAGGTGAGCCCAACATTCACACAGAGATGTTGGAAGTAACACACGTTAGAACACCGAGATCTGAAGAATCAAACTCGTATTAAAATGGCAGATGAGCAGACAACCTCAGTCACAGCTGATACAATAAATTTGATTAATTTTTCAACCCTTGGCTCGGAATAGTTCCCAGTATTTATACAATTACAATCATAACATCTTCCCACTATTATCGGGCAGCCATGAAGATCTATGATCTTTAGATTGCCCCAATTACGATAAGTTGTTACAATCGTGGCAAGATGAAAGAAAAAAATATAGGAAGGCTGTTACTCGATCCAAAAATGACGATCATGATCAATTGAGAAGATACTTCATGGATTGAAGCTATTTTTGAGCAGTGGCTCACTGTTGACTCTGAATCTGTTGCAGCCTATTGCAGCTACCTTCGTACAGCTCGCGTGGAATAGTATCCTTGGACCGCGTTCTTTGGGCAACGATGGAATGGATGGTGATCATCTCAGCAATGAATGTTCATCCCTCTCTTGGCATGTTTATCCCTCTACACCTGTATCCTTTACATCTTGAATTATCTTTATAAAACCACCATATGTTAGCATAATTTAAGATGTAAAGCCTTGATTACAACAATCCTAAGCATTAATAAAATTAGACAATGATTAACCATACCTGTATGAATTGAGGGACCGAGTGAAGGAAAAACATCTGTTTAGTGTACATAATATAGTAGGATGAGGAAAAAAGAGGTAGGTAAAGGTGGTAAAAAAGGGGTCATTTATGGGTCGAACATCTCCCCCAACTGTCCTATTGCATGTCCCCATGCAACAACCTCCATTTGTCTAAATCTGAATCTAGCATTGTACTTCGTTCATGGAGAGAAGAAAAGTTATATGGGAATTCAGGCGTTCCCTATTTTTCCAAGAATCCCTTATGGACAACCCAATATCTCCAACACCTCTTCTCTTCTGCCATTGTTAATGAGAAGTGTTCCCTGTATGGTTTTGTTGGCCACCAGAGGAGAGGAAATTTGAATTTGAGTCCCAGCCAATTAACTCCACATTCCTTCATGCATCCAACATATCCCTCAACCCTGGAAAGTGCATGTTCAAAATTCCTATAATAGTAGGGATCTCTATTTCTCAGGGTTGAAGAGGAAACCTGCCATCTGTGTTGCCTACCTTCCAAAGCCAATTGTCGATGCTTGGAAATCTGGCTGACACAAGTAGAAATAAACTTTTCTTGAAGTTCCATTATCCGTTGAGTTTGGATGGGACATGATAGTACATTCTGATGACGAGCAAGGAGAAGACAAGGGTTCTGAGGTTCGCTTCGAATCCAAAGGTTAGAGTGGGACTCATTATGAGAGAAAGTTTGGAAGGATATTTCCCGCTGAACATTATTGCTAACAAAGGAGGAAAAATCCCTCAGCTGAACATCACCTGAGAAAGGGATAGGATTCGAATGATGGTCCAAGGGAAAAGCCAACTCATGCAAATAAATCTCACACAACAAATTCTGCTCCTCAAAGTCACTTTCCAAAAATGTTTCCAGGAATTTAGCTGAGGTCTCTATTTCATACGGTCTCCCTTCTTTTACAGCCCTCAATTTAAACCAAATGAACTGCTCAAATAAAAACACAGGGTAAGAGGAGGATGGTACTCTGGTACCCAACAATTCTTGAGAAAGAGTATTCAGCTGGTCTTTTTCCACCTGCATGGATTTGAACTTTTTCAGCTCCTTTAGCTCCTTCTGTAACTCTTCCCCGTGAAGTTTCTGGGACATGAGTTTTTCTGCCCACTTTTCCTTCAATTCCCTGATGGTCTTCCTATGTTCAGCAAGGGAAACCATCCCTTCTTGATACCTCTCCACCTGACTCCTCCACTTCCTCACTTCTATTCTCGGGATTGAGAGTTATTTTGTCAGCTTTTGGTTTTATTCATCTTCAACATGTTCTTCATTATCAGAATCCAAATTGACAAAATTTTAAGGAATTTGAGTCCATACCTTATCACCTAATGTTCCAATTTGAACATCCTGTACTGCCTTCCTGGATACTTCTGAAATCACTTATGGGGGTGCTGGTTCTTGTGTAACAGTGTCCCTTCCTTGAATTTATTCTGTAGCAACTTCAACCATAGGTGCCTCTAAAACAACTTCTGGGGATGTTGGTTCTTGTGTAACAGCATCCTCTCCTTGGAGTTCTCCTATAACAACCTTAGCAGCTGATTGTGAAGGTGTTGGTTCTTGTGTGACAACCTCTTCCTTAATTTTGATCTCCCCATCTACCTGATTGTCAACTGCAGCTTCGACAAGGGGGATGCAAGGCTGTTGGTTCTTGTGTAATAGAGCCCTTCCCCTCTATTTCTTCATGCTGCTGGGGTTGTAGAGTTGCTTCCATGTTGTCTACAATATGGAGCTGTTCTTCGAGGATTTCAATGTCCCTCGAGGATTGTGATTGCATTTGTTCATCCTCTCCTAAATCCAAATCAGGAATTATGTCCATTTCAGGATTGATTTCTTGTTGTTGCTTGAGAATCTCCACATAAATTTCTAGGGATATTGGTTCTTGTGTAACAACATCCTAATTAACTTCCTCATTTTCCTGCTGTTGGGGTTCCATTTCTATTAACTTTGTGTCCTGAGACAGTTCAGGAGTCACGGTGCAAACTTCTTTGTTAAATTCGGGAATATTTTCAATCTCTGGTTTATCTTCCCCCATTTGGGTGGAAACTTCAACGAGAATATCCAGGGATGTTGGTTCTTGTGTATCAGCACCCTATTCAACTTCATCATCATTCTGCTACTGAGGTTCCATCTCTATTAGTTCTGTGCCTTGAGACAGTTCAGGAGTCACGACACTGACTTCTTCAATAAAATCAGGAATAATTTCAGCCTCTAGTTCATCTGTCCCAATTTGGGTGGCAACTTCAAAAGGAATATTCGGAAATGCTGGTTCTTGTGTATCAGCACCCTATTTTTCTGCTACTTCCCTTAGTTGGAGTTGCTCTTGGGGAGCTTCACCATCCTTCCAATCAAATTGTCCTTCTTCTGTTGGCTGTGACTGTAATTGTTCATTTTCCCCCTTTTCTGTACCAGGGATCATTTCTGCATCCCCTTCTTCTATCTTTGGTGCTTCATGTCCTTGTTCTTCCACAGCTGTAGGTACGGGTTGTTGTGTCACAAAGGCACGAACTATGAATTTGTAGCCTGACTGGTTAAAGATTTCTTCACACACAGGGCATACCACTCTTTCTTCCTCCTCACCATCCTCAGCAGGAGGTGATCCTTCTAATCGGTCTGCAGCTTCAACCAGTGTGTGCAACTTCCTTTCCACCTGCTTCCTGCATGCTTCCTTCCAATTTTATAGTTCTTTCCGAAGTGATTGTACTTCCTCTTTTGATAGACCAGTTTCGTACAAAAATCCCTCAATTTGAGGTTCTTTTGCAGACGGTTCCTGTGGGGCATCATTTGCTTTGGGTCTCAGAATGGAGAATTCGATCTGTGCTTCTAGGGTTGCCCATATTTCCCGTGCTGCTTCAGCTATTGTAACTGACCTGGTTCTTTTTCTTCTTATTGGTGGTGATGCCTATATCTCTTCTTTTGTCTCCTCCTTTTCCTCCGTGGTGTGGGAATCTCCAGATTTGCAGCTGATGTGGAAGGGATATCCTCTGTCTCAGTGTTTTCGTGTTCTTCTTCAATCAGAGTTCCCCCCCATTTAGGGGAAGATTCAATGGTAAAAACCTCTGTGTTTCCTTCTGTTATCATGGCTCTAACATCCTTGTCTTTAGCTGTTGCAGCATCTAATGCTGCTCCAGCTTCAGCCTCTACTGTAAGAGCTTCCATATTATTTAATCTCTCCACAGGGTTTTCTCGTGCATTTTACTCCAATTCTTCTGCTTGGTCATCTGACTGATCATTCGATCCAGTCTCATTTCCCCCCCCCAACTAAATTGGAGGGACTCCAATCCTCCTGTTTCTCTTCATTCCCCCCCAACTGTTCATTTGTAGGATCCTCTTGGTTTTGAACAGCCCCCAAGAGTACAGGTACTTCTACTTCTTCCTCTATTGGAATGCTAGGAAAAAGGGCGGGTTCCTAATTTATCTGAATTTGACCTATGAATTTCTCCCAGGTTTGGTTCCTTTGAGCTAAGGCCCGTAGAATTATTAATTTGATTAGGCCTTGGTGGGTAAAGGAGGAGTTTGGATGCTTGGTTGTTCTAACAAGCCCCACCATATGGTGTAGGTCATTGAATAGATAAAATGGAATGTTCAGTAAGGCCCTATGGCGAAGATGAGATAATAGAGGAAGTTCAGAGTAATAAATAGTTTGATACCTACCTTCACAGGTGATATACTTCTTGAGGAAAACTACTACTTCATCCCATGGCCGAGGCAGTGACTGTAATGCTATCCCTCTCCTTGACTGACGAATTTGCTCCCCCTCTATTAGAAAATCCTGTACTACAGCAGCATTGGGGGTTCTTCGACCAAACCAGGCTCTTCCCACCTGAGGAAGGCCGATGACTTTAGCCATTATTACTTTAGATACTTCTATACGTAACCCCCGAACCTCTAAGTGGGTTTCTATAAGATTTAAGGCAAATTGTAGAGCTGTCTCTCGATGAAACCCATTCAGGTGTTGGAAGAATTCAGTCCAGCCCGCAGCTTCAAAAATAGCGAAAAATTCAACATTTCTTCTTAGTTCTCACGTATTTGGAGGTTCATGCCGAGCTGGGATACCCATGTTTGTTTGACTTCAGAATTCTTTATCATTCCAATAGATTATAGGTCCCGACAATGGAGGTTAAAGCACATAGTATGCATGAACAACTGAGAGTGGAGTTGGGTAAATTTGGAAAGTTTAAGAGCATGGAAATGTTTGGAATTGTATCCCAAATTAGGAAAGGTGGCGGTTATCAGGTAACTTAAATGGCCATTAAGACGTATGAGTGGACAATTAACGATATGCAGGTGTAATAATGGGCACAAAAAGAAAGGTATGATTAATGTTGTCAAATCTAGTTAACGCTTAATCAAGTAAATAATTAGAACCATACCTTCGAAAATATGCGATGAACGATGACCTTTGAGAATAGTAAAGCGTGTGAAGTGTAGCCTTTTAAATTTAATCATTATTGTAGGCATGCTGTAATGACCTTTTCTTCTAGTAGACCAAAACCATTGTGTCAATCTTGTTGGAAACATAATGACTGCTGTGAAGTAAATAGGAATCGACGTCATCAGGAATTGGGGCCAAATCTGGAGGAGTCGCTAACCAAGGTTGCAAAGAGTTCTGCCAATAATGGAGGAGTCACAGCTATGGACCATAGAGAAATCAATCAGTTTGGCAAAGTCACAGCTGTGAATTATAGAAAAATCAGCCAGTTTTGGCGGATTCGTAGCTGTCGGAAAAGGTAAACACAGTAAAATGGAATGGTGTCACAGCTGCTGGAAAAGGTAAAAATGGACAAAAGTGAAACAGTGTCGCAGTTGCCAAAATCGGAAAAAGGAATTAAGTTACGTTGTTGCAGCTGCGTGGAATGGGGTAAAGGGCAGGATTTTACGGTGTTGCAACTGCGCGGAATGGGGTAAAGGGTGGGAGTTTATGGTGTTGCAGCTGTAGAAAAATGGAAAAATAGGCAATGTTTTATGATGTTGCAGCTACGTGGAATGGGATGAAGGGAAGGATTTGACGGTGTTGCAGCTGCAGAAAAATGGAAAAATAGGCAAAGTATTACGATGTTGTAGCTGCGCAAAATGGGGTAAAGGGAGGTATTTTACGGTGTTGCAGCTGCAGAAAAACGAAAAAATAGGCAAAGTATTACGGTGTTGCAGCTGCAACTAACTTGTTCAAGGAGTTTTCTTCTGATGCAGGAAGTTACAAAAGGACGACCCTGGTCGATAGGCCTGATAATGACCATTTCTCCTTAGGCGCATCCCTTCACATATTATTAAAAAAAACAGATCAAGTGCAAAGGAAAAAGATAAAAATAATAGTAAAAATATCAATTTATTTATGTACAAAAATTTAAGTAATATTTACAGTGATTATCTAAAGATTGACAGGGGCAGAGAAAGATTACTGCCCTTGTTCTAACTGGTATTCATGATCAGCTGCAATTTGTGAATTGAATGCATCTTTTGAAATGGGCTTATGGTACAATCGCAGCCTGTGACCATTAGCAAATAATGGTACACGATTCTCATCAATGGTTACCAGGCGGACTGTACCATTATCAAATACTCTGTCTACCAGGTATGGGCCCAACCATCTTGTGCGTAACTTACCCTTGAAGTCCCTTTTGAATCTTGAATCGTATAATAATGCCCAGTCTCCTTCATAGAAGACTTTCTTTTTGCTGAATCGGTTGTGCCAATTGGATCTCTGTTGCTGGATTAATATTGTCTGATCCACAGCAGCTAAACTGTTCTCATCAAGTTCATTCAATTGATTCAATATTCTCTTCTGAACTTCAGTCACATCTAAGTTTCCCTCCATAGTTGTCTTCAAAGTCTTGATTTCAAATTCAATGGGGAAGACAACACTTTTCCCATACACCAATTCATAAGGAGAGAAACCTGTAGTATTGCACCAAGTAGTACGATATGCCCAAAATGCTTCCGGAAGTCTATCAGCCCAATCTCTACGATGGCTCTTGACCGTTTTGGTAAGGATGGCTTTAATAAATTTGTTGGTGCTTTCCACCTGGACATTGGCATGGGGATGATATGGTGAAGCTATCCAGTGCTGAATATGGTACTTTCGTAGCAGAGCTTCAAATTGATGTGACACAAACTGAAGTCCTCCATCTGTAACCACTTCCTTGGGTACTCCGAAATGGGTAAAGATTTCACCATACAGGAAATCGATCACAATCTGGTCATTGGCTTTCACCAAAGCCACAGCTTCTACCCATTTCATCATGTAGTCGATAAAAACCAAGATGTAGGCTTTCTTCCTGGAATGAGGACTGATAGGACCAACAAAAGTCCCATTTGTCAAAAGGTTCAACCACCAGTTGTGGTTAAAGAGGCATTTGATCCAATCTGTTAGGTTGGCCCATCCTCTGGCAGCTGTCACAAGACTGGACATATCTTTTTGCATCCCTGAAAAGGGTCGGCCAATAGTAGCCCATTCTCGGTGCTTTGTGTCCTATCCTGTTGTCTGCAAAATGTCCCCCACAAGGCTCGTCATGGCAGGCTTTCAAAATATGGAATATTTCATCTTCTCTTACACATATTTTGATCTCAAGATCAGGGCTGACATATTAATATTCATGTACACATCTTTTTATGTTGTTTCATAACACTGTTTATTTTTTTACACCAGGTGCAAAGTATGTCATTTTATTTCACAGTTTCATGGAAAGATCCAACAATACATTCAACACGTCGATATGTCACGGTGGCAATATGAGCAATTCAGAATATGCTAGGACACCTTCTCTCTCGGAACAATACTATAAGTGGTTGACTTTGCAGAAAATTACACCCTACAACCACAAAATGAAATACAAAGTCAATAATATCACTCAGAGCAAGTTGATCATAATGGTGCATATCACGTATCGACATGGGCCAGATAGCAATGAAGAGAAACATGTGATACTAAAATAAATTCACTTCTACATAAGTGACGACTGGACCCATGACATCCATTACATCCAACATTGCTTTAAATTATTCTGTGATAATGTGATGGCTATGGATATACCATTTTATTGTCATTTCATTTGGTCATATGGTTGTGCTGGACAGTTCAAGAATGCACGTGTATTTGAATGGTTATGTTTGTTGCACATAAAATACAAGGTGCCACATGTATGGAACTACTTTGAAACTGGTCATGGAAAAGGAGAGCACGATGGTGCTAGTGCATGCATAAAAACTTCCCTTCGAAGGGAAGAGATGAAGTTTATAGGTGCTTGCCTTCGAGACACTGCATCTATATTGAAACGGTGTGCATCTGTCATGGGAGAACAAGCAACAAGGAAACACCTAGTGCGGAGAATATTCTAGGAGGTGACAAATGTGTACCGATCCCAAACACATCGGGTGAACATAGTGCATGGAACTCTACAGTTTCATTCAATTAGAAGCTCAGACAACTTGGCCCTACAAATTTGGAAAAGATTGAAGGCTTGCTTTTACAGTTCCCGAAGCATCGATGAATGGTATGATTGTGAGTATACAGATACAGTTGATACATGGGATCGAGTGACACTTGGCACCAATTTCAATGGGGTTAATTAAATATACCATTTGGAAGATGATCAGACGCATATTTCTATAGACTATGATCACATATCGGATCTCATACAAGCAGGTACAAAAAAGTAAATTAGTAGTACCTAAATAAGAAATTGCATTTATGTATTGTTAACTCGACCTAAGTAGAATTTAATTTATGTGGAAATTAGAAATGCAAGGCCCTATTTAAAAAATGTATTGTTAACTTGACCTATTTCCTTTCACAGGTCAAATATATGTAGTGGTTGCCCCAAAAAATAATGAATGGGGTTTTGACTATTGGTTGGCACGTTGCTTAGAGGGAAAACAAACCATTCTACAAATTTCATGCTATCACTAGGGTTGACAAGTTAGTGGATGGAACTAGGGTTTTATGACCTCTTTAGAAGTTATGAGATGGAACTAGAAACACATGTACATGTATGGTATGGTATGGTATGTTAGTATCGTAGGGTATGATATGGTATATTGGTATGTTAGTATGGTATGATATGTTAGTATCATAGGGTATTGTAGGGTATGATGTTAGTATTGTAGGGTATGGTATTATATATTAGTATGGTATGGTATGTTAGTATGGTATGATATGTTAGTATCATAGGGTATTGTAGGGTATGATGTTAGTATTGTAGGGTATGGTATGGTATATTAGTACGGTATGGTATGTTAGTATGGTATGGTGTTAGTATGTTATGGTACATGTTATGTTATGGTATGTTAGTATTGTAGGGTATGGTATTATATATTAGTATGGTATGGTATGTTAGTATGGTATGATATTAGTATCATAGGGTATTGTAGGGTATGATATGGTATATTACACATGCATGCATGACTTAGAAGTAGAAACACATGTACATGATGTTAAATTTAGTGGTATGGCTATGATGCTATGATGTTAGTGTATGTAATTTAGGTAGTGTATGGTATGGTTATGATGTTAAAAAGTTGAGTATAGCCATAATGTTAAAAACTTGATGATAGTTAAATTTAGGTAGTTGTATGGTATGGTATGGTTATGGTTATGGTGTCTAGTGATTATCTCCCATGACTTACTTCATCATTACTTGATCTTAGTTGGATGAGTCATAAATTCTTCCTTTAAGTATTGGAAATTCATACTAGCACACATGTGAACCACCCATATCATTATATCACATAGGTGAACCACACATATCATGTTCCAAGGTCAAGTCAACCATATATGTATAAATTTGAACCTTGCTTTATATTATATATGTATACAAACAATGTTACAAAAATTGGCATGCCACATGGCCATAATACAAAATAGTGGATCAAACTATACATCTATGTGTATAAAAACAAAAATTTACATCTATGTATCCCCCCTATACATTTATTCTAGTTATCCCCCTTTTTTTTGCCGCTTCCAATGTCTTCGAAGAAGTCTAGCTTTCTTTTCCGAATGCTCATTGGTGATCCCCATTGTTGAACAAGAGGGATAGGTCGCATTATTGGAGACTACAGAAAAACCAAAATTTGTAAGTTAGTTTACCAACCTATACAAATTCTATGTACATTTGTTCAAATTCCAAACCAATATAACATTTTTACTTACTATACGTGAGTAAGTAATGGTGGGTCATAGTGCCTCGCTAGCAGCGACCCCGATTGGGTGCTCTTCAAGCACCACTTGCTCACTATCAAGCTGCATAAAATATATATATATATATGCCAATGTCAACAAATCAATGGGTGTACGAAAAACATACTTACATGTACAAATAAAACTATATTATATCGAGGGTTAATGACTTTTTCAAAGAAATTGAGACATACATGTACATTGGGGGGAAGAGGTGGGTCACCAATTTGGTGCTCTTCAAGCACCAAATCAGAGAAAGCGATACATAAACATACAAAGAAAGCGATACATAAATGTACCTACCGGATAGTCAGAGGTGGGTCACCGATTTGGTGCTCTTCAAGCACCGGTGCCTCACTAGAAGCCTACATAAAGTAACATATGTCAATTTCATATAATAAAAAGAATCAAAGACATATATACTACATGGACAGAAAATGATGTTTTCAAAGAAAGTGAAACATACATGTACCTGGAGGGGGGGGGAGAGGTGGGTCGCCAACAACCTCACTTTGGTGCTCTTCAAGCACCACTAACTCAATAGATGCCTGCATAAAGTAAAATATTTCAATGTCAGATAGTACAAAGAAACCGAGACATATACAACATGGAGGGATAATGAAATATTTCAAATAAATAGAGACATACAGGTACATTGGGGGGAGGGAGAGGTGGGTGAGCAACGACCCCGATTGGGTGCTCTTCAATAACCACTCGCTCACTATTAGACTGCATAGAATAATACATATGCCAATGTCAGCATATCAATGGGGGAAACAAGGAAAAAGATACCTGCATGTACAAAAAGCAATATAAGCAATAGTTGCAATATAAAAATATACCTGGGGGACGTGAGGAGGTGTGTAACCAGTGGGTTGAACAACTATCAACAGGATAAAAGGATTTCTACATGCATTAGCGAAGAATTTCGCTTGTTGGATAGCATCATCAAAATCGCGTTCCTATGTACAAAAGGATAAAGATACAATTAGAAAATTTGAAAAAATTAAAAAGTACATGTGAATCATTAAAATCACAATTAAAAGAAAGCGATACATAAACGTACCTACTGGCTCGTCAAAGGTGGGTCACCAATTTGGTGCTCTTTAAGCATCGGTGCCTCACTAGAATCCTGCATAAAGTAACATATGTCAATTTCAGATAATAAAAAGAACCAGAGACATATATACTACATGGATGGAAAATGATGTTTTCAAAGAAAGCGACACATACATGTACCTGGCGGGGGGGAAGAGGTGGGTCACCAATGATCTCGCTTTAGTGCTCTTCAAGCAGCACTGGCTCAATAGATGTCTGCATAAAGTAACGTATCTCAACTTCAGATAATACAAAGAAAACAAGACATATACAACATGGATGAAAAATGATTTTTTCAAAGAAAGCGAAACATACATGCACCTGGGGGCAGGGGAGAGGCGGGTCACCCATCAAATATCATGCTACGTAACAAAACATAAAGATACAATTAGAAAAATTCTAAAAATTAAAAGCATGAATGTTGAATTATTAAAAGCATAATTAAAAGCATATTTAAAATGATACCTGGGTCTGGGAATCTTACTCTACACTGAGAGGGACTAGGCTGGGATTCAACATACTCATCCTACTCACCCTATATAAAACATATTGTATCCAGATTAGGATGTATTGAATGTTACAATATCTACTATAAATATGTAAATAACGATGACAAATTAAAAATTATAGTTCTTACAGCTAATGGTGAAGAACCAAACCCATATGCAGCATTGACTGCTGCATCAATGTTCTCAACATCAATCGACGGACTATGCGAATCTGGGGTGTCATGGGACACCAGCTGTATATTTGTTCACATAATTTGTTAGATAATTAAATAAATGGCAAAACAATTGAAACTTTTGATATAAAACAAAATATAATATGAAAATTATGAGTTTTACTTACAAATCAAAGTAATCCATCGTCCTGAAACTCTAAAGCAGGGCCATAGCATATGCCTCCACACGTTGTGCAAGGGTGTGGAATAACATGATGCTCTGAATGCTCTACATATCTAGTGAGATCTATAGATGGATACTTACTGTGTGATGGGTCATCCTCAGAAGTGCCAACCCCTTGGCCTACATTTCCTTGGACAGCAATCCCATGCTGAAGCAATGTATCTGCCAAGTCAAATAAGGCCTCTTGTGTATCATCAATCACAGGACCCACAGGAGGATATACTCGAGGGGATTTTGGTGTGCAAGGAGGGTGTGGCACATGGTTAGGATCAGTCCTAGGCCCTTCCCTATCTTGGAGCATCCCATGACCCACACCCTGGAAGTCAAAAATATCAAAATAGTTCACATGTTTCCCTAAGATGAATTCTGCATACAACTTCCTCAGGAAATAAAATGGGATGTTCCTATTCCCATGAGGGTCTTCATAGAAGACCATATACCAGCGATCCATTCAATTGGATTTCACATTTGGTTCAATGCACCAGACTATGGAAATGTGTGCTCGACCAGTGGGTGGAACCAATTCGATGCTAGGGTCCCGGAATAATGAAAACAATTGGTCTTTTGTAATCTTTAGGTTTTTTATGTCTTTATAACTCAAACCATCGGAATAGTATTACCTCATGGATTCTCTGTACGACCTAATGTTGTACAGATATCCTTCGGCATTAAAAATTGTGTTTGTTATGGTGTCCAATGCCTTGGATAAATATTGTCTCAAATGGTCCCCCCCTCTAAAAGATGAGCTAAGGTGCCTCAATGCACCCAAACGAGCCAGAATCTAGGAATCGCGGTCTTGTTCCCCCTCCGTGTTTGGGTTTGTGTTTGTGTTTGGGTTTGTGTCCGTGTTTGGGTTTGTGTTTGGGTTTGGGTTTGGTTCAATTTGGACAGTATCTTGAACATTCCTATTATCTGTTAAGATTAACACAATGAATTACAAATTGTTTTAATATATCATTCTTTTATTTAACTCAATTTTTTTATTAAATTCGTTTTAAGTTTTTAACAATTATAAAAACTATGAAATTAACAAAAACAAACAAATATTGAATACAACTGTGGATGATATGAGTACTTACTTGTCATTGTATCTAAGCCACTTCCAAATGCTCTAACACAAAACACTAGTGCGGTATTTTGCAATTGTGGTATTTCGTCGTCCCGATATCTAGCTTATTGTGCAAATAACAAATTGAGGCCCGCAGCCTCTGTTTTATTTTTTTATTTTTGGTTTTGGGTGAGTGCACAAAGTTGAGGGACATTTTAGATGCAATGGTAGAATGAAGTCAATCACTCTTAATCCATAAAATAGAAATCATCCCAAGCAATCTCGACCCTACCAAGCCTAGTCCCAAGGCTGCCAACATGCATGACAATTAGGATAGTACACAAAAACGCGCTCCTGTTTTACCTTGCAAAAACGCACTCCTGTTTTGCTTCAATAAAACACACTCTTATTTTGCTTCAATAAAATGTGCTCCCATTTTGCTTCAATAAAATGTGCTCTTGTTTTGCTTCAATAAAATGTGCTCCCGTTTTGCTTCAATAAAACGTGAAAAATGGGGGGTCCTTAGTGGTAAGGGGAGACATAGGGATGTGTGTGTGTGAGAGATGGAGTGACCTGTGGATGTGTGTGTGAGAGAGAGAGAGTAAAATGTGTGTTAA
>LPNX010124439.1:21036-33213 GCA_001517045.1 Pseudotsuga menziesii | reverse complement strand
TATAGGTTAGGGAGTGTTAGTGGTAAGGGGATCCATAGGAATGTGTGTGTGTCTGAGACAAAGATAGAGTGGAGGGGGGGTCCTTAGTGGTATGTGGTGACCTGTGGATGTGTGTGTCTTTATGTGAGAGAGAGAGAGAGAGAGGAAGGGGTGTGTTAGGATCTTAGTGTTGATGTATTTGTAACTTCGGAATGTATTCACTTGTATATCTTATGTATTTTACCTCGATGTTTATTCCGGAAAGTGTCTATAATGTACTTGAGTCATGTCATGCCCTGATGTTCCTATCGGGAGATTCAATAATGTAAACAAGTCATGTAAAGTCATTGTGGGTAACCCTCCTATTTATCAAGGGTTAAAGTCCCCGCAGTTGTGGGGCCATAGGGTTATTAGACTCTCCTAGATAAGTCGGTCCTAGTGAGTTATTGTCAAGTCGAGAATTAGTATAAATAGAGAGGGAGCTTCTCTATTTAACACACATTCACTCACACTCAGTTGTAGCGCATAACTGAGAGAGAAGAAGTTGATGGGACAAGAGAGAGAGAGACTACTACTGTTGGGAGATCATCTTACTATTTTTGGGGTTTTGCTTTTGGTGTTGATTCTATCTTTGCGGAAGTTGTGGGGTTTTATCCTTTATGTTTTCCCTGACGAAAAACTTGTGCAGCTGCAGAAACTAGGGCTTCCTACTTTTTGAATCTCTCTCCATAGATTTTCAGCAAAAGAAGGTTGTATTGACTCTCCTCTCCAAGGTGCATCTTTCTAATGAAGCGGAATTTGATTCTCAACATTTTCAGTTTTTAACCCGACACTACTATCAAAAATCATGGCTTCCCACAAAAGTGGAATTTTTGAGTGAGCCTAGGCCTAGATTGATCTCCTCCCCAAAATCGAAGTTTAGAGATCAAGATCAAAGTTTTTGGTTGGATAGAACTTTGGGAAATTCAAACCCTAATCTACTCCTGAACCAGCTCTACAGAAATTCAGCTCTAGATCCAGATCCAACATCTTAAACTGGCAAGATCTAAATCTTTTGTATTTCCATTTGAGTTTCTCAATTAAGATGTATCATCATACCAAGCTTGATGAAAATCTTGAGGGAGTTGATAACTTCTGAGCCCAGAAGTATAGGATCTCCCTGGTGCTGGAAGAAAATGAGTTGGACTCCTACATCAATGAGGAGGTTCCAGTTCTAGAGGGAGATGAGGCTAAGGCCTTACACAAGAATAAATTGGTCATGGCTAAGAGAATTATTGCTGATTCAATCAAGGATCACCTCATACCACATGTGTCCTACTTAAATACACCTAAATCTATGTTTGATGCCCTGACCAAACTATTTGAAGGAAAGAACATAAACCAGAAGATGACTCTGAGAAACCAATTGAAGAATGTAAAGATCCAAAATGTGGAGACTATCAAGTCTTAATTTACAAGGGTCTCTCAGATCAAGGAACAACTGGAAGATGTAGATGAAGAAGTAGAGAATGCAGAAATTGTGATGACCACCTTGGATGGTCTCCTTAGGGCTTGGGACTCTTTCATTCAAGGGATTTGTGCCAGAAAGAAGCTAGTCAATTTTAGAAGACTATGGGAGGAATTCTCACAAGAAGAAGCTTGAATATTAGCACAAGAAGAATAGCTTGGAAGTGAAGATCAAGCCCTCACAGTACAATCCAAGAAAACCAGAACAAGCCATCACAGAGAGGACACTTTGCAAGAGATTGTCCTAGAAACAAAGATAGATCTCTCAAGAAGGTTGGGGAACAAGAAGGAGGTCTATACAAATTGAAGGGCCAACCAGAACAAGATTTGGTCCATGAATCAGTAGAGCCAAATGAACTTTGGCATAGAAGGCTTGCAAATGTGCACTACAAGGCACTACCACTTGCAAGCAAAGTTGTTGAAGGACTTCCAAAAATTCAGACAAAACATGACGGTGTCTGTAAAGGATGTGCAAAGGGAAAGAACACAAAGAAGACATTTCCAAGTAGTGAGAGCAAAGCAAAAGGAGTCTTGGAAATCATTCACTTCGATGTATGCGGTCCGATGTCATCCAGTTCATTAAGAGGGTATGTATACTATGTTTATTTTATTGATGATTTTTCTAGGAAGACATGGATATACTTCTTAAATAACAAAGATGAAGTATTCAGTAAGTTCAAGGAATTCAAAGCCTTGATCGAAAACCACACAGAAAATAAGATCAAGACCTTTCGATCAGATAATGGCGGAGAATTCACATCAAATGAATTCAAAGAATTATGCAAAGATTCAGGGATTAAGAGGGAGTTAACCACTCCATATAATCCACAACAGAATGGGGTTGCAGAAAGGAAGAATAAAATGATCATGGAAGCTACAAGGGCCATGCTTCATGATCAATATCTTCCCATGCATCTATGGGAAAAGATGGCAGAACTGTGGTGTATGTACATAACTGTACTCCACACAGAGTACTCAAGAATAAGACACCTAAAGAAGTCTTTTCCGGCAAGAAATCAGAAGTCATCCATCTCAGAATATTTGGCTATCCAGTGTATATACATATTCCGAAAGAAAAGAGAAAAAAGTTAGATCCTTCAGGAAGGAAGGGTATATTTGTGGGATACTCTGAAAGCTCGAAGGCTTATAGAATATACTTCCCAGAATTCAAGAAAATCAACATCAGTAGGGATGCAACATTTGACGAAGACTCGACATACAACAAATCCAGAAAGAGACATGCTGAAGAAACTGAAGAAACAGAAGTACCTAGAATTCATGACACAACCATGAATGAAGAAATTCGAGAAGAAGATTGAGAATTAGGAGAACCTCAAGAATCTGTAGATCCACCTCAGGAGAAGAATCCTCACAAGAGGAAACCTGCTTGGATACGAGAAGCTATCCAAGGTGCAAAAATATATGGGGCTCCAGAAGAAAATCACAGAGAAAGGAAAAGAACCAGGTCATGCTTCGGTTATGTAGCCTTATTATGTGACTTCATAGATAAAGAACCTTCCAACTATGAAGAAGTGGCAGAAACAAAAGAATGGAAAAATGCTATGATCGAAGAGTACTAATCGATCATGAAGAATGATGTTTGGGATGTTATTCCAAGACCAGAAGGAAAGTTTGTTGTAACTTCCAAATGGATCTACAAGATCAAGCATGCTGCAGATGGCAGCATAGAAAAATATAAAGAAAGATTTGTGGCTCGTGGCTTCTTCCGGAAAGAAGGAATAGATTATGAAGAAACTTTTGCACCTATAGCTAGATGCACTTCCATCATATTAGTACTTTCTCTGGCTGCAGTGACGAAATGAAAGATACACCAGATGGGTGTCAAGAATGCTTTCTTTAATGGTGTAGTGGAAGAGGAAGTGTATGTGGAGCAGCCACTCGGTTTTGAGACACATGACAGGGACACTCATGTGTTTAAACTAAAGAAAGCCCTGTACGGTTTGAAACAGGCACCCAGGACATGATACGGCAAAATTTATAGCTTCCTATCCAGTTTGAGCTTTACCAAGAGTAAAGCATATTCCAACCTTTACTACAAGGTTGAAGATGGTAACCCAGTGATACTCCTACTATATGTAGATGATTTGTTTGTAACAGGTATGGATGGGTTGATTGTTGATACGAAGAGGAAGCTTGCTGCCGAGTTCGAAATGAAGGAATTGGGTATGTTGCACTATTTTCTAGGCATGGAGGTGTGGCAGAATGCATATGGAATTTCCCTGGGATAAGGGAAGTATGTGATAGAGATCTTGAAGAGATTTGGGATGATGGATTGCAAAGACATGGCCACACCTATGGCATCGAACCTGAAGCTATTGAGTGATGCTTCATCATAAGCGGTTGATGCCACGATGTATCATCAAATGATTGGGTCCTTGATGTACCTGACGAATATGAGACCAGATATTTGCTTTGCTGTGAACACCTTCAGCCAGTTCTTGACAGATCCGAGACATGTTCACTTGATTGCTGCAAAGCATATTCTGAGGTACTTGAAGGGTACAGTTGATTATGGGCTCAAGTATGAGGCGAATCAGAAGATTAACCTAGAAGGTTATGTTGATTCAGATTGGGTAGGCAGTGCCATTGATAGAAAGAGCACTTTAGGATGTTGCTTCAGTATGGGATCAAGTGTGATCTCTTGGTTTAGCAGGAAGCAATCCTGTGTGGCACTGAGTACAACCAAAGCAGAATATGTTGCAACTTGTTTGGCTAGTTGCGAGGTAGTATGGATGAGGAAGCTACTATCTAATTCATTTGATCTCCAGTTGGATGCTACTTGTATATATTGCGACAACTAGAGTTGTGTGAAGTTGTATGAGAACCTGGAGTTCCATGACATGTCAAAGCATATAGAGATCAAATATCACTATATCAGGAATATGGTGTAGAGAGGAGCAGTGAAGCTCCAGTATGTTGTGACGAACGAACAGATAGGTGATGTGTTGACTAAGTCATTGGCTAGAGTGAAGTTTGAATACTTCAGGGACAAACTTGGTGTTCTCCAGATCGAAATTCCCTCCAAGGGGAAGTGATGAGTCCGTGAGCTATTCTGACATGGGGAGAGGATTGGTTCCTTCCGTGTTCAGATGTAAGGGCTGAGCCATTCTATCATGGTGAGAGGATTGGTTCCTTCCATGGCAGATGTGACTGCTGAGCCATTCTAAGGTGACTATGGGATGTGTTCCCACATGATCATATATAAGCACTGAATGCCATTCTCTGGGAGAATGGAGGTACCTGGTCAGTTACCAGGAATACTCAGTCTAGGACTGAGAGCCATTCTGATGTGGTGTGTTTTCACATGGTTAGATGTAAGTGCAGAGCCATTCTGGCATGATGTGTTTACACATGGTCAGATGTAAGTGCAAAGCCATTATGGCGCGATGTGTTTACACATGGTCAGATGTAAATGCAGAGCCTTTCTGACAAGATGAGGTTGGATGTGAGTGTTGGGCCTTTCTGACATGGATTTTGGATGTGTTTCTCCCATGGTCAGATGTGATTGTTGGGCGTGCCTTTCTGACATGGTTCTTGTATGTGTTCCTCCCATGGTCAGATGTAAGTGTTGGGCGGGCCTTTCTAACATGGTTCATTCCATGGTCAGATATAAGTGTTGAAGATAATAAAGACCTGCATGAAGTCTAAGCCTACAACTAGCATGAAAAAGGGTTGGCTCTGTAGAACTTCCCGTGATGAGAAGAATCAAGAGATAGCACTAGTGATGATGACCCAGAGATGATCTAGATCGAGTGATGATTCAGATCCAATGATGATCCAACAGTGATGAACCAGAGATGATCTAGATCGAGATGAAGATGACGAGAACTCGATGATGATCCAGATGATACAGAGAAGAAGACTTGTGTTGATAAATTGTGTTGAGAAAATACTGTCCTAGTTAAGAGGGAGTGTTGATGTATTTGTAACTTTGGAATGTATTCACTTGTATATCTTATTTATTGTACCCCTATGTTTATTCTAGGAAGTGTATGTAATGTACTTGAGTCATGTCATGCTCCGATGTTCCTATCGGGAGATGCAATAATGTAAAAAAGTCATGTAAAGTCATTGTGGGTAACCCTCCTATTGATCAAGGGTTAAAGTCCCCGCAGTTGTGGGGCCCTAGGGTTATTAGATCCTCCTAGAGAATTTGTCCCTAGTGAGTTATTTTCAAGTCAAGAATTGGTATAAATAGAGAGCGAGCTTCTCTATTTAACACACATTCACTCACACTCAGTTGTAGCACATAGCTGAGAGAGAAGAAGTTGCTGGGACAAGAGAGAGTGAGAGACTACTGCTGTCGGGAAATCATCTTACTGTTTTTGGGGTTTTCCTTTTGGTGTTGATTCTATCTCTGAGGAAGTTGCGGGGTTTTCTCCTTTATGGTTTCCCCGGGGAAAAACTTTGTGTTCATTGTCTCTTATGTTTAATTGATGTGCTTGTTATTCTCTCAGTTAAATATCCTAAGATAATGCTAGCTTAAATTATAAAAATCTAACATTTATGAGTGGGGGGGTTAGATTAATGTGGGGGTGTCTAGATGTTGTACAAGGGATGTAGTAGGGGGGTGGGGGTTATAGGTAGTTGGATTGGTTGGGGAGTGATATAATGGAGGGGGGTGTTAGTGGTAAGGGGAGACCTGTGGATGTGTCTTGGGGATTTGTGTGGGGGTGTCTAGGTGTTGTAAGTTATAGGTTAGGGGGTGTTTAATAGTTAGAGGTAGAGAGAAAGGGTTATTAGAGATAGAACAATAGGGGGTGTTTAATAGTTAGAGGTAGAGAGAAAGGGTTATGGGTTTAGGGGTGGGGGTGTTACGGAGAGAAATTCCTATGGCTTGGGGTACCACAACAGACAGCTTGACTCCAGAAATCAATCATTTCCAATATGCAATAGAAATAAAACATCTAACACTAAAGGATCAGACCTCATACCTTATTCCAGACGATTGAAGTAGATCCCCGTTGAGCTTTCCAATCTTCAGCTTGAATTGCTATATCACTTCCTCAACAACAAGTAAACAATACAAGCATACTATATATCATGGTGTTAGATATATTCTAGCATATATAATCAATAATGTAAAAGCATTTGACTTAATTCAATGGATACAAGATGCATTCAAACACACATTATTGGACAGGAAAAGATATTTCTATTAATATAAATCATAGATTACAAGATAGATACAACCTCTGACGGCACGTCTACGAACCGGAGAAACTGAATCCCCCACTTGGGCCTCCACCACTTCAATCCTCCATCTCTCGATAGCAAGCTCACAAAAGGAAAGCTTGGGAAGAACACAAAAGTGTTCCAAGGGACAAAGGGATGCAAACTCAAGTATAAGTTCTGACAACAATGGACTATAGTTTCTTTGCACTCAATTCTCTCTTCTTGCCTTCAATGTACCAAGGGGTTCCTTATATAGCTTTCAAAGGGATAATGAAAGGTCGAATTTGTGCGATCTCAAGGCATATGGAAGGCCAGGAGTCAAATGAGTCGGATGCATGTCAAGGAAAAATCCAAAAGGATTTGAATTATGCACACATCTCGATGTACACGGTTATATGGGTCAAACCCGCGTATGTACGTGGTTATCGGGTTAAAAGCCGTGTATAGCATTTTTCATATGTTTCTAGGGATGATTTAGGAAACATCAAAGGACAAAAAATGGTCCATGGGGTCTAAAGAGTCTACAGCGGGACCGGGGAAGGCCATACAAAGTGTGATTCACCTAGAGTGGTGAAATCCGCTATAACAGATGCCCCCTAATGTGTGAGGTCAGAGGGGTCATACGATGGCCAAAATACATTATAAGTCCATCCCAGAAGTGGAGTAATGAAGGATCCCAAATGGAAGACCAGCCACCCAATCAGGATAGTACACTAATACAACTCTGCATATGATTGCAAGTACATATAGCAGTCCCGGATGCATAAGAGTACAATGGCCATGAATAGGCATAATACATGATATCACATATGTGGTCATCGCCACGTACAATATACATAAATCAGAATCTCCATGATGAAGATATACAAAGGACCATGATCTCCAAAATGGCTGAAGATATATAATAGATCAAGATCTCCATAGTGGTTGGAAATTTCTGACATACACTGGTATCAAGTCACAAGAGCTGAAATCTCATGAACACTGGCACGATCAAGGAGGTAAAATATAAGAGATGCCACCAATCTGGAAAGTCTTCTACACAAACCGCTATGAGTACATGTCCTACTATGTGAATAGAGGTGTCGAGGTCGAACATAGTAGTCCATCGTCTGATTACCGGTCATTAATGTATACCGTTAACAGACGCAAGATCACCCACCAATGATGAGAATGGGAATCAAGGTACTATAGTGCAAACTAACAAGTGTGAATAAATGTGTTGAGTTCGAACACTTGAAAGGATCCATCGATCAGGGGACATTGATGTATTCCCAAGAAACTGTCGATGGCGAGAGAACCTACCACTGATGACTGCAAGTCTCAAGGCACTCAAAAGGACTCTAGACTCCAATCCTAGAATAAATGATCTGAAGTCGATGGGATGAAATCCGCTGGAAGGAGGGCATTAAGGCATCCTCCATCATCCAACACGAGGTACTCAGCAAAGCTGTATAATGTGGAAGGACTCGATCATAAGGTGCACGAACCAGTAACTGTACCTGGGAATGGCCGACATGCAAAGTCAAGATAACTGAGGAATGGCCGATTCAGGTTTCGACTTCCTTCAAACAAGAGCATAACAATGTATGGTGACTGAATGCAGGCAGCATAGACTCGATATACAAACTGGGACATCTCTGTGACATAGGAGGCATCAACAGAGGCTCCATAGGGACTGGAAGCTTAGCCAATCCGTGGAGATAAACTCAGATAAACAAGTACAGCTTCCTAAAGTCAAACTATAATCCAACCAATGGATGTGATATACAGTGCTCTGTTCAAAGGCGACACGACTCGACAGCTGCCAAAGATAATATCTTTCCTTGTCCGGATTTTTGGTTTTTTAATTTTTTTTGGACTTTTTCAGTTATTTGAAAAGCTTGAAAAAAGAATAAACTAGCTTTATAGTTACAAACTAGGAGGAGACGAGTGTCATTAGGGAAAACAAACTAGTTCCAAGCAGTGGAACATACCTATGCTCAATGCAAGGATACATGTGTAGGATATCGACACTCGGGGGGAAAATCCCCTCCCGGTAAAAGGGAAGTCAAGCTGCGAAGGATATAAAAAATGGCTCTGCATGGCTAGACATGAGATAAGCTTGGGCTATATGGCTGAAACGCAATGTCAAGGAAGTCGGCATAAAGCTCAATAAGGCAAGCAAAGCTCATGATAATGCATTCACAACTTGAAAACAGGGAGTCCGGAGGGAAATAGGCCAGCATAAGATCAAGAGGAGTATGAGGCTCTTGCGAAATGTCATGGCAGTACTATACAACGGACTCCCACACCCTAAAGGAGAAAACGTCGGCATGAGAACCAAATGCAAAATAAGGTGCTAACTAGGGTACCTATGTAAGATGAAGCTCTACCACTCTCATCATGCCACTTCTAAAGCAGCAGGAAGGTTCTGTGACATAATAGAGTGAGTTCGTACCTAAGGTCATGGTGATATGGTCATAAGGTCACGCAAAATGCAAACGGATGTGATATCCTAACCTATATGCCAGTTCAGACATAATACCTGTGATAGGCACAAACGGGTCGGAACCTTGGAGAGAGTGTACAAAAACTGGACCCTACATGACAACCATATTAGTCCAAAACAACCCAAAATAGTCAATAAAGAATCCAAACTATAGTATAGGGAGGAATGATCATGACAACAACACCCAAAGGAAACAATGCAGTGAACAATGGGACATAAAAAGGAAGATAAGGTGTAGACCCAACGTTCACGCATCCACTACCATCCCATGAGGGTGACCACTGGTGTAAAGACCGAGCGAAAGGAATAAAAATCCTCCACAAGTGGAGTAGAGGATGGAATATGACCATTCTCAAATCTATGAGCATGGTAAGGGGCTGTGATGCCCCCAAGTCTGACACCAGGGTCTGTACTAGGACCAAGGACGGGTGATAAGATACCAGGCATGCCAAAAATAAAAGGACCCAAACTCAAGAGAGCATAAATATACTCAAGTAACCACGATCCCAAAGGCCAACTAGCGCACAAAGAGCACACTCCTAAGAAAATCTACAGCCAAAATACAAGCAAACCATGGGGAGGATATGTGAACTCCCGAATGCAGCAGGTATGTCTCACCTGGGAGAGGCTCAAAACTCCCATACACTACAAGCGAAGGTACATAACCAATTATAGTGGCCCTTAGCTTCAACGCATAAAGCGACTGTGCTATCCAACCTCTACCTGGCCGGGACACCCGCAGAATAACCCCTGCAAAGTACCCCCTCGATAACCTAGGTAAGGCAACTAAGGTCACCTCAATATAATCAATGCTCAGGCGGACAGTCGCAAGCGGGATTGACCGTATGGGCAGGGTAGCAAAGCCCGAAACTCTCGAAAGATCCCCCAGATACAAATACAATCCTGGAAATATCTCCGGTGCTACTCGGTTATGACCAGGGGTCATCCCAATCATAACCGCTCACACTGCCTCATGCGTAACTCCCTTTTGAGAGGAGGATCCTGAGAAACACTGGTTATACCAAGGAATTTCACACTCTCACCTAGACAGACACAAACATGTTGTTATTTAGTGATCTTGGAGAATTGACTTACAATGAACTATTCCAAGATCCTAAAACCTAAGCTTGTTGGTGCACCCTAAAAAAGAAAAGAGTGTAATTCATTTTAATACGCGTTGATTTTAGTTGGCTGTAATTACTCAAAGGGAAATGGTCGTGCAACTAGTGATATGAAGACTCAGTAGTGAAATAAAAGTACACACCATAACAAACAATGCTAAGTACAATCTTTGTCAAATGAAAAATAGGGTATGCCACTACATGAGATGCATAAATATATATTCCTTTCCGAATGCCAATGCAATCCTTCCTATATGAAAGCCTAAACACAACTCTCATCCAAGCAATCTAATGCAAGTACCTCCTCAAATCCATATCTAAGATGCAACTAAGAGTGCAACTACTTTGTATTTTCCAATATAAAAGAGTGAAAAATGCAATAAAATCCATCTAAAAATCTCAGTCTCTGCAGCAAGTATAAAAGACAAGCCCAGCAAGACACCGAGACAAAAAGAGTAATGCACTAATGGCAAAACAAAAAGGATAAATGACTAAAACTACTTTCAAAGAAAAATCAATGAAAAAGTGGTCTCTGGTCACAAAAGAAGCATCCAACAAACAACATCAGACCCAAGGAAGACCCAACCACACTCACAACCCACCCAGCAACTTCCCACAACATCAAACTCACCAAAAGGGAGGATGTACGTGACTGTTTAAAGAACAGCTGTGTATATACATGACTTTTGGCCCAAAACCTGTGTGTATACGCGGATTTTGGCCAAAAATCCGCGTATACAGAGAAGGCAGTGGTAAAAAGCAGGCCAAGGCCAAACCAATAAAGGGGAGTGTCAATGGATGAACATACTATAAAATGCAACCCAGAAACAAGGAGAAACAAAGAGCAAGTCAATAATATCAAGCCCATTGTACCGATAAAAACCCCTAAAGGAAAAATGACTAGTAACTCCCCAGCAGAGTCACCAATTCTGTTACGGAGAGAAATTCATATGGCTTGGGGTACCACAACAAACAGCTTGACTCCAGAAATCAATCATTTCCAATATGCAATAGAAATAAAACATCTAACACTAAAGGATCAGACCTCGTACCTTATTCCAGACGGTTGAAGTAGATCCCCGTTGAGCTTTCCAATCTTCAGCTTGAATTGCTATATCACTTCCTCAACAACAAGTTCACAATACAAGCATACTATATATCATGGTGTTAGATCTATTCTAGCATATATAATCAATAATGTAAAAGCATTTGACTTAATCCAATGGATACAAGATGCATTCAAACATACATTATTGGACAGGAAAAGATATTTATATTAATATAAATCAGAGATTACAAGATAGATACAACCTCTGATGGCACGTCTGCGAACCGGAGAAACTGAATCCCCCACTTGAGCCTCCACCACTTCAATCCTCCATCTCTCGATAGCAAGCTCACAAGAAAAAGGCAAGCGTGGGAAGAACACAAAAGTGCTCAAAGGGACAAAGGGATGCAAACTCAAGTATAAGTTCCGGCAACAATGGACTATAGTTTCTTTGCTCTCAATTCTCTCTTCTTGCCTTCAATGTACCAAGGGGTTCCTTATATAGCTTTCAAAGGGATAATGAAAGGTCGAATCCGTGTGATCTCAAGGCATATGGAAGGCCAGGAGTCAAATCAGTCAGATCCATGTCAAGGAAAACTCCAAAAGGATTTGCATTATGCAGACATCCCGATGTACGCGGTTATATGGGTCAAACCCGCATATGTACGCGGTTATCGGGTTAAAAGCCGCGTATAGCATTTTTCATATGTTTCTAGGGATGATCTAGGAAACATCAAAGCACAAAAAATGGTCCATGGGGTCTAAAGAGTCGTAGCGGGACAGGGGAAGGCCATACAAAGTGTGATTCACCTAGAGTGGTGAAATCCGCTATAACA